>CAWUFW010000160.1:5665000-5720653 GCA_963921515.1 Calotriton arnoldi | reverse complement strand
GGTCGATTCCGATTCGGGCCGGAAAAAGCACCGACCGACTCGGATCCGGAAAAAATACCGACCGACACGTACCAGTGGCGCCCGACACGCCAAGTACGATGCAAGCCGCGATAAATCCGACCGACACGTCAGGAAACCAAGCCGACCGACCGACCCGCTCGGAAAATAGCAATCCGGCCGGAAAAACACGCGAATCCAACCGACCGACACGCACCCGGAACAAATCCGACCGAATCGTACCCGCCAACTCCAACCTGCAAAGTACGATGCAAGGCGCGAAAAACACGACCGAGTCGGACGGAGGACAAGCCGTACGACCGACACGCATACAAAACCGAGCCGAAGCAACACAATACACCGCGACCGACGCGTACGCAGCATACAAAACTGCACAAACACAGCGTGAACGAAACGGAAAACACCGTACGAGACCAATGCAGGGTCCGACTCGGTCACAAGAACGTTTCCAACATACACAAACAGCACAAAGGAAAAATCAACCAAAAAAAGGCCAAACAAGCAATTACCAAGCCAATAAATACTGGGGGGGGTGGGGACAGAGAACAAAGACACACCAACAACTCCACCTATATAAAGGACACAAATCACTACCATGAGCCTTTGCAAATGCCATTCCACTGCCAGCACCCAAGAGAAAGCAACCACACACCCACAGCTCATCCCTCACACAAGCCACACACCAGCAGCACACCAACAAATACCTACCTCACATACACCCAGCACAACACACACCCACACACCCTCACCTGCACACCAACACACACAGCACCCACTATCACCACCCATCACCATGCCCCCCAAGAAGAATCCCAAGTTCCTAGATAGTGAATTGGAAGTCATGGTAGACGAGATCCTCAGGGTGGAGCCACAGCTGTTTGGCACTCTGGTCCAACAGACCCCCATGTCGCAGAAAACCAAGATGTGGGAGAGGATCATCAACAGGGTGAACGCCCAATCACCATGTCGGCGCACAAAGACCGACATCCAGAACAGGTGGTATGACGTGCGCAGGAGGGTCCGGGAGCTGCTCAAGAAAGACTACCACCTGAGCCAATACACCGGCAGTGGCCCTCCTGCCAAGCCAGTATACCTCAGGCCCTGGGAGGAGAAGGTGCGGGCCATCCTTCCGCCAGTGAGCGTATATGGACTAGAGGACATCCCAGAGCCTGGTGAGTACACAACAAATGTACACAATAAACTGCCACAAAACACACACATCACTGTCAAGGGGAGAGTCAAACCATGCACTCATAGCAATTACACAGCAACTAGAACAGAATCATCCCAAAATGTGTATGTCAGTCAGATAAACACAACACATGCCATCAAAAAAGTCACATCCAACTGTGCCAACACATGTACAAACACAACCACAACTACAGCTAGGCAGTGGCACAAATAGAACTAACACACACATCCACACATGTAGCCACCACAACAACACCAACACACAGTGAAGACCACTCAAAGGAAGGAATTCTGTGTATGCTGGCCAAGTCAGTGTAGCCAATAGCATCATGGGAGTCGCACTCACACATATTGCCCCCCCCCACAACTGTCCCATCAACACCACCCTGAACCATGCTCACATCACAGGGAGTGGAGAAGGACTCACAAGATGGCTGACACTGGCTACTGCTGTGGGGAGCACAAGGCTCTGCTGCCAACTGTGCACCAACAAACAGCAGGACACCACTGACTGACATCCTGAGAGACAACTTACACTCCCTGCAATGCAAGCACGTTCCATGGTGGGATATCTGGCTGGCTGGCTGGGTGGGAAGGGGGACTTGCAGCACTGACCATAGTCACCAGCACCTCCCCTCACACCCCCCCCCCAACACAAACTCCACAGTACCCACCTGGTAGAATGCAATGCCCTCCATCCTAACACAAGATCCCACAAAGCACCACCACCCTGGGTTATGTTGTGTGAAGCACAGGGACACTCTTGGGACTCTTAGCCAAACAACTGCCAGGACAACACTCCCAGCCATCCTGTCAGCACAGCCAGCCCACCCCACAGGGAAGCAGAGTCAAAAGGAAGGAAGCATGGGCATGCTGGGAAGGGGGGTGGAGGCAATAGCATGATGGGAGTCGTAGTCACAGACATTGCTCAGCCTCACAACTGTCCCATCAACACCACCCTGAACCATGCTCACATCACAGGGAGTGGAGAAGGACTCACAAGATGGCTGACACTGGCTACTGCTGTGGGGAGCACAAGGCCCTGCTGCCAACTGTGCACCAACAAACAGCAGGACACCACTGACTGACATCCTGAGAGACAACTTACACTCCCTGCAATGCAAGCACGTTCCATGGTGGGATATCCGGCTGGCTGGGTGGGAAGGGGGACTTGCAGCACTGACCATAGTCACCAGCACCTCCCCTCACACCCCCCCCCAACACAAACTCCACAGTACCCACCTGGTAGAATGCAATGCCCTCCATCCTAACACAAGATCCCACAAAGCACCACCACCCTGGGTTATGTTGTGTGAAGCACAGGGACACTCTTGGGACTCTTAGCCAAACAACTGCCAGGACAACACTCCCAGCCATCCTGTCAGCACAGCCAGCCCACCCCACAGGGAAGCAGAGTCAAAAGGAAGGAAGCATGGGCATGCTGGGAAGGGGGTGGAGGCAATAGCATGATGGGAGTCGTAGTCACAGACATTGCTCAGCCTCACAACTGGCCCATCAACACCACCCTGAACCATGCTCACATCACAGGGAGTGGAGAAGGACTCACAAGATGGCTGACACTGGCTACTGCTGTGGGGAGCACAAGGCCCTGCTGCCAACTGTGCACCAACAAACAGCAGGACACCACTGACTGACATCCTGAGAGACAACTTACACTCCCTGCAATGCAAGCACGTTCCATGGTGGGATATCCGGCTGGCTGGGTGGGAAGGGGGACTTGCAGCACTGACCATAGTCACCAGCACCTCCCCTCACACCCCCCCCCAACACAAACTCCACAGTACCCACCTGGTAGAATGCAATGCCCTCCATCCTAACACAAGATCCCACAAAGCACCACCACCCTGGGTTATGTTGTGTGAAGCACAGGGACACTCTTGGGACTCTTAGCCAAACAACTGCCAGGACAACACTCCCAGCCATCCTGTCAGCACAGCCAGCCCACCCCACAGGGAAGCAGAGTCAAAAGGAAGGAAGCATGGGCATGCTGGGAAGGGGGGTGGAGGCAATAGCATGATGGGAGTCGTAGTCACAGACATTGCTCAGCCTCACAACTGGCCCATCAACACCACCCTGAACCATGCTCACATCACAGGGAGTGGAGAAGGACTCACAAGATGGCTGACACTGGCTACTGCTGCGGGGAGCACAAGGCCCTGCTGCCAACTGTGCACCAACAAACAGCAGGACACCTCTGACTGACATCCTGAGAGACAACTTACACTCCCTGCAATGCAAGCACGTTCCATGGTGGGATAACTGACTGGGTGGGTGGGTGGGTGGGAAGGAGGTCTGGCTGTCAACCAAACACAATCAATGCAGACCATGTTCACACCCCAGAGAATACATAGAAATGCCCAAATAATGCAGGACAATGTGCCACACCAATATCAACCCCTGACTGTGACGACTTAGGACAATACAATGTACAGGCCCGCACCCCGAGGCACAGTCACAACTGTCAGGTGTGTCAACCACTGATGCCTGCAGAAACATGACATACATTGTTTGTGTCTCCCAAAAACAGGTGATGATAGGGACACAGCAGCAGACGCTGAGGAGTCCCAGTCCCAGGCTCAAGAGGATGCCGAGCTCACTGGCGTCGTACAGCCTCTGTCCTCCTCGGACGATGAAGAACAACCTGGCACATCCGGTGCAAGTCAACATGCTGCACCAGCAGGACCACCAGCTGCAGCACCAGCAGGTCCACCAGCTGCACCCCCTGCACCCACCCCTCCAACGACTGTCACCACGAATACCATCCCTGCCGACATGGACAGAATAAGGAACAACACCAGCGCAGTGACCCTGGACCAACCTGGGGCCATGGACACCACCACCACCACCAACCCCCAAGGTGGACCAGGGTTATCTGTGCGTGCAACTGCACACACTGCACATGTCAGCAGGGGTGGTGGGAGGGGTGGGAGACAGAGGTCGCTGCTTGCAGACGTTGCTGGTGTGCATGAAGACCCACAACTGGTACGCATAGCTGATGCGTACCAGTCCAGCACCGGAGAGCTCAGCCAGGTAGTGGGGCTCCTCAGAGACATCAAACAGCAGCAGGCTGCCCATCATGCCCGCTTGGACTCCCACATGTCCCATGTGGAGTCACACATGTCACGTGTGGACTCCCACATGTCACGTGTGGACTCCCACATGACCCGCGTGGAGTCCAAGTGGGATGTACTACATGAGATGACGGCGGTGCACAGGGACATTTTACAATGCCTCCGCCAGATGAACAGCAACCAGTCCACACCTCCCTGTGTGCCAACAACATCTGGTACCGAACAAACTGCAACTGCCACAGGGAGGGAGGAGGACTCTGGCGGAGAGTCCCCTGCACCGCAGCAGCCTGCACTTGAGGGCCCCCCCCCAAGAAGAGGGGTCGTCCGAGGAGGGGAAAGTGAGAGGCTGATGGCCAAGCGCAACTCCCAGGAAGCCTGAACCTGTTCTGGATTTTCGCCTTTGTGCACAGACTGTTCACCCTGTTGATGGCAACACTACTCCCACACATTGCATGGGGAGTACAAGTTGGAACAATGTGTCAGACAACTGTGGCCCCGATACTGGGGATCCTGTCTACCTGGACTTTCTATTCATCTAGGAACTTGGGATTGCAAGATTCATGTACAGCACAATCCATCCTATGCACTATTATCACAGATGTATCACAATAAACACAATAATACACCATACTTGCCTCTGTCGTGATTCCAACGTGGGTACTGTTATGGGGATGATGAACAACAAAATTACACTGTGTATGCGAACTGCAACAGCAAGGACAACACAGGCATGTGAGTACAGGCAACGTGACACATATGAGGGAGACACACCACCAGGGCTACACAACACATACACACCTAGGCCATCTGACTCATTGCCTACACTGATGTTGCCAGGGAAGACGGTGCAATGCACAGACACCACACCCATTCCCAGTTGTAGTCAAGTAGCCCACAGGTGCAGTAAGCAAATGGCAGTCAAATGTGTGACCACAGACAACGCACATCACTAAGTGAAGCACAGGTTTATTACACAGTAGCAACATGCCGTAACCACTACAGATGCAAGGTAACCCCACCTGGTAGCGGGCACACAGTCAACAACTGTAGACAGAAGGAAGTCCATGGGTGTGGCGCACATCACCTGTAGGGACACAACAGCTACCAGCCTGGATGTGCAATCACGTTGTCGGTGGACACAGTTGACCAAACGAATCTGAAAGTACCCTGTGAAGGACAGAAATGACACACAGTCAAAAGCAATGGAGTACAGGACAGAACAGCAAAACTCATGCACAATACATGTTACAAGATACCCACCCAGAACCAAGTTAGCATGTCAACACTGTTGGGGAGTACAGCCCACCTGTCACCACACATCGCAACACACATCCAGTCAAGTAGCCCATGGACACACTCCAACAGCACCAGAGCACCACCCACACATCATGCCAACTCACATCATTGACATGACACCTCAGGATACTCACATTCAGCTAAAGAAGTTGGTGATGAGCTGTGTGCGGACATCACCATCACCATCATCATCATCATCGTCACTGGCATCGTGGTCCAGGCCAGGATCCTCCACAGGTGGCGGATGTTGGTCATCGTCATCCTGGATGAGAGGCAACTCCTTCCGCACTGCCAGGTTGTGGAGCATGCAGCAGACGATGATAATCTTGCACACTTTCGCAGGGGCATATGGGAGGGACCCTCCGGTCTTGTCCAGGCAGCGGAAGCGGCTCTTCAGGAGACCAAAGGTCCGCTCAATCACTCTCCTGGTCCGACCATGTGCCTCATTGTAGCGCATCTGGGCAGGTGTCACAGGGTTCCTGAGGGGTGTCAGCAACCACGGCATGTTGGGGTATCCCGAGTCACCTACGGACAGACAAGTGCACATCAGCTGACTTGGAAAAGTGGGCGGAATACTACAGATCAGATCACACACAATGGCACAAAGTCAGTACACACCGACAAGCCAGGCACGCTGGTTCTGCATCTGTGCCATCAACCTGGGGATGCGACTACTCCTCATCACAAAGGCATCGTGTGCTGAACCAGGGAAACGGGCACACACGTGTGTGATGGTCATGTCTGCAAGACACACCACCAGTGCATTGACCGAGTGGTAGTGCTTGCGGTTCCTGTAGGCCTGCTCCTGGGCCTGTGGTGGTACCAAAGCCACATGTGTCCCATCAATGGAGCCAATGACATGCGGCATCCTCCCCAGGGCATAAAAGTCACTCTTCACGTCAGTGAGTCGTCGCAGTCTAGGGAAATAGATGTACCGGTTCAGGAAGAGCAACATTGCCGCCAAGAAATCGCGGAGCACACGGCTGAACATGGTCTGTGACATCCCACCAGCAGACGCCACAGTATGTTGGAAGGTACCGGTGGCAAAGAAGTGTAGGGCTGCCATCACCTTCACCTTGGGGGTCAGCGCTGTAGGATACGGCCGGCCAGGCTGCAAATGTGGGGACAACTGCACTGCAAAATCCTCAATCAGCTGCCTGGTGAAGCGGTACCGTCGGATGCTGTCCCGTTCCACCATCGTTGCCAGGTCTGGGAATGGCCGATGGACAGCAGGAGCCCTGCAGTGCAGAGGAGAAGTAAGCAAGATCGTCAGTCACCCCACATATGCGGCATTGAACACACTCAAGATCCCAACATACATCATCATGAGGCACAACTACATGAAGTGTGCAGTACCGGAACGACATGTATGGTACATACATGGCCAACATCTGTCAACACGGTCCTACAGGTGGCATCAATTTGTCCCAGGTTGGCCCATTGGATATCATGATGCTGTGTCACAGTCACCCCCAGTGACATGTGAGGACAGATGTGCCCCAGGCACCACAGCTCAACGACAGGCACATTCCCAGGGACCCTGTAATGCCACATGGACACTGGCATCACCTGGAGTATCATGTGTACACCACAACAAAACAAACATGACCCCCACAGGTAGTGGCCACACTTGCCATGGCAGGAGAGCCATGGACGTCTGTGACACACACGCACAACATCAGAGTCCATGCACACACAACGTGGATGTGGAGACTGTCTCCCATTGTGCACATGAAATCAGAGACATTGTAAACACTACATGCACAAAGACTGTGGAGGGCCATCACTATTGTGCCACTGGGACACCCTGGCTCAAACATACCGTCCCACATGGGACTCACGGGGTATGTGACATGACATACACAAACACCACTGTGAAATGTGACCATGGCACATGCACAGATATGAACAGTTGCACATCACAGTGGTCACGTACACGTAACACCCAGGATCCTGTCCCCATTAACACGTGCACAGCCTGGGGGTGGCTGCCCACAGGTGACACCCACAGGACAACATGTACACCAACATACACACAATAGGAAATGCAGCCTTACATGCCTTATGATAAGGTTTGGACAGGCTGTCGTGATGTAGGTGTGCCCCTCACTCCCTGGGAGCTATCTGTGGCTGGCATATGTCCATCTGAGACAGGCATGCTGACATATGCCAGTCACATGTACAGTGATGCGTTGAACAGCAATGGACCGATCGGTGCCTCCGGCCGGCCCATTGCTTTCAATGTGTGCGGGTACGCGTTGTACCCCTGTGCGCGTTGTACTGCAATGGACCGATCGGTGCCTCCGGCCGGCCCATTGCTTTCAATGTGTGCGGGTACGCGTTGTACCCCTGTGCGCGTTGTACTGCAATGGACCGATCGGTGCCTCCGGCCGGCCCATTGCATTCAATGTGTGCGGGTACGCGTTGTACCCCTGTGCGCGTTGTACTGCAATGGACCGATCGGTGCCTCCGGCCGGCCCATTGCATTCAATGTGTGCGGGTACGCGTTGTACCCCTGTGCGCGTTGTACTGCAATGGACCGATCGGTGCCTCCGGCCGGCCCATTGCATTCAATGTGTGCGGGTACGCGTTGTACCCCTGTGCGCGTTGTACTGCAATGGACCGATCGGTGCCTCCGGCCGGCCCATTGCATTCAATGTGTGCGGGTACGCGTTGTACCCCTGTGCGCGTTGTACTGCAATGGACCGATCGGTGCCTCCGGCCGGCCCATTGCATTCAATGTGTGCGGGTACGCGTTGTACCCCTGTGCGCGTTGTACTGCAATGGACCGATCGGTGCCTCCGGCCGGCCCATTGCATTCAATGTGTGCGGGTACGCGTTGTACCCCTGTGCGCGTTGTACTGCAATGGACCGATCGGTGCCTCCGGCCGGCCCATTGCATTCAATGTGTGCGGGTACGCGTTGTACCCCTGTGCGCGTTGTACTGCAATGGACCGATCGGTGCCTCCGGCCGGCCCATTGCATTCAATGTGTGCGGGTACGCGTTGTACCCCTGTGCGCGTTGTACTGCAATGGACCGATCGGTGCCTCCGGCCGGCCCATTGCATTCAATGTGTGCGGGTACGCGTTGTACCCCTGTGCGCGTTGTACTGCAATGGACCGATCGGTGCCTCCGGCCGGCCCATTGCATTCAATGTGTGCGGGTACGCGTTGTACCCCTGTGCGCGTTGTACTGCAATGGACCGATCGGTGCCTCCGGCCGGCCCATTGCATTCAATGTGTGCGGGTACGCGTTGTACCCCTGTGCGCGTTGTACCTCAATGGACCGATCGGTGCGCACCCATTGACAATGGGCTTGCCTGGCAACGGACGCGTTTTCGAATATTCGAACGAGTCGGTTGCTGGAAAATCAGTTGGTCACCCACAACAATGTTGCAAAATCATGTATGTCATGAAGTTGAAATTTTGAAGGATGCTGTGGGCGTGTTTTGGTGCTGCTATTCCATGGATTGGCCAGATTCAGAAGATGCAAACGACTTGGACCTATCACTTTGGACACAAGGGACAGTATCTGCCTCTCCAGCACATATATATTGCTGCATGTTCCCCTGAGAGCCCACTTGCCTGCACTACATGCTCCAGGACGACATCTGCCACTGCACTGCTGCTGTCTCTGCCCCTCTGGACCCTGCAATGGCACGTACTGTGGAGAGAGCCCCAGCCTTCAGCCTTGAAGAGAACCAGGCCCTGCTGGACAGCCTACTTCCACAGTACAGCAAGCTGTATGGGACACCAGGGGAGCAGGTGAGTGTTCTGTGCACTGCCTTTCTGAATGTGCATTTTGTCTGACTAGCAAGGCTGAGAGTCAGCACACCACTGGCTAGCAGGCTCACTGAGTAGTTGTCACCCCCCATAGTGTGTAGTGACTTGCACTGGACAGGTATGGTGCAGTGACAGTGCTTCTGAACAGGGTTTTACTCCCCATGCTATGATACCATGTAGTGACTTCTGGAAAACTGTCCATGGGCAGCCGTGCACTGCCTGGGTACACCATGTGCCCCTGTGATTGCGACATGTATATGCAACTGTGTCATGCACGGATATGTTGCATGTGTAGTAATGGCCTTATCACTTTGTCATCCTGACAGGCTTCTGCCCATCGGAAGCATGAGATATGGAAGGACATCGTCCGGGCTGTCCGGTCCGTGGGGGTCTACAAGCGCCGGATCCGCAACTGCCAAAAGAGGTGGCAGGACCTTCGGGGCTGGACCCGGAGGATTGCACGGGTCCAGCTGAAGCTGTCGCCTCCTCGCAGGAGGGGCGGAACACGGACCCTGACCCCCCACATGCTCAGGATCCTGGCGGTGGTCTTTCCAGACCTGGATGGGCAGCTGAAGGCCAGAGAGCAGCAAGGAGGGGGTGAGTCAAAGACTGCACTGTGTACTCTGTCTAACATGTTATGTGCCCTCCTCGGGCCAGGTTGAACTGCCACAGTACAGCAGTCATGTTGTCCAGGAGCCATGTCCCTCTATTGTGCACTGCCCACTCCTCATCTGATACCCAGGTGTGGCCCTTACATGCAGGGAATTCTGTCACTTAGGACTGTGTCCTTGCAGTTTGCTTGACTCAAGGTGGGAGACAGCATCTGTTTCCCTGACTCTGTGGTGGGCATCATGGGTGGGTCCATTGCTTACACAATGCCTGTATTCTGACATGTATTCAGCGTGTTACTTTGATCTGTGGTCCAATTGCTGAGCTGATCCACCACATGTGGCTGGGGTACCTGGCACACACCCATGCTGCGGGTGGGAACAATGTTTGGGCCCCAGGAGTATGTATATGACGTGTGTCACACATACTTAGCCAGCTGCCTACAGTCCAGGGCTCATCCCTCATTCATGTGGGGCTGGACAGTCATGCCTACTCCAGGCCATACAATACACTCTGTACTCCCACTCCCGTGTATCAGAGGACACATTGTGCACAGTGATTTGACCCCTCAGGTGTCTGCCTCTGTGTCAGTGTGCTGTGGATTAGTCGCCAGGACTGCTGTGGAGTTTCTTGGTAGGGGCTCAGCATGCCACTGGAGATGTGACCATAGGAGACGATGCTTGTGTGACACATAGGTGTCTGATCAGCTGCCCATGCAGACTGGGGCATGTAAATGTGAAGTTCAGGCAGCTGTTCCCCATGCACAGCAGAGTGTGAGGGGCTCAGGTTCAGAGGGTAGTGTCACAGGTCTCCCATATGTCCAATAGGTATGACCTGGACAGATGAGGGTTAAGAGGATGTGTTGTGGGGGGATGTACATGTGCACTTGTGCAGCTCCAGGACTTGCATTCCCCATGACCTACTATTGTGACACAGTGCAGAGTGTTGTTGTCTGGCTGCAAAGTCATACATCACTGAGACAGTGATGTATGACTTTGCAGTCATGCCTCCGCCATGGCATGTGTCTACTGATTGGTGATCCTGCAGGGGAGTGACATGTGCTACATGCACACCATAGTGGCGCTGGCTATCAGGACATGGGTGCATCATGGTGTCTGTCGCTGGAATGCATCACATGCATTTCCTATTTGACTCTGGGCATCCCTTACATCCGTGAACCTGTACTGACTCAGTGGCAAGAGCTGTGATGTGTCCACACCGTGTCCTCTGCACTGTCCAACTACTGTGTACTTGGTGCATGTGTCAACACTGGGGTGTTGCAATCCAACAGACACCAGACAGATGGGTGCAAGGCCATGTGGGATGTGAGTGCCATGCTTGGCATCAGACTGACAATTGACTTCTCCTGTTCAATTAGGGCACTTTTAGCAATGTACAACTAATGATGCCAGGGCTTGCTCTGTAATGTGCTGTGCTCACAGTGGTGTGTGCGTTTGGTGCAGGTGACTGATGTCTGTCTGTTTCCCCATTGTTTGCAGATACATCCACGGCCACGGAAGGGGACAGCTCCACGGACCAGGAGGAGCCAGAGAGCCAGACTGGGTCAGCAGCCGAGGAGTGGTCGGAGGGACCCAGTGGCACGGAGGGCGAGGGGAGCCACACCGAGGAGTCCTCAGCAGCATCCACCTCAGCTGAGGACCAGAGCAACTCGGAGGATGACTCCCTTGTGGAGGCGGGTGTCAGCAGCCACCACACCCCAGCTAGTGTTGCTGTCCCCGCCACCACCAGCACCACCACCGCCCTCCCATCGGCTCCCATTCCCCAGGTCCGTGGAGGCTCCCATGTCCGGGAGCGTGTCTCCTTTGGGCCAGGCACCGCACCCCCTGCCCCTGTGTCCCCTGCTGCCCTGAGTGAGGAGTCTGTGTACCTCCTTCGCCAGCTCCATGTAGGGCAGACAGCCATGCTGAGTGTCCTCCATGCGCACACCGCGCTGTTGACTCAGCTGGTGTCGTTCATGGAGGGCATCTCATCGGGCATGTCTGACCTACAGAGGGGCAATAGGTCCATGGACTCCTCCCTGACGGCAGCAGTGTCCCTCCTCAAACGGTCCCTCACCCCTCCTGCCTCTGCTCCATCCACACTCCCCAGCACCTTACCCATCCCAGGCACACACACACTGGCACAGGCACACACCAGCACACACACATCCAGCACACTGACACACACGCCAATGACAAAACGCACACGCACGCACATTCAGGGGACTGAAGCCAGACTCACAGGGGATGGGGCCCTGGAACACACACACGCATCCACATGCACTGCGCAGTCCTCAGTTCCCTCTCCCTCCAAAGCACCCTCCCTTGCCTCACCTGCAACCCCAAAGTCACAGCAGCTCTTCCTCTGTGACCTCGGCCTCTTCCCCACCGATGAAGCTGCTCCAGCATCCCGGGGAAGAGGAAGCCCACCCACACGGAGCAGAGTGCCCCTCGCCCCCGGACACCCTCCCCCAGGCGCAGACGGACTGAGGCCCCCACCCGCAAGTCCCCCGGAGTGCTAAGAGCAAGACCCCGCCACCACCCTGCAGCTCAGGCACAAGGTCTCCGTCCTCCATCCCTCAGGCCCCCACTGCACAGGTGCCCCCACCACACCCTGCCCCAGGTTCCCCCACCCACAGATATACCATCCCCAAGATGCTCCGGCCTTCTCCCCCTGCCACTTGCTCTCCCAGCACCACACCCCCGCTGCGCTTGTCTGTGCCACTGATGTGGTGAGGGTGTCCCCCCTCTGTCCAACCCACCTTGCCTGTTCCCCATTCTCCTCCCCTGGAGGTAGGCACTGCAGTGGAGTCCACTACCGCCCTGTCTGACTTGGGCACTGCAGTGGCGGACCTGTCCACCCCATCTGCAGGGTCCACTGCAGTTGTGCCGGCACCCACGACATCTGTGTCATGCCCCCCAGTTGTGCCGGCACACACCATGTCAGACACCTCCACTGCAGTTGTCAGTGGCTCTCCTGCACCCACCACCCCTTCCCTGACTCCCCCTGGTGAGCCCTGATCCTGTCCCTGCGGTGCCTGGCCTGCCCCCCGGTTGCCCCTCCTAGTGGATTGTCCCTGGTATTGTGCAGGCATGCGTAGGGTGACATCTGCCAGTGTCACCCTGTTTGAACTTTGACAATGGACTGGCCATTGGCCTTTGCTCTTTTTCAGGACTTCGTTTGGCCTCAACACATATGCTGAATAAAGCAACTTTCTTTTCTCTAGTGCTCATGCTTCAGATGTACATGTTGTTGGTGCAGCTAACCATGCCCTTGCTGCAGTGATGGTGATATCTGGTCTCATGATTATGAAGTGTTACTGTGCAGGAACCCATGTGGTCCAGGGGGAATGTGTCCTATCATGTGGTGTATCCATGTCATCAATAGCAGCATCTGAGGGTGTCATGTGTTCAGTATTTGGCAATGGGTTTCCTACTTACATTGGCAATTTCATATCTGTGGCTTCCACCCCTGCACATCTGTTGTGCCTGCCATCGTTGCATTTGTCTACTTCCCTGACCGTGTTGCCATCTCCAGTGGACATGCAGGTTTGGGCATCAATGGGGAGGGACTCATCCGTGTAGTCAGTGCAACATTGCTATACAAGTGTGTTGGATCTGTGCTGATGATTCCGTTGGCACATCCATGACCAGGCTGATGTGATGGGAGCCCTCATTTGGTGCTAATTGTTGATTGTGTGACCAAGTGCTCAGCTGACATGATGGGGCCCTACTGAGGCAACATATGGCACAGCTTTCCTCACACAGGAGTGGAGTCCCCTCATGGCAGTGTGTACACGTGTGACATTGCCTGCACCCAAGGTGTGTGTTGTATGTGCATGTCTGTGTGTTCACTTCCATTCATCTGCGCATGCTGTGATCCCTAGTGTTGTACCTGTTTGTGATGCTTGCTGACTTGAGCTATGTTCCCCCAAAGTCTTCTCCCTGTGTTCTCTGTGATGTGGGTGCATGGCACATTACTGGTCATCAGGGTGTCACCCATAGGTGTGTTTGCTGTCAGGGCTGAGTTTGTGTGCAGACGCAGATGGGTCACAGTCAGGTTTCCCCTTGGCACTTGTTGTTTGCCCCTGTCATGTGATTTCCAGTTTGTGTTATCTTTCAGTGATTGTGACATGTTGTGTGTGTGACTGCTGCCACTCCTCAGGGTCAGAGCTGCAATGTTGGAAGTTGTCTATGTGTGTTCTTTGTGGGTGACCTTGGCTTCTTCATTGGTGTGTGACTGTGGCTGGGATCCCATTGGTCGGTGTGGTATTGCCGTCATGTCCATGTACAGCGTAGTGTGCAGTGTGTCAGACATTCAGGAGTCTTGTTGAGTGTCCATGTGTGATGTGTTTCTACACCTTGGTTCCCACCCACCACCCTGGAATAGTCATGGGTGCATGTGCAATGTCACCAGTGCATGTGTACTTCACTGCTGCACATTGTTGGAGGTCGAGGGGTGTGGTGTTGAGTGTGTGCAGATGAGAGTTGTTGCCCGGCTAGGCCCCTGCCTCCATGTTGGCCTTGGCTTACTGGCCATGCTGATTGATTTGTGCTTGTGTAGGTGTGATGGTAGTTTGTTGCTCAGGACACCTGACTGTGGTTCATAGTGTGAACGACATTTAGCTTTGTCATCACAGTGGTATTTTTATTCAGCCCAGGGTCACCACATTGTGGGGGCCCTGGGGGTGGTGCTGTGGTGTGTCTGTGACTTGCTGTGTCAGTTGTTGTTCCTACGTGCCTGTGTGACATGTGTGTTTTGTGCTCCCTCTCACCTGACAATGCCTGCTTGCCCACATAGGGGATTTGGATCCATGAGTTACCTTAGTGTGGCAGTGTATGCACATCTGTATGATTGGTATTCAGCTCTCCTCATGTGTTGTGTGGTTGCCTGGGGACACTGGCACCCCCACCCCTCACCTGCTGTGTATGATGACAGTGTTGGTCTGCCTGTTTGTGTTTGTGCATCTGCACCACTGCATTGGCATATCTTGGGTGTGCCATTGGCTGTATGTTGTTTGGTGTGTTTCCCCTGCTGTCCCTGGGACTCCTAGGTCATCGGTCAGCACAGTGATCATGGTTTGTGTGTCCCATTGCTGCCATGGTATGGTATCTGTTCACCTCACATCTGCTGTCTCCACAGGGTATCTGCATTTGTGTGCCCATTGGTGCAAATATGTGGTTCTGCATTCTGATGGTCACTTCTGTCATTGTGTCATTGATGACTGTTGACGGTCTCAGCCCCCATGGGTGTTGTTTGTCTGCACATGGCCAAAGGAATGTTACATTTGCACTGCAGTATTTGGCTCCCCCAATTTATGTTGCAATGGGACACATACACTACTTTGCCACAGATGAGTTTTTGGTTCTGTGAGCAGGAATGATCCATGCAGTTTGGCAGTTGCAGCTCTTTCTTTGTCAACAATTACCTTTTGGTCACTGTGATGATGAGGGTGTAGACCCCATTGCCACAATGGTCAAAATGTGCTTCAGCTATGGACCCCACACTTGCCTTTTGGTCACTGTGATGATGGGGGTTTAGACCCCATTGCCACAATGGTCAAAATGTGCTTCAGCTATGGACCCCACACTTACCTTTTGGTCACTGTGATGATGGGGGTTTAGGCCCCATTGCCACAATGGTCATGGGCTGCTTGCATTGTGGGTGCCACACACATATATGTGTGGCACATGTGCTAGGGGGTCACATTGTATGTTGAAAGTCATGTTCGGTGTTGTAGGCATTTGACACAGCCTACACACGCTTGTCATGGTGGTGGGGGGATGTCTTAATCTTGCATTCCCTAGGTTGTGGTGTGCTTGTTGTGTCATGCATTGTCCATCCTATGAGTGGGGGTGGTAGTAGTGGTGGGCATCCTGCCCCCCTGGCTAAGGGTGGTAGTAGTGGTAGGCATCCAGCCCCCCCTGGGTGAGGGTGGTAGTAGTGGTAGGCATCCTGCCCCCCCTGGGTGAGGGTGGTAGTAGTGGTAGGCATCCAGCCCCCCCTGGGTGAGGGTGGTAGTAGTGGTAGGCATCCAGCCCCCCCTGGGTGAGGGTGGTAGTAGTGGTAGGCATCCAGCCCCCCCTGGCTAAGGGTGGTAGTAGTGGTGGGCATCCTGCCCCCCTGGCTAAGGGTGGTAGTAGTGGTAGGCATCCTGCCCCCCTGGCTAAGGGTGGTAGTAGTGGTAGGCATCCTGCCACCCTGGCTAAGGGTGGTAGTAGTGGTAGGCATCCTGCCACCCCTGGGTGAGGGTGGTAGTAGTGGTAGGCATCCAGCCCCCCTGGGTGAGGGTGGTAGTAGTGGTGGGCATCCTGCCCCCTGGCTAAGGGTGGTAGTAGTGGTAGGCATCCAGCCCCCCTGGCTAAGGGTGGTAGTAGTGGTGGGCATCCTGCCCCCTGGCTAAGGGTGGTAGTAGTGGTAGGCATCCTGCCCCCCTGGCTAAGGGTGGTAGTAGTGGTAGGCATCCTGCCACCCTGGCTAAGGGTGGTAGTAGTGGTAGGCATCCTGCCACCCCTGGGTGAGGGTGGTAGTAGTGGTAGGCATCCAGCCCCCCCTGGGTGAGGGTGGTAGTAGTGGTGGGCATCCTGCCCCCCCTGGCTAAGGGTGGTAGTAGTGGTGGGCATCCTGCCCCCCTGGCTAAGGGTGGTAGTAGTGGTAGGCATCCTGCCCCCCTGGCTAAGGGTGGTAGTAGTGGTAGGCATCCTGCCACCCTGGCTAAGGGTGGTAGTAGTGGTAGGCATCCTGCCACCCCTGGGTGAGGGTGGTAGTAGTGGTAGGCATCCAGCCCCCCTGGGTGAGGGTGGTAGTAGTGGTGGGCATCCTGCCCCCCTGGCTAAGGGTGGTAGTAGTGGTAGGCATCCAGCCCCCCTGGCTAAGGGTGGTAGTAGTGGTAGGCATCCAGCCGCCCCTGGGTTGGGGTGGTAGTAGTGGTAGGCATCCTGCCCCCCTGGCTAAGGGTGGTAGTAGTGGTAGGCATCCTGCCACCCTGGCTAAGGGTGGTAGTAGTGGTAGGCATCCTGCCCCCCGTGGGTGAGGGTGGTAGTAGTGGTGGGCATCCTGCCCCCTGGCTAAGGGTGGTAGTAGTGGTAGGCATCCAGCCCCCCTGGGTGAGGGTGGTAGTAGTGGTAGGCATCCTGCCCCCCTGGCTAAGGGTGGTAGTAGTGGTAGGCATCCTGCCCCCCTGGCTAAGGGTGGTAGTAGTGGTAGGCATCCTGCCACCCTGGCTAAGGGTGGTAGTAGTGGTAGGCATCCTGCCCCCCTGGCTAAGGGTGGTAGTAGTGGTAGGCATCCTGCCACCCTGGCTAAGGGTGGTAGTAGTGGTAGGCATCCTGCCACCCCTGGGTGAGGGTGGTAGTAGTGGTAGGCATCCAGCCCCCCTGGGTGAGGGTGGTAGTAGTGGTGGGCATCCTGCCCCCTGGCTAAGGGTGGTAGTAGTGGTAGGCATCCAGCCCCCCTGGCTAAGGGTGGTAGTAGTGGTGGGCATCCTGCCCCCTGGCTAAGGGTGGTAGTAGTGGTAGGCATCCTGCCCCCTGGCTAAGGGTGGTAGTAGTGGTAGGCATCCTGCCACCCTGGCTAAGGGTGGTAGTAGTGGTAGGCATCCTGCCACCCCTGGGTGAGGGTGGTAGTAGTGGTAGGCATCCAGCCCCCCTGGGTGAGGGTGGTAGTAGTGGTGGGCATCCTGCCCCCCTGGCTAAGGGTGGTAGTAGTGGTGGGCATCCTGCCCCCCTGGCTAAGGGTGGTAGTAGTGGTAGGCATCCTGCCCCCTGGCTAAGGGTGGTAGTAGTGGTAGGCATCCTGCCACCCTGGCTAAGGGTGGTAGTAGTGGTAGGCATCCTGCCACCCCTGGGTGAGGGTGGTAGTAGTGGTAGGCATCCAGCCCCCCTGGGTGAGGGTGGTAGTAGTGGTGGGCATCCTGCCCCCTGGCTAAGGGTGGTAGTAGTGGTAGGCATCCAGCCCCCCTGGCTAAGGGTGGTAGTAGTGGTAGGCATCCAGCCGCCCCTGGGTTGGGGTGGTAGTAGTGGTAGGCATCCTGCCCCCTGGCTAAGGGTGGTAGTAGTGGTAGGCATCCTGCCACCCTGGCTAAGGGTGGTAGTAGTGGTAGGCATCCTGCCCCCCGTGGGTGAGGGTGGTAGTAGTGGTGGGCATCCTGCCCCCCTGGCTAAGGGTGGTAGTAGTGGTAGGCATCCAGCCCCCCTGGGTGAGGGTGGTAGTAGTGGTAGGCATCCTGCCCCCCTGGCTAAGGGTGGTAGTAGTGGTAGGCATCCTGCCCCCTGGCTAAGGGTGGTAGTAGTGGTAGGCATCCTGCCACCCTGGCTAAGGGTGGTAGTAGTGGTAGGCATCCTGCCCCCCTGGGTGAGGGTGGTAGTAGTGGTAGGCATCCTGCCCCCCTGGTTGAGGGTGGTTGGCATCCAGCCCCCCTGGGTTGGGGTGGTGGCGCGCATTCAGGCCCCTGTGTGCATATGTGGCATTGGTGATGGGCATCCCGCCCCTATGGTGCTGCTGTTGCAAGTATATTCAGATTCCCAGTGTATGTGTGTGATGTGTCGTGTACGTGTTGTATGTGTTTTGTGGTTGGTGTCTGACTTACCTTCTGCGCCGTACGCGTCCGTGCCTGTTCCGGTAGTAGATGTAGAATATTGGTATGATCGGGACGAAGGGATTCATGGTTGGTTCGTGTCGTTCGTCCTTCTCGTTGCTTCGCGTCGTCCTCGTCGCTTGGCTTCGTCCTCGTCGCTTCGCTTCGTCCTCGTCGCTTCGCGTCGTCCTCGTCTGTGCTGTGTTCGTCTCGTAGCCGTGGATCGTGTTGTGGCGCGATTCGGAGCTTATGTGCGCCTCTCCCGGATGCTTTGACGTGCCGTGCGTAGCGACGGGTTCGGCGCGTACGGAAAGCGCATCGTACTTGTCCGGCCGGACGGGGCTGCATTTTCCCTTCCGTGCGACTCGATTCGGCGTTTCCGGATTCGCCTCGGTCGGAGAACAGGACCTGGTTTGGGTGAGTACGGCTCGGCCGGAATTTTTGCTGTTGTGCGCATCGTACTTGCTCGTTCGGTGTGCTGTACGGATCGGTCGGGAAACTGGCTTTCGCATGGCTTTTTTCCCGACCGAATGGTATTGGGTGCGCCTCCGACCGAGATCGGAATCGGCCCCTATAAGTATATACAAAATAATGACATACCTTATGTAGTTTGTTACCATTACTAATACACCTCTAAAATTGTAATTCCAATCAAAATTGCTAACTCGCCGTTACAAAAATATTACCTATATTACTGGTAAGTAAATTCAATAATCCTATACATAATAATAACATATCCTTTTACTAATTGTTAGCATTACAAATACAATTCTCAATGACAAACAATATATAATATAGACCTTCCTAAGTATAACAGGTAAGTAAAATATTTTACAAAAAACATACATATATTAAAATACAATTTCTATAAATGTATGCATGTATAAAAACATATAACTGATAACAAATGTAACTACTTAAAGAACTCCACATATAAGTAACATATATAATAACTTTACAATACATGTATGTATAAAGCTTAACTGCTTTACATGCATTTCTTTCATAAACTTTTAAGATAAAACACTAATACCAAGATTGTTCTAACTAGTTTGTAAAACTTACAAACCTTCACTGCTTTTAAAATACATATGTTAATTTAACATGAAATTCTTAATGTATGTGTCCAAATGTAAAAATACTTGTTGCCTATTATAATAATTCCTATTGCATATTTAACAAATATTGTAGACAAAAACATAACATGCTGTTCCTAATGCTTCACAACTATTCCTTTACAGGTAGCCTATCTATTAACAACAATATTGTCAAGTAATACATGTAAAAAAGCTTTACAAAACCTATACTACAAATGTTATTTGTTCATTGCTAAGTACCTAAACAAAGTTAATATAACAAATAGCAATTGCATGCATTATTAATAACAATAATAATATTATACAAAGCTACAGTAAATATATAAAAAATGTAATACTATGCTTTCATCTCTATAACATTAAAAACAGTATTGTAATATGTAACTCATAAAACTTGTATTATAAATACAACACTAACCAAAACCTATTATACATTACAGGAAGAAGCAACAAAAACAATATACATCGGAGGACAGCAAACTAAGCTAAAAAGCATAACATTAAATGATACAACTGACTCTGTAAAAATAACTTTATGGAGACACGCTACAGACTTCCCTATAGAGATCGGCAAATATGTACAAATTACACACTTAACAGTCCATGAATACAATGGAGAGAAAATATTGAACACAACTCGGAATACTCAACTACAAGTAAGTCTACCTTTAAATAATACTTCTATCGAAAAGCGAAAACAATAACAAAAGTATCATATACTAAAACTTTCTATCCATAGGTTATACAACCACCAAAAGAAAACATCAATGTGACATTATATGGACTAGAAAAAACATTTCAGGAAATAAGCACTATCACAGTGCAAGTCGGAACAACGGAACATTTCCAATCAATGGAAATACATAACATTACTCTAATGGATTTCCTGGACATAAGTGCTGACACTGAACACTTTGGAGATGCATTAATGCCACACCTACCGATAACTTTAAATGTTGTATTCTCTAATGGATGTATCACAGAAATAATTAAACAGCTGTAGTGTACCACAAATAATAAAACTAGGTCTAAACAACTTATGCATATACAATATGCAACGTTTATATGCTGCAACCACAACAATGTATAACAAATGTAAATAAACTATTTTGTACGATGCATAATATAAGGTTATATACATATTGCTTTATATACAGCGGATTAGTGCAATTATAAAAAAAAAAAAAAATGTTTACTTTTACCTTGTTTGTTTACATATACAAGAGCCATGTTATAATGTTTTTATAAAGGACTACCTACATTGTAAATAATGCTTTCCTAAAAACTTTTGCGAATAATTGCATTATTATTAACAACACGAAAGAACTGTAACTTTTCTTAAACTGTATATAGACTTGTTTCGGCAAAAACTCATTAGCTTACAAAAGTACAATACAAGTAAAGTGTTTTACATTATTGTTAGTGATCTATGTTCACTCAATACAGTTGGTGTACTGAAACTATTTTCGCAAAATGCATAATATAAGCTTATAAATATTGTTTCATTTGCAAAAAAATACTGTGAACTTATAAAATTCATGATACCAACGTTTACCTATACTTCATTGTTTGTTTACATATACAACTAGCATGTTATAATATTTTAATAAAGGAAATACCTACATTATAAAATAATGCTTTAATAAAACATTTTTACAAATAATTGCATTATTATTCACAAACCAAAAGCTCACACCTAACCTAAACTACATACAGGCTTATTTCTACACGGAATAATTCGCTTACAAAAGTATTATAAAAGTCAAGTGTTTTACATTTTTTTTACTAAGCTGCGTTCACTAAATACTGTTTCTTTACTGAAAACATTATATACAAATACTTCACAAACTCCATTACATTATTGACCTTTCTTACACCAATCCGTGTATTGTTGCCCCTCTTAATAATACAATTAGTTTATTTACATGCTGCGCCCATGTGATGTACAATACATTTTTAATTATTGTGTCTGTTGCCCAACCATCACCAACATGCAATCCTCACAGCCAAGAGACTCCTCTAATGATAGTGCTCTGTACAAAAAAATAATAACCTAACAAAACTTAACTTTCACAAGCATCACCATATAAGGCTCATATAGCTCTAGTGGACGTCAGTACATCAAGATCAAATCCATTTCAGTAAGGCAAAAAGCTCTTTCACTCTGACACTTCGCTATTTTATACCTTTCTTCGAAAGTTTATACTAGTTCTTTTCACTCATACTATTAATGCACAATATTATATTGTTTCTAAAACTTTCTTCTGTCCTGTGGAGTTATTTTTATAAACTTATGTGTTTCCACCATATGAAAACAAGAGAATGACAGATGAAAGCACTACAAACTACCCTTCTCTAAACCACTTAACCTAGTCCAGGTTGTATGACGGAACAACGCATGCAATTACTTTGCATTTTATACGCATGCCTTTACAACGCATGCCTTTACAAAGAATTTCGCTCTAAAGGCATCATGGGTAAAGGTAAATAACTGCTAAAGGTTACATCTCAGCCTCCTCCCTAAGCCCTAAAACCCAGCCCCAGCCCTTAAAACTGCCCCAGCCTCCCACCCTCAGCCCTAAAACTCAGCCCCCAGCCCTTAAAAGTGCCCCAACCCCCTACCCTAAACCCTAAAGTCCGTCCCCCAGCCCTAAAAACTACCCCAACCTCAACCCTGCCCAAAAAACTACTCACTAAGCCACAGCCAGACAAGAAGCCGAGCAGGAAGTCTCCAACACCAGCACCCGGTAACACAAGCATTTGTAATACAATACATCTCGCAGTTACACAAGTTTCAGCTATTGGCATTCTAAATGGCTATGCCTTTTATTTTACTTTTTAAAACATAAATAAAAGGCATTGTCATTTACAATGCCAATAACTCAAACTTGTATAACTGCGAGACCTATTGCATTGCAAATGCTTGTTCTTTTATGTTGCTAGTCTCACAACGGAATCAATGGGAATATTTTTGGATACTGATTATTAAATGTGAATATTTTGTAATCGTACACTGACGCTGTTAGTGCAATCAATCCACTATGAAAGGACTGAAGAAAATACCTTTGACATAGGTAGTTGTAAAAAGAAGAGATATGATGAGCACAAGAGAATTATTATGGTCCCGGTGAATACCAAGAGTCCAAAGAAGGATTTACATTGGCTCTAAATTCCTGGTTCAGAACACTTCAGCCAGGGTCAATAGAAATGCCCCTCGTTTCGGAGGCCAAATTGAACACTGTGAAAAAGAAAAGGGACTTGTGCACTGTGTGATAGGCAAGGCACCTTATCTTTAGGCACTATGGCCCCCAAAGCTCATGCAAACAACAGATGAGACAGTGGGCAACCATGATGAGTGTCTCTCGGCAGTGTAATCTTAAGCAATAGAACATTATTCATGAAGATCACAGCATAAGTATCAAAATGACGTAGATCAATCATTTTCTTAGATGTAAAGCAAACTCCAAGTGTTTAAGCAATCTTTTAAGATATACCAATAATATGTACTATGAAGTTTTTTTTCGGTCCAAACAGGCCACAGCATTGGTATGATTTCCCTTGACTAATTACTAATTTTCCCAAATGAATGTGTCTGGTATGAAGTTTTGTGTTTTTCAATAAGACACACTAGAGTCCTACACAGTCTGGTATCTCGGGTGTATTTTCCTACTATACAAAATAATAAATCAATTTGATTTATTTTGTAGCTGCCTCACCAGATATTCCCGAATCCTAACATCTGATAGTGTCTGTTAGTATTGTATTGTGATATCTGTAATTTAATGGGACTTTGAGACAATTCTCAGCGGTTCTAGTATTTCTCTCTCTAATGACAAATTCCCATATGAATTCCTTGAACTTGTTCCATACTACTACTAAAACACAGCCAAATTATGTCTACGAGGGAAGCAGTGAATACCATGACAGATAGTGCATCTGACTTGAACTTTCCATTCAATGAGGGCCTGGAAGCAGCCCGCACCGTAAATAAAGCGGTAACTGGTGCACTATTTCCTAAACTGCACACCTAACTTGCACAGCCATAACATGATCTATGTGGCATAATAAGTTGGGTACACACCAGTAATCTGTGTATTGTTGAGTCGGGCTGCATAACTCTCAATGTCAAACTAGTCAAAAACTAAAGCATACTGTTAACCCACACCGCTGATTCCAACAGCTTTTAGCAGCTCCAGGATATACCGATCCTTAAACTGAGTACTACATTAGAAACCACACTATGTCCATTCTTTTGCTGTCCCATGTGTTCTATGCTTGTGCAGTGAGGTCACTGGTCAGAGGAATGCTTAATTTGGAAAAATGTTGTAGCGCTAGTGTTCCACCAAGGACAGCTGGTGATGGAATGAGCATGGATCTTCAGTGCTCATTAAATTTAGCATGTACTTGGAATTTACATAAATAAATCTGTCAAGGTACAGCAAATGCATGGACACTGGACCTAAAAACATGTTTACTGGACTGTAAGTAAATGTAAGACGCAGACTCCAAGAAGACGACTGCAAGGAATGCTGAAAAAGAATCTGCACAGCTTACCAGTCCCTTTACAATATCAGGTTGATCAAGGAAGGAGGACAATATTTACATCTTTTAAGGGAAGGAAGACACAGACTACTAAAGCTGTTCTTAGGTGCAGCACAAAAATAGAAATAATGGTTGAACTGTTAAGCGGCTGCCACACTGTGTTCCATCACTACTCAGACACAGTGGCTCACAGAGAGGAGCTGATGTTTGCACCCAGAATCTTTCTAGGGTGTCTTCCCTTGAGCCTCGGTGCCTTGCTGCGAGACAAGTACTATGTTTGTTCTGTGGCCCTTGTTAGTATATCGGGTGGAAAGCTGCAGGGATGTTTTGTGACCATAAGCTGTATGTTGCTGAACTTTTTGGTTCTGGGAAATGTGCATGCCTGTTCAGGTCTGGTGTGCAGTGTTATTTCTTTTTCGAATGCAGATCTGATGTGCAGTGTTATTTCTTTTTCGAATGCAGATCTGGTGTGCAGTGTTATATTTCTTTTTCGAATGCAGATCTGATGTGCAGTGTTATTTCTTTTATATTTCTTTTTCGAATGCAGATCTGATGTGCAGTGTTATTTCTTTTTCGAACGAGCACTGGAAGGGTTGCAAAGTTCTTTGTCTGTCACGTGTCCCCCTTACTGGACATGGCCATGTGAGATGCTATGGTAGGGGTGCTTGTGTTCCTGGCCCATCGGATCTTGGATGTGTCAAATGCCAGGCGGGAAGGTTGTGTATTTTCTGTGCTGTCTGACAAGCATGGCTGTCCATGCACATATTTGCTCAACAGGTAAACAGTCTTCGGTGTTACCCTTTTCTTTTCAACTCAAAATAAAAAAAATTAAAAAAAGAACTTTCAGGGTCTGGCCTGCCTCGGTGGGAAACAATGGGGGCTGTCTTTCCTACATGGCTGCAACGTGTAGAATAACATAAGACAAAAAGCGGCTGACCACGGTGCAGCACCTCAAAACAATTTTAAGAAAACTAATAAAAGTTCTGTGCAAACGCTTCTGGAGCCTGCCGCATCCGAGCTCCTCTGAGTTCCAGAAATACCAAGATTCTTTGCAAAATGAAGGAGCACCAGCATAGAAGTCCACACGGATCCAAACGAGTCCAAACTAGTCCTCTTTATTGAATATCAAAATTATTTAAAATGGCAATCAGCCAACGCGTTTCGTTCCAGAATGGAACTTCATCAGGGCTGAAACATTAACAAATAACATAACATAAATATAAACAAAGACAAACCAAAAGTGACTTATACATCAAAATACAAATCAAAACATTAAAAAACCCATAAATATTTACATTGAACAAAAGACAAAACTTAATAAACCAAATAAGGATGACAAATCAATATGCAACTAATATAACAAAACAGACAATCTGTCTTGTAAATTAGGTACAAAGATACAAGACATTTAAAAACATGAACATTATATAAATAACATTTAAATACATATCACATATGCAACATAAATATATAAGCCTCAAACATGTGTACATAAAAGGAAAGAGACTTGGGTATCTTAAATTTCATCTTGTACCATTTAAAAACAGTACACCAAAGCCAAATTGACAGTAATACGACACAATAATAATAATTAGAAAAAATTAGAAGAAAAAAAAAACGCAGATGTTGAATGGAACCATCAAAGTTGCTCAGTGCGGACCGGCACCATAGATATAAAAGAAAAATAGAAAAACGAAAATAAATAAGACACCATAATAACAGATAATAGAAGAGGATACGTAATAATGTCCCAAAGGTGGATGCCAACATTCAAAAGACACCATCTCCTGACCTGAGAAATGAACAGAGTGCAGTCACGAGGCTCACCTTAAGCGAATACTAAATCGTTGTTTGTCAATAATGTAACCAAGGTCAGAATAGCATTCCAATGTCTAATGGGGCACGCAGCCAATATTCCTATGAACAAAAACTTATTGTTAGGCCATAAATAAATTAAATGTAGACATAAAAATCGTCCAGTAACAAGAGGTTTCTAAGATGCAACAACCAAACACATTAGTAAGCCGATTTAAATATCCAAGAGAGAAAACCACCAGGCAACAGATGGTTCTACTGATGCTGGTCTATAAAAAAGCCCGATAGGATATAATTTGATCAAGTCTCACCTCAAGGATTGTAACCAATATGTATTCATACAAGATGTTTTCAAAGAGTAATCCAAAGCCCACAATCAGGGCATATAGCTGAAGATTAACGCGTCCTAATAGTAAAAGAGAAAAGAAAAAGAAAATACCCATATAAATCAACCCATATACCAATGAGGGCAATATAAAGCAAAACAGTAACCTAGTCAGAATCAATGTATACGTTACCAACCAATAGCTAAGTAGAAAGTCACCCCACTACGTTCTTAAGAACTTAAATAGAAACCAAAAAACGAACGCATATAACGTATCATTGCGCTCAAAACACAAATGGTATCGCGGGCTCAGTCTCCCCCATAACGCGGACTAAATATCCCCCGTATTGAAAAAGGGGGTATCGCAATTCCTACCTTGATACGACGTGTTGCGCGGTCCAGTAATGACCCAAACCAAAAACGGCGCCATAATGTTTCCCGGTTAAGAAGCAAATGCGTAATGACGCATCCCCACGTGATGACGACTACAAGGGGACAATATCCTTTAACTGGAACTCTAATGAAAAGTCGGCCGCCATCTTTGAACTATTTTCCAACATTAAGGTATTGGGAAAATGTGTGTATCTCCAACTATCTAGTTCTCAGACACAATAGTCTCTTAAATATTGTCGATAAAAATGTGCCCACTCCACCATACCGAGTTTACGCGTACAAGGGTACAGCCACCCTCATTCGAAATATTAAACGCAAAACAAGGATAAACAATAAAAAATAAAAAATAAACAAACAACACATCAAATGTACAAAAAATAAAGTATACATAAATATGAGCAAAACTCATTCAAATAAAACACCGAAGTCACCACTCTAAGCCCCTAACCACAAAATGGCTGCCATTTTGAGGCTGTTCAGGCATAGTTAGTGAGACAAATGAGTATTATCGGCCATAGTAAAACAGTGCAAATTTCCATAAGTAGTGAGGCGATAAGTATATCCTTTCTAAGTAAAGGGCTTGGTGCGTTGAAAGAAACCACAGAATTCAACTACTATCACCAATAGCATGACACATTGGTCGGGATTCTAATAAGAACAAATTCCAACATAGTCAAAACGCGGGGACATAACGGTATAACACATTGATCGGGATTACCATAAGTACAAATCCCAACATAATCAGAACGTAGGGACGGAATATGCCTAATACGCATTCAGAATGGCAGTGTATCAACCCAACACCCATCGTGCTCATTATAAGAATACAAAATAGAAATGAAAATTGAAATATGAATAAAAAGAAAATTAAAAATGGTAAAGTATCCATATTACCATAGAGACCTATAGAGTAAATTTAGGGCCCTATCGAATTTCATATAACATATACCAAGCATTACAGGGTAGCCAGAAACAACAAATTATTTTTTGACAAACAGTCATAGGGGCAGTATGTTTTCAATATAACATATACAAAGCATTACAGGGTAACCAAAAAGAACCAATTACTTTTAGACAAACAGTCATAGAGGAAGTGTATTTTCAATATCACACCTTGCAGAAGTTGTTACTTATGTTAATCACAGAAAGTAATGTAATTCATTGTCAGTATTATGTCCTAAGGAGGTAGCCCTGAGACTGCATATCCATTTCACCTCGGTACGCCTAAGCAATAGCTCCCTATTGCCTCCCCTTTTTGACATAGGGATGTGTTCAATACCATGAAACCAAATTGTTGTATCATCAGGATGTTCTCTAAGATAATGGTGTATCATGGGATATCTCTCATCCCTATTCTTAACAGCCCTACAATGTTCTTGTATACGTTGTTTAAGGCACCGAATGGTGCTCCCCACATAAATCATTCCACATTTACATCCCAGTACATACACCACATATGTAGTATTACAATTCATAAACTGCTCAACGGTGTATTGTCTGGGAGAGTTGTACGAGAAACTCCTGATCTTATTCTTACCCCAGGGGCATACAGTACATGTACCACATGTAAAGAAACCCTTGGGTTTTGGTGGTAGCCAGGATGTCCCCCCCGCCGGGTTGGTGATATAACTGGGACATAATGAATTGCGAAGTGAGATACCCCTCCTGTATGTTAAGGCTGGTCGGTTATTAATGTAACTTTTAAGACCCGGAATCTCAGTTAGGAGGTGCCAATGTTTTCTAAAGATGTTAAAAATTTTACTGCTATGCATGGTGTATTGAGTGGCAAATCGGAGTTGTGCATTACCCATGGATTTTCTTCTTATTCTTGGTTTTTCCCTCAATGTATCACCTCTCTGTAGCTGATGTATTCTGGATTCTGCTTTGTCTAGGATCCTATGATCATAACCTCTCTTGAGGAATCTCATTTTAGTTTCATTGAGATTGGAACAAAAAGTGGTCTCTTCACTGCAGTTGCGTCTAATGCGTATCATCTCACCAAACGGAATGTTATTGATGACGGATCTAGCATGCGCACTAGACGCATGCAGGACCCCATTACAAGAAGTTTCCTTTCTGTACAACTTGCTCTGTATAGTCCCATGTTCGATATAAAATTGAACATCCAAGAAGTTGATCCTCTCTTTATGCCAAGACATAGTGAGTTTGACATTAAAGCAGTTATCATTCAGAAAGGAAAAATACTGTTCCAATTGATCCACGGAACCCGACCAGAGACAAATGATATCGTCTATGTACCTCCCCCAGAACACAATATGTTCCGTCCAGGGGGAGGCACTTTTGCTCCAGGCATGCTCCCTCTCATACCACCCCATAAAGAGGTAGGCATAAGAGGGAGCAAACCTGGAACCCATCGCGGTCCCATGTACTTGCTGGAACCAGCGGTTGTCATGAAGGAAAAAATTATAGGTCAGAATAATCTCCATCATCTCCATCACCATTTCATTATATTCAAAGAGTTTAGCATCCTCTTTGTCAAGAAAAGTTTGAGCAGCCATCTTTCCGAACTTTTTATCAATACACGTATAAAGACTCTCTTATTTTTGTCAAGAGTGACAAAAATAAGTTCTTCTGACCAGTGAAAGTCCCTGAACTTGACCAAAATGTCTTTAGTATCCCTTATATAAGATGGTAAATTCCAAACATGTTTTTGTAGTCTCATATCGATGAATTCTGACAACTTTTCGGTGGGCGAGCCCACCCCTGAAATGATGGGCCTACCAGGGGGGAACTGTCCACCTTTGTGAATTTTGGGAAGTATATATATGCAGGGGAAAGTAGGGCTCTCCACCCGCAGATATTTATATTCGTCTTCAGTCAAAAGACAAGTTTCCCGCCATTCACTTAGTCTTTCATTGATCATATTAGACAGGTAAGGAATGGGATTACTAGCAATTTCCCTATAGTAAAGGTCATTACTAAGTTGCCGATCAATTTCCTGCATGTAATCTTCGCGATTCATAATAACAACATTACTGCCCTTATCGGCTTCCCTAATCACAATATTAGGGTCATCTTTGAGTCTCCTGAGTGCTTGCCTTTCAGGGTATGTAATGTTTTGACGGGCTTTCAAAATGGGAACATTGGGGATCTCAAGATTATAGAGTTCCTCTGACACTATCTTATAAAAGTGATCAATATTTTGATGGTAGGAAGTAGTAGGTACAAATTTAGACTTCGGCCGAAGTCCACTGTCCAGATTAGGGTTTTGAGAGATGTTGAACTCTTCTAACAAAGAAATCAAACTGTTGAGTTTGGGCCTTCATTTTTGTCCCACACAAAGTGGTGACCTTTCAAATGTTCATGTGGATCTATATAAATTTATTAGAACATTAAAACTTAAGGACTATTTTTCAAATAGGTTGGATAATAAAGATGTAATTACCATTTCTGAGGCTATGAGTACACACACCATTGCAGATGTCAAGAATATACATTGTTTGTTGTCAATAAGTGAAGATGGGGTATACTATGTCCCTTCTTTGTTAGAAGAGTTCAACATCTCTCAAAACCCTAATCTGGACAGTGGACTTCGGCCGAAGTCTAAATTTGTACCTACTACTTCCTACCATCAAAATATTGATCACTTTTATAAGATAGTGTCAGAGGAACTCTATAATCTTGAGATCCCCAATGTTCCCATTTTGAAAGCCCGTCAAAACATTACATACCCTGAAAGGCAAGCACTCAAGAGACTCAAAGATGACCCTAATATTGTGATTAGGGAAGCCGATAAGGGCAGTAATGTTGTTATTATGAATCGCGAAGATTACATGCAGGAAGTTGATCGGCAATTTAGTAATGACCTTTACTATAGGGAAATTGCTAGTAATGCCATTCCTTACCTGTCTAATATGATCAATGAAAGACTAAGTGAATGGCGGAAACTTGTCTTTTGATTGAAGACGAATATAAATATCTGCGGGTGGAGAGTCCTACTTTCCCCTGCATATATATACTTCCCAAAATTCACAAAGGTGGACAGTTCCCCCCTGGTAGGCCCATCATTTCAGGGGTGGGCTCGCCCACCGAAAAGTTGTCAGAATTCGTCGATATGAGACTACAAAAACATGTTTGGAATTTACCATCTTGTATAAGGGATACTAAAGACATTTTGGTCAAGTTCAGGGACTTTCACTGGTCAGAAGAACTTATTTTTGTCACTCTTGACGTGGAGAGTCTTTATACGTGTATTGATAAAAAGTTCGGAAAGATGGCTGCTCAAACTTTTCTTGACAAAGAGGATGCTAAACTCTTTGAATATAATGAAATGGTGATGGAGATGATGGAGATTATTCTGACCTATAATTTTTTCCTTCATGACAACCGCTGGTTCCAGCAAGTACATGGGACCGCAATGGGTTCCAGGTTTGCTCCCTCTTATGCCTGCCTCTTTATGGGGTGGTATGAGAGGGAGCATGCCTGGAGCAAAGTGCCTCCCCTGGACGGAACATATTGTGTTCTGGGGAGGTACATAGACGATATCATTTGTCTCTGGTCGGGTTCCGTGGATCAATTGGAACAGTATTTTTCCTTTCTGACTGATAACTGCTTTAATGTCAAACTCACTATGTCTTGGCATAAAGAGAGGATCAACTTCTTGGATGTTCAATTTTATATCGAACATGGGACTATACAGAGCAAGTTGTACAGAAAGGAAACTTCTTGTAATGGGGTCCTGCATGCGTCTAGTGCACATGCTAGATCCGTCATCAATAACATTCCGTTTGGTGAGATGATACGCATTAGACGCAACTGCAGTGAAGAGACCACTTTTTGTTCCAATCTCAATGAAACTAAAATGAGATTCCTCAAGAGAGGTTATGATCCGTTATATGCGTTCCTAGACAAAGCAGAATCCAGAATACATCAGCTACAGAGGGGTGACACATTGAGGGAAAAACCAAGAATAAGAAGAAAATCCATGGGTAATGCACAACTCCGATTTGCCACTCAATACGCCATGCATAGCAGTAAAAATTTTAACATCTTTAGAAAACATTAGCACCTCCTAACTGAGATTCCCGGTAATAAAAGTTACATTAATAACCGACCAGCCTTAACATACAGGAGGGGTATCTCACTTCGCAATTCATTATGTCCCAGTTATATCACCAACCCGGCGGGGGGGACATCCTGGCTACCACCAAAACCCAAGGGTTTCTTTACATGTGGTACATGTACTGTATGCCCCTGGGGTAAGAATAAGATCAGGAGTTTCTCGTATAACTCTCCCAGACAATACACCGTTGAGCAGTTTATGAATTGTAATACTACATATGTGGTGTATGTACTGGGATGTAAATGTGGAATGATTTATGTGGGAGCACCATTCGGTGCCTTAAACAACGTATACAAGAACATTGTAGGGCTGTTAAGAATAGGGATGAGAGATATCCCATGATAGACCATTATCTTAGAGAACATCCTGATGATACAACAATTTGGTTTCATGGGATTGAACACATCCCTATGTAAAAAGGAGGCAATAGGGAGCTATTGCTTAGGCGTACCGAGGCGAAATGGATATGCCGTCTCAGGGCTACCTCCTTAGGACATAATACTGACAATGAATTACATTACTTTCTGTGATTAACATAAGTAACAACTTCTGCAAGGTGTGATATTGAAAATACACTTCCTCTATGACTGTTTGTCTAAAAGTAATTGGTTCTTTTGGTTACCCTGTAATGCTTTGTATATGTTATATTGAAAACATACTGCCCCTATGACTGTTTGTCAAAAAGTAATTTGTTGTTTCTGGCTACCCTGTAATGCTTGGTATATGTTATATGAAATTCGATAGGGCCCTAAATTTACTCTATAGGTCTCTATGGTAATATGGATACTTTACCATTTTTAATTTTCTTTTTATTCATATTTCAATTTTCATTTCTATTTTGTATTCTTATAATGAGCACGATGGGTGTTGGGTTGATACACTGCCATTCTGAATGCGTATTAGGCATATTCCGTCCCTACGTTCTGATTATGTTGGGATTTGTACTTATGGTAATCCCGATCAATGTGTTATACCGTTATGTCCCCGCGTTTTGACTATGTTGGAATTTGTTCTTATTAGAATCCCGACCAATGTGTCATGCTATTGGTGATAGTAGTTGAATTCTGTGGTTTCTTTCAACGCACCAAGCCCTTTACTTAGAAAGGATATACTTATCGCCTCACTACTTATGGAACTTTGCACTGTTTTACTATGGCCGATAATACTCATTTGTCTCACTAACTATGCCTGAACAGCCTCAAAATGGCGGCCATTTTGTGGTTAGGGGCTTAGAGTGGTGACTTCGGTGTTTTATTTGAATGAGTTTTGCTCATATTTATGTATACTTTATAAAAAAAATTATTTTTTGTACATTTGATGTGTTTATTTTTTATTGTTTATCCTTGTTTTGCGTTTAATATTTCGAATGAGGGTGGCTGTACCCTTGTACGCGTAAACTCGTATGGTGGAGTGGGCACATTTTTATCGACAATATTTAAGAGACTATTGTGTCTGAGAACTAGATAGTTGGAGATACACACATTTTCCCAATACCTTAATGTTGGAAAATAGTTCAAAGATGGCGGCCGACTTTTCATTAGAGTTCCAGTTAAAGGATACTGTCCCCTCGTAGTCGTCATCACGTGGGGATGCGTCATTACGCATTTGCTTCTTAACCGGGAAACATTATGGTGCCGTTTTTGGTTTGGGTCATTACTGGACCGCGCAACACGTCGTATCAAGGTAGGAATTGCGATACCCCCTTTTTCAATACGGGGGATATTTAGTCCGCGTTATGGGGGAGACGTAGCCCGCGATACCATTTGTGTTTTGAGCGCAATGATATGTTATATGCGTTCGTTTTTTGGTTTCTATTTAAGTTCTTAAGAACGTAGTGGGGTGACTTTCTACTTAGCTATTGGTTGGTAACATATACATTGATTCTGACTAGGTTACTGTTTTGCTTTATATTGCCCTCATTGGTATATGGGTTGATTTATATGGGTATTTTCTTTTTCTTTTCTCTTTACTATTAGGACGCGTTAATCTTCAGCTATATGCCCTGATTGTGGGCTTTGGATTACTCTTTGAAAACATCTTGTATGAATACATATTGGTTACAATCCTTGAGGTGAGACTTGATCAAATTATATCCTATCGGGCTTTTTTATAGACTAGCATCAGTAGAACCATCTGTTGCCTGGTGGTTTCTCTCTTGGATATTTAAATCGGCTTACTAATGTGTTTGGTTGTTGCATCTTAGAAACCTCTTGTTACTGGACGATTTTTATGTCTACATTTAATTTATTTATGGCCTAACAATAAGTTTTTGTTCATAGGAATATTGGCTGCGTGCCCCATTAGACATTGGAATGCTATTCTGACCTTGGTTACATTATTGACAAACAACGATTTAGTATTCAGCTTAAGGTGAGCCTCGTGACTGCACTCTGTTCATTTCTCAGGTCAGGAGATGGTGTCTTTGAATGTTGGCATCCACCTTTGGGACATTATTACGTATCCTCTTCTATTATCTGTTATTATGGTGTCTTTATTTATTTTCGTTTTTCTATTTTTCTTTTAGATCTATGGTGCCGGTCCGCACTGAGCAACTTTGATGGTTCCATTCAACATCTGCGGTTTTTTTTTCTTCTAATTTTTTCTAATTATTATTATTGTGTCGTATTACTGTCCATTTGGCTTTGGTGTACTGTTTTTAAATGGTACAAGATGAAATTTAAGATACCCAAGTCTCTTTCCTTTTATGTACATGTTTGAGGCTTATATATTTATGTTGCATATGTGATATGTATTTAAATGTTATTTATATAATGTTCATGTTTTTAAATGTCTTGTATCTTTGTACCTAATTTACAAGACAGATTGTCTGTTTTGTTATATTAGTTGCATATTGATTTGTCATCCTTATTTGGTTTATTAAGTTTTGTCTTTTGTTCAATGTAAATATTTATGGGTTTTTTAATGTTTTGATTTGTATTTTGATGTATAAGTCACTTTTGGTTTGTCTTTGTTTATATTTATGTTATGTTATTTGTTAATGTTTCAGCCCTGATGAAGTTCCATTCTGGAACGAAACGCGTTGGCTGATTGCCATTTTAAATAATTTTGATATTCAATAAAGAGGACTAGTTTGGACTCGTTTGGATCCGTGTGGACTTCTATGCTGGTGCACCTTCATTTTGCAAAGAATCATGGCTGCAACGTGTCATCGGAAGGGATCGTCAGGGTTTTCTGAGGGTTTTGGTATTTGCGTTCTGACCAGAGCATGACCCTCTCTGTATGAGAGGGTGCAGCCTTATCAGTAGGGAAGACGTTGAGGCATCCAGTCGGGTAAACCGCCACTGCGGTATTCCTCGAGGGTCAGATCATCCCGACTGGGCTGTAATGGGGCCGTCTTTGGTCCTTGGCTACTTGATAGAACAGTTTTCGCTTCCCTCGTGGTGGGAGGTCGTGGTTCCATTTTAAAAGTTCCTTGTGAGCCGTAATTAGGTCTGTGGGTCAGCTGCCCTTTTTGCTTCCTATCGTTTGAGAGCTCGCTTGTTTGGGCTTTTTAGTACCGTTTTATTCATTAAGGTACCTCCAGATGTTGCTGCTGCATGTAATGAGAATTGATTAACGCTTTATAAAGTATAGGATATGACGTTGCCTGAAGTTTCCTTGAGGTCAGTGCTTGAAGCCTCACCCACTCTCCACCCATATTTTGCATTGGCTTGTGTCATTGTCCTTTGTAAATGCTGGCTTCTGATTCGTTGATAGGCTTGTTAGTGCCGCCTTAGTTCCGCCTTGTCTTCATTTGTAACCTCCCATGAGGACTGGCCCTTTTACTTTGGTTATCACAGGGTAAGTCTTATTTAGTCTGTAAGCACTATTTCCTTTAATGAGTTTCACCTACAGCAGGCACGACATACTTTCCTGCAACATTCAGCGCGATTTCACTGTCCAAGCAGCCCGGGATATTGGCGGCCGCTTCTTTGAAATGAAATAGATCTCGCATTTACAAGAGTTTGATCTATTGGCATTGTAAATGACAATGCCTTTTATTTATGTGTTAATTATCAAAACAGATAAATAAAAGGCATTGTCATTTAAATGCCAATAGCTTAAACTCTCGCAAATGCGAGACCTATTGCAGTGCAAGGAAAATGCTACTTACCCAGTATGCATCTGTTCTTGGCATTTAGAGCTGTAGATTCACATGCTTTGCATAAGCCTGCCATCTAGTGTTGGGTCCGGATGCTTGCACTTTGTTTTTCTTCGAAAAAGTATTTTCCAGTCACGAGGCAGGTGACTCCTCCTTTCGGTGATAGTGCGCATGGGCATCAACTCCATTGTTAAGATTGTTTTCCCGCAGAGGGTGAGAATGGAGTTAGTAAGAGTAGAATTGAGATGTCCAAGTGTGTGTACCCAAGTAAGATATTACTGCAACAGGTATAGGTACCCGGGGAGGTGGGTGGGCGCATGTGAATCATTGTATTTAGCCTTGTCTTTTACATGTCCTGATTTAACATCAACTGATACCTACACAGTATATACAGACAAATATCATCAAATGAGATAGAGAATGAAATGACTAGTATTTGTAATATAATCTGTGTATAGAGGATGGTAGATATTGACATGTCATTCATTATTTTGTATTGTCTGTTGTAGTTTTTAGCCACTTTTTAAATGATTCTGTAATTAAAATTCAATAATATTTTTGCTAACTCTTTGGTACATTGAGTTGTTTTCTTTAATCAATGTTCATTTGAAGGTCTGTTATCATATTTGTTAGACCTACATGTTGCCTAGCGATTCATTTTTGCTATGGGCGCATGTGAATATACAGCTCTACATGCCAAGAACAGATGCATACTGGGTAAGTAGCATTTTCCGTTTGAGGCATGTGAGCTGTAAATCACATGCTTTGCATAGACTATACAGCAATAATCTCCCAAGCGCTGGCTAACCAGTAGCTGTTGCAGTGGTTTGAAAGAGTGTAAATAGAACTGCCTGGTCCACATTAGCTTGTTGTCTTGCTAACACATCTACACAACAGTGTTTTGTAAATGTGTGAGGTGTAGACCATGTTGCAGCTTTACAGATGTCAGCTATGGGAATGTTTCCTAAGAAAGCCATAGAAGCCCCCAGTTTGTGAGTGGAATGCGCTCTACAGGGAATTGTTAAAGTTCTTTTTGCTTTTGCATAGCATGTTTGGATACATTTAACTATCCACCGTGCAATACCTGATTTAGAAATGGGGTTGCCTTTGTGAGGTGGAGCAAAATCAAAAAAGAGTTGTTTAGTTTTACGAAAAGGTTTCGTCCTTTCTATGTAATAGAGTAATGCTCGTTTAACATCTAAAGTGTGTAGAGCACGTTGTGCTACAGAATCTGGTTGAGGAAAGAACACAGGCAACTCAACAGATTGGTTGATGTGAAAAGCAGAAATTACTTTGGGTAGAAATGTAGGATTAGTCAAAAGAACCACTTTGTTTTGCTGTACTTGTAAAAAAAAAAAAAAAAAGGGTCGTCTATTGTTAGTGCCTGAAGCTCACCCACTCTCCTCCATCCCCATAATAGGATGCTGCTTTCCTCTGCTCAGTTTTGACTTCCGGATCATTCGAGTTGCCGTTCCGGAGTGCCGCGAGGAGCCGCGAGGAGCTACCAGACGCTGCCGTGAGGGGTTCTCTGCCGCGGCGGTGAAGTACACGATCCCGGCACTGGGAAGAGTCCGCAGGAGCAGCACGGCATCCTCGCAGTGCCGAGTAAACGCGGGAGCAGCTTGGCAGTGGCGGGAGCGTCCCGCGGTAATAGCTCGGCAGCTTGGCAGTGGCACCGGCAGTGGCAGCGGCAGGCTCCGTACAGCGGCTGGAGCCGCGGAACAGCCCGGAACAGCCCGGCGGTGAGAGGCGGTGAGAGGTTGCAGCCGCGAGCACTAGTGTGGGGTTGCCAGTGGCAGCGTGAGGCTGTCAGAGGCTGTCAGAGGCGGCTGTGTGAGAGGCTGCCACGGTCAGGAGGGGGTCTGTGCAGAGGCCACAAGGTGAGCCCAACAGGTGAACACAACACGAAACAGCCATCCCAGCCATCCCAGCAGCAGCCACCCCTGTAGTAGCTAGTGCGGTAGGAGCAGCACATCAGGGGCAGGAGCCGGGACAGCCAACCCTCGACATAGAGACACCGACAGTGACTATTCCGGATTACTCCGGACTACTCTTGATAGTCCCTAGGCCCTGACCCTGACCCAGTCCCAGTACGCCAGGTCTCCTCGAGGGTTTTGGGTCTTGCTCAAAAGTCAGAACGTGTTCAGAAGGCGCCTCAAGGTATAAGGCGCAAGGCTCAAGGCTCATTGAGACCGCAGGAACCGCAGGAACTGCTCCTCCTGGGTGAGAACAAGCACCTTTGCAACACTTGCAACCATTTCAGTGACTAAAGTTTCGATATGGCGCAGTAGTTTTATGTTTGAAACCAGATTGAAACCGGAGTTGACCACGGATAACCGGAGGCAGGTACAGACAGGCCCAGTCTTGAACAGCCCGTCAGAGCCCGTAAGAGCTGCTTCCTTGGTGGAAGTGGAGTGCAGGGGGAGAGTTGGCCACTAACAGACAAAGCAATATAAAGCACTCTCGCCTCATTTTTACTTCCGCCTCAAACCCTGCCCAGCACGCTCAGGCATTTGCTGCGCGACATGAGGTCAGGCCGAGTAAGGGAGATCGATCGTCCTAAGACTTCAGGGCGTAGAAGAAAGGACAAGGCTGGTCTCTCCACAGATCAGATGAGTGACGAACTTGCTTTAATTTCGACAGAAGGAGACCCAATTGTTGGTGGGTTGTTGAGAGAGCAACCTAAAGCCCCTCAAATTCAACCTAAAATCTATACGAAATTTAGTTTTTAAAAGACATTGGCGCCGCTCTCTATTCAAGCAACGCCACTGTGAAAGGTCTTCAGTCTCCCTTACAACCAGACCAACCAGACCAAGTATCAGCACTGGCAATTACACCAGGGCAGATAACACAACTAACTCACCAAAGCCAGCGGAAACAGCAAATTACAGCACAAGTTCATACCCCAGTTTCGGCCCAACCGAATGAGATTTCTACAACATCCTCACTTACATCCGCATCTACACCTATAACTACATCATTGATAGCGGAATATATCAAAGAAGTTCCATACAATAAAACAATAAATAAAACAATACAGAGCAATACTCAGAACAATTCAGTAGTTGAATCCCCCTCAACTTGTCCCTCAGTTAGCCCTATGGCGCAGCATAGGGCGCAGAGGAAGTTGTCTACAGGTGATTCGTTATCCCCTGGAGGAACTCAATCACATTTTGCTATACCATTAGGTTCTTTAGGACCTCATACATCTTTGCAAGCAGAAGCTCAGCATTCAATAACTGCAGCCAAATCATCAACTGTATCAACTCCATTTACGACATTAGGAGTACTTCAAACAGCGCAAGCACTGCTAACTTTAACAGGAGTAGGCCATTCATTGCCCAAGGAAAAAGAACATCAGACTGACAGGAGCAAGCAGTCCTGGTCAGACTCATCTAGCCTAGAAGATATAATGACAAAACAGGACTCCCTACGGAAAGCTGAAGGATCTACTACTGGACCTCAGAATTTAAATCTACCCAGTGGCGACATGGTTAACACAGCTGAGTGTGAACTTAGCCCCATTACCCGAGTTAGTTCTATGATGACGCCCCCGCAAGCTAATCTAAAATCTCCAAAGCAGGACGAAGTAAGGGCAGTCTTATCCTATTTAGGAACACAAGAGTGGGAGGACATGCTGGCAGCAAACTCCCCAGACCAACAGACGAGACCCTCCATGGAGAAGATGAAATACCAACACCCGCCTTCAGTGGACATTCAGCCCTCGTGGGGTAAGAAGGAAGTGGGCCCTAAGGAGCGGGGGAATCCAAACATGCATGATGGGAGTACTTGGGCTTCTCTCCTAAAAACCATGCAACTGTCAGTGGAGGCGCTACAATACCAATCAGATAAGATGGATATACAGGTCTCTTTACTAAATACTCTGGCAGTGTTTACAGCAGGGATTGATGAAAAATTGGGAGATCTCAATGCACTAATAATAAGGGCACAAACAGAGTCATACCTTCATTGTGGGTGTACCCAGATAGTGGACAAACTGGCAACTCTTCCGACTATGCTTTCTACTGTGCTCAATGAGCTGAAGAACAAATCAACCTGCTCAGCCAGCGCTAGCCACTCCAACGACGGCTCCACTACACTGCCGACAGCTGATGGTAACTTAAAGCAGCTCTGTAAAGGCACTGAATCCGTCATACAACAAAGAGTGGGCATCAACGGCACTGGCGAATCACCTAAGATAGTTACAGCGACACCAACCGAGATAAAAACTAATGCCAAACAACGCCGCCAGCAAAAAGAAAAGGGCGCAACAATAAATTACTCCTTCTCAATCAAGCAGCCACCTACTCAATTTTTAATAAACAATGCCCTAACTCAACCACCGCACTAAATGAGGGGGACTTGCAAGATTATGATCTAGCTCATACTAACTCCCATCAAGACACAGCAGCACCCTCCTGCTCCCATAACCTTGGAGTTGGATCAGGGAATATGATTTTGAAGGAAGCTGAGGGGGTCCTTGGGTCTGCAAGGGACAAAGCCGTTACCTGTTCAGCCCTCGAACCTCTGCCACATACCATCAGATCCAATTCAAAAGGGCCCGCTGAGCTCGCTGATCATCAAACAATTATGGCCCTAGCAAAGGACAAGAATCGGGAGCCCACCCCGCAGGAACTAGGGCAAGTTTCTACTGTTCCTCCAGTTGGAAGTGACCAAACAACATCTAGAATGAACTGTACAATCCAGAGAGTGGCAACCCCAGGGGAAAAGAAGCAAGCAAGGACGGCCAAGGACCAACAGCCTTTGGCTTCTCACTCCTTGCAACAACAGGGCCAACCTGTAAATTCAACTGCAATAATAATTAAGGAAAGAGATCTTAATTCCAGCCGAGCAGTTGTGCAATTGAATCAGAACGAGCCTTATCGGCTAATACAACATAACCCTGCAGCCAACTGGAACGGGCCACCTGAAATCACCTCTTATCCCCCAAACGATTCGCTATCGGCCCTGCGATACACATTGTTCAAACCAGAGTACATTTCAAAAGGATGTCACGATTTGCTGAACAGGGGCAATGTCTTAAAACTACTTAGGGCCATACCTACTCTATCAGACCTGAATACAACAGACTTACTCGCAATAGAGTTTCTCACATCAGATAATCCAGCCAAGCCAGAAATAACAAGGGCAACATGGAAAACAGATGCAACAGCCCAGAGAGTACTAAATCACCATCTTACCTTCAAAGACTGGGGCATTCAAGTCACCTCTTTTCAGCCTCAAGCCTACCCAGCTCCGCTATTAAACTTGAGCCCAAGGCTAGGGAGCAAGGATTGTTTAAGGCCCTCAACTTCAGTATTAAGAGGGGCACTTGGCTGCACTGCGCCACGAAGGGATTATAATCAAGGCGCACAACATGGATCTCCTAGGGCTGAAAAATTACGCGGATACAACTCCTGGTATGCTGAGCCAATTACAAGAACTATAAACCTTGCCACATCAAAACAATGACATCATAACTATCTAGATCACAGCAATAAAACACAAAAAGAATCCGCGATACATCTCTGCTCTTGGAATGTTAATGGCTTAGCTTCTAAAATTCAAGATCCAGAATTCCGGCAATATCTTAACAACTTTGATATCATTATGCTACAGGAAACATGGCTTATGGAACCACTACACATAGACGGGTTTCTTTGCTTTGACCGTCCAGCTACTAGAGGTAGCAAAACGGGCCATTCTTCAGGAGGGCTAGCAACCTACATCTCAACAACATCCATACCAACAGCGGTGGTAACCGGTCCGGAAATAGATGTAGCTTTAGCAGTCAAACTTACTCTTTCCCTGGCAGGGGTACAACATGAAGTATCCCTTTTTAACGTATATATCCACCCAAAACGGACAGCTAGTGACTCTGCAAAGTTAATTGATCAAATAACTTCTTATTTAGGCAGTGCCGAAATTTCAAACCTTATATTATCGGGGGACCTGAATCAATATCTATTGGGGTCATCCAAAGTAAAGGAAGTTTGTCTCCAATCCTCAAACTACAACATACCGTCACAAGGAACCTTCACGAATGGGAGGCCTAATAGGGAAAACAGATCCCTTTTGGAAGAATTAGAACATCTAAATCTTAGGGCCCTTAATGGAAGAACAGCCGGAGATACTCCCCAGTGGCAAGCTACTACACCGAACTAACAAGCTCGCTTCTAGATTATACGTTTGTTAGTCTCGCACTGTTTTCATATGTAATAAGCTTTAGAATGGGCGACAAGGGGGACAGTGACCATCGTCCACAAGAGACTATTGTAGCGGCAACTGCTCCGTCCAGCATTTATCCTGCTCCACAGTTAGGCTTAAGCTACATGATAAATTACAAGAGGATCAAGTATACTGTGGAAAGCATTGAGTCCTTAACAGACTCAGCAATTAATCTTGCTCTTGCACAACCGTTCGAAAAGAACTTGATACAAACCTGGGAACGCTTCACCATTACCCTTAGCAACTTAAAGGCCACGGAAATAAAAATGAGTAGTCTTCCGGGGCCAGCACAAGCGAAAAAGATACCTATGGCTGAAAAAGCACAAATAAAAGCCCTTAAGAGAATGATAAATGGCTCCATAAGATCTTTGCGTCATGATCCAGGGAATATATTGCTTCTTTTATCCCTGCGGCAACAAAGAACTCAACTAAAGAAGTTGAAATGGAACATCAACAATAACTACGAACAGGACTTCTGGGCAAAACTTTTGCATAACATAAAGTATAACGCCAGCGATCGCTTCTGGAAATCAGTAAATACAATTATCCACCCGCATCATGGGGGACCTACTTCCCATATCCTGGAGGAAACCTGGGCAAGCTACTTAAACTCCCACTTCAACAGTCAAAGCAATACTCTGCCCAAACAGGAACAGAGTAGAGCAGACTTGGACGGGCATTATTCCAACATCGGAAGAAAGGCAGGAGGCATCATTAATTTCCCTGATTGCTCCGATGCTACCCGACAAATGGCAAGTAATACATCCAAATCTCCTGTTTTAATCCACCAACAGGAGGAAAGGTCAATCGGCACTGAGCTTTTAATTATTATGAAACAGATCAGGAAGGGTAGAAAGGAAGGAGCCCCGGGCCCAAATGGAATCCCGCCTGCAGTGTTCAAACAAAGACCGGAAGAATGGGCAAAAATATTCCATCCACTATTTCTGGAAGTAAGACGACTGGGCACCATTCCAGACTCCTGGAAAGGTTCCACGATCATTCCAATCCACAAAAGCGGCAGTAAGGCCTTGCCAGCCAATTATAGGTTAGTAGCACTGATCGATAACGAGGCTAAATATTTTGCGGGAATACTGCTAGACGAACTAACCTCCTGGGCAGAAAATAATGAAATAATCCCGTTAAATCAAACAGGCTTCCGAAAAAACTGTGGCACAATAACCAACCTCTTGGCAATCTCGTTAATAATGGACACAACAAAATTGAGGAAAACACAGCATGTCTGTTTTATTGATTTCAGCGCCGCATTCGACAACGTGGAGAGGACTAAACTGTGGAATAAGCTAGCCAGATGGGGCATTCCAAATACTCTTTTATCAATGTTAATGCTTCTACATACTGATACCTGGGTACAGGTGAAATTAGGATCAGGGTCTCATCTATCAAGAAAAGTAAAAACAATCAAAGGACTTAAACAGGGCTGCGTGCTGGCCCCTATTTTATTTAACTTATTCATGGCAGATTTACCACAGATACTTGATTCCTGTAATTCCCATGCGCCCAGACTCGGGGGTACCAGCTTGTCCAACTTACTATACGCAGACGACGTAGTCCTGCTTAGCCACACGGTAGTTGGCTTGCAACATCTTCTCAACGGTCTGCAGGTCTATGCAGAGGAAAATAGCCTGACAATAAACTTAAATAAAACCATGACCATGACAATTAACAGCAAACGAAGAAAGAGGTACCTATGGCATCTGGGCGGCACTCATATTGAAACAGCAGAGACTTATAAGTATCTGGGTGTCCACTTAGACAAAGAAGGATCATTTACCCGCCAACAAGAAGAGATCAAAAGGAAAGGGATGATCCTTGCCTTAACCATGAAAAATTTAACAGCTAAGCTATTGGGCCCTACGCTGAGCCCTCTTTTAATGGTAGCACGGGCTAAAATTCTACCTACAATTGCCTACGGCAGTGAAGCTCTGAGAGGGAGAGATACTAACCTTTTGGATAAAACAGTTGTAAAAGCTTACAGAATGATGTTTAGCCTCCCGAACTATACTTCCCCGGCGCAAATTAGACTGGAGTTTGGCCTGTTAAAGCAAACCTGGGCCAGATATGGAGCATACATCAACTGTTGGAACAAAATCAGAATATCAAACCCTAACTCAATAAACTACCTTCTGTGGCAAGATCTTCAACAGAGGGAGAATTCACCCGCAAGACTGTATCTTCAGGAGGCCCTGGCAAACACAGGCTTATTGCCCTTATGGAATACACAGTGTCATCATTCAACTCTGAAGAAATTAGTCTGGAAGTCGCTGAAAAAACAGTCACTGGTGGAGGATAAAGCTGCTTTCTCAGCCAGAGCGCATGCTTGGATGACGTTGAATTCTTACAAGATCTTAGCCCCACAACAATATTTTAACCTGGGATATCCAAAAGCACAGAAATTAAAATTCCTAAAGCTACGACTTGGAGTGATACCATGCACACAGCACCTTCCACCATGGAAAAGGGTGCAGACTTTTACAGTATGCAGTTTGTGCAAAAACGGCCAGGGTGATATCATCCATACCATCTGTTCATGTACAGCGATGCTCCAAGAAAGGAGGCAACTGCTAAAAATCCCCTTTAATCAAAGGGGAATTCGGACAAGGAGGCAAGCTGTTTTGGCTTGCTTCGATCCAGCATCACCTCATCTGAACTCCAGACTAGTTAGATTTCTGGAAGCGGCCAAAGCAAAAATGCCAAACTGTCACTAAAGCTTTTTGGGAAAAAGGAGTCTTTTGATTATTAATTTTCTCAGAGGGAGCAAAAATGCCCGCACTGACTGGTCAACTTATATTGGTTGTTCTTGAATGTTTAAATCTTAATATTTTATTTTGTAAGCAACAGAAGTGCTTTATATTTTAACTGCGATGAAACTTTTATTATTGTAAATTAATATTTTAGATATGACTTCATTCTTACCACGTATTGCAATGGTTTTAAGTAACTCTGCAAAATAAAATAAATACTAAATACTAAAATACACTCTCCTCAATGACTTGATAGCAATGAGGAAAGCAACTTTCCAAGTGAGAAATTGCAGCTCACATTTATGCAATAGCTCAAAGGGTGGACCCATTAGTCTGGTGAGAATAATATTAAGATTCTACACTGGGGCAGGTGGAAGTCTTGGAGGAATAACTCTTTTGAGTACTTCCATAAAGGCCTTAATAACAGGTACTCTGAAAAGAGACAAATGTTGTCTATTCTGAAGGTACGAAGCTATTGCAGCGAGATGTAAGCATATGGATGTGTACCCTAAATTTGAGCGTTGTAAATGCAGTAAATAACAAATGATGTTTTGAACTGAAGCATCAAGTGGGTTGATATGATTGTTATTACAATAAATAACAAACCGCTTTCATTTTGCTGCATAGCAAGCCCTTATAGTAGGACGTCTAGCATCTTTAATGATGTTCATACAATCTGGCGGAAGATTGAGATAGCAAAACTCTATGACTTCAGGTGCCAGATCCCTAGGTTGAGATGTCGGGGATCTGGGTGTCTTATCTCTCCATGGCTCTGTGTGAGGAGATTGGATGTGAGATGTAGTTTTTGATGAGGAACTACTGAGAGCTCCAACAGGGTGGTGAACCAAGGTTGACGAGCCCATATGGGAGCTACTAGGATTAACCTGAGGGATGTTTGCCGGAGCTTCCGAACCACTAGTGGAATGGGTGGGAGAGGCAGAAAAGCGTAGGTAAATATCCCTGACCAGTTCATCCATAGTGCATTGCCCTTGGACAATGGGTGTGGATACCTGGAGGCGAAGCTTGGGCATTTTGCGTTTTGGTGTGTGGCGAACAGATCTATGTCTGGGAAGCCCCACATCTAAAAGTACGGGAGGAGAACTCGAGAGTGGAGTTCCCACTCGTGAAACTGTTGTCTTTGCCTGCTTAGCAAGTCTGCGATCTGATTGTTTACTCCCGGAAGGTGTGCTGCAAGGAGATAGATTTAGTGGCGTATGGCCCACCTCCAAATGTCCTGTGCAAGTTGTGACAGCTGGAGAGAATGTGTCCCCCCCCGTTTTTATATATAATGCATGGCTGTCATGTTGTCTGTACGTATCAGGACAGCTTTGCCTGCAAGGTGAACTTGAAAGGCTTTGAGCGCTAGAAATACTGCTAGCAGCACTAGATGATTTATGTGAAGCTGCTTTTGCGGTTGACTCCAAATGCCCTGAATGGTGTGTTTGGAGATGAGCCCCCCAACCAGTGAGCGATGCGTCTGCTGTTAGCACTATCTGTTAACCGGGTACATGAAGGGCCGCCCTTTGGAAAGGTTTTGTGGATTCCACCACTGCAGAGCGATGAGTGCGGCCGTCTACCACCACTAGATCAGATAACTGACCCTGAGACTGGTTCCACTGACGTCCTAAACATTCTTGAAGGGGACGCATTTGAAGTCTTGCATAGGGAACTATTAAGATGCAAGACACCATCATTCCCAGTAACTGCATGAACACCCAAGCTGGCAATGAGTGTTGAGGTTTGAACTGGGAAATTAGAGCCTAAATGTTGCGGATTCTGGCCGGATTAGAACAGGCTAGAGCTTTTTGCGTATCGAGAGTGGCTCCCAAGTACATTTGCGTGTTGGAGATGGGACTTGGACAGATTCACTGTGAATCCGAGATCGTGTAGCAGCTACACTGTTTTGTAAGTGTTTGTAGACACTACATGTGAACTGGCTTTTATGAGCCAGTCATCTTAGTATGCGAAGGCGTGAATGTGTTGTCTTCGTAGATGAGCTGCGACCACTGCTAGGCATTTGGTGAATACTCTGGGAGCAGTGGTGACTCCGAATGGAAGCACTTTGAACTGGTAATGTTGTCCCGCTACTATAAATCTGAGGTATTTGCGATGAGCGGGATGTATTGGGATATGGAAGTAGGCGTCCTTTAAGTCTAAAGTAGACAGAAAGTCGCCTTGCTGAAGGAGTGGGAGCACTTGTTGGAGTGTTACCATGTGAAAATGGTCTGATTGGATGTACAGATTTAGTTTTCTGAGGTCTAGTATAGGCCTGAGAGAGCCGTCCTTTTTGAGTATTAGAAAGTAAAGGGAGTATACGCCGGACCCTTGATACTGTAGTGGGACTGGCTCTATAGCTCCTTTTTCTAATAGGGAGAGAATTTCCTGTTTGAGAAGGTTCAGATGTTCTTGTGACATGTTGTGTGATCTTGGAGGAATGTTTGGGGGAGTGGCGGTAAGTTCCAGGCAATAACCAAATTGGATAACTTGTAGAACCCATCTGTCTGAAGTGATTGTATTCCAGACGGGTAGAAATTGGGAGCGACGTCCCCCGACAGGAGTGGGATGATCGGGGGGTAGAGGAAGGATTCACTGTTTATTGTTTGCAGGGGAAGAACGTGTTGAGTTGCCTCTACCTCTTCCCTTGCCGTTATTACCTCTAAATCCTACTCCAAAGTAACCTTTTGAAGAGGGCGACTGATTATTGCCTTTGCAAGAGGAGGAGGGATTTTCTGATATGTTCTTTGAGCCCCCCCCTGTAAAAGTACGGCAAAAGGAGCCCTGATTGGAAGGAAGCTGCAAAGCCCCCACGGATTTTGCGACCTCTGTATCTTTCTTCATCTTCTCTAAAGAAGTATCAACTGTAGGCCCGAAGAGGTGCTCTTTATCAAAGGGCTGATTTAAAATAGAGGCTTGGACCTCCGGTTTAAACCCAGAAATTCTGAGCCAAGCGTGTCTCCGTAACAGAACGCTAGTGTTTACTGCGCGAGCTGCGGTATCAGCTGTGTCTAAAGCGCATCTAATGGATGTGTTGGAAATGAATTTTCCTTCTTGAATTAGGTCACTAGCTTTACTCCTATGTTCATCTGGCAAAAATTGTATTAATTTTTTTAGCTCGTCATAATGAGCCCTGTCATAGCGAGCTAAAAGAGCTTGGGTATTTACAATTCGCCAGTGATTGGCTGCTTGCGCAGCTACTCTTTTGCCAGAGGCATCTATGAGTTTCGACTCCTTATCAGGAGGAGGAGCATCTCTTGTGGTCTGTGAGTTTGCTCTTTTGCGAGCGTTAGATACTACCATGGAGTCTAATGGAACTTGGCCCTTGATGTAGATAGGGTCAGTAAGTGCCGCCTTATACTTCTTGTCTACTCTGGGTGTGACAATCCTTGCACGCACAGGGTCTTTAAAAATCTCATCTGTGTGTTTAAGCATTCCTTGGAGCATAAGTATTTATTTATTTATTTATGCAATTTATATAGCGCGCAAATACCCAGGGGTGTCTCGGCGCTGCGGAATAGAAGGAGGCAGCTAAGTTGGATGACTACTGGTTGAAGAGCCAGGTTTTCACTTGTTTCCTAAATATCAAGAGGGTGGGACTGGTTTTGATGTGGAGGGGGAGGGTTTTCCACAGTCTAGCCGTGGCAACTGTGAAACGTCTGTCTCCCCAAGATGTTTTCTTTGTGCGAGGGATAGTCAGAAGGTGGGCTGAGGCGGAACGCAAGGATCTGAGTGGGTTGTATGGACTAAGTTCTTTTTGTAGGAACTCGGGTCCAGTCTTGTTAATTGCTTTATATGCGATGCACAGTGCTTTAAATTTAGTTCGACTTCTGATAGGCAGCCAATGAAGCTGCCGTATGACTCTAGAGATTGATTTAAACTTGGAAGAGCCAGACAGAATTCTGGCAGCTGAGTTCTGAACTAATTGCAGTTTATTAAGGACTTTTTCCTGGGCGTTTAAGAAGAGTCCATTGCAATAATCAACCTTTGACATCACCAATGTGCACATAAGAGTTTTACCGGCGCTGGGGGGGAGGAATGGTAGAAGTTTCCTTATCATTTTAAGGGTGTAAAAAGATGAGGAGACGACCGCGTTCGCGAGATGGATGAAAGACAGCTTGTCGTCAAACATTACACCCAAATTCCTGACCTTGGTGACAGGTCCAGGCGGGGTCCCAAATCGGTTGGCCACCAGGTGGGGGACCAGCCTGGGGCTAGGTTGCCGAAGATCATTACTTCCGTTTTATCGGAATTAAGCTTTAAGCAGTTGCTTGCCATCCAGGAGCTGATGGCTAGCATTCCCTCTCGGAAACTGGCAGCAACTGCTTCTCCATCGTTGTGTACTGCCAGCACCAATTGGGTGTCGTCGGCGTATGAAATTAGTCTCATCCCGTGTGCTTTGATGACCCTGGCCAAGTCCGACACATAGATGTTAAATAAGGTCGGACTTAGGGAGGATCCTTGGGGCACACCACAGGGAGGAGTGAATACAGGGGAATAGAAGTCACCAAGTTTAACTGAGTGGGTACGGTTGGAGAGGAAGGAGGTTAAAAGGGCTTTGGCCCTATGATGAATACCGATGGAGGAGACACGGTCGATCAAGATGGCATGATCGACCGTGTCAAAGGCAGCTGACAGATCCAATAATATCAGGACTGCAGCGCCGCCCTGGTCTAAAATCATCCTGATTTCATCAGAAGCCTTAATAAGGGCCGTCTCGGTACCGTGGCTCTTCCTAAATCCGAATTGGGTGTCATCAAGAAGATTATTGTGGTCGATAAAATGTGATAATTGAGTGTTCATAATTTTTTCAAAAATTTTTGATGGAAATGGGAGGCATGCGATAGGTCTGTAATTTTTAGATTCTGTGGGATCGAGATTGGATTTCTTCAGTAAGGGTTTGATAATAGCCTTTTTCCAAACTGAGGGGTAAAAGCCTGTACGGAACATTGAGTTACAGATGTTAGTGAGGATGGGGGCTATCGAGTCCGGAATAAGTTTTAAAATGGAAGGGGGACATGGGTCAAGGGGAGATCCAGATTTAATGGAGAGAATTAGCTCTGTTATCTGCTCGATTGAGACCTGGCTGAATTCAGGAAAAACAGTGGCCAAGACATTGGTGAGGATTTTGCAGTTAGAATGATCAGAATTGGCCTGGATTGAAAAGTTGGAGTAAATTTCATTGACCTTGTCTTCAAAAAAATTGGCAAGGGAATTGCAGAGAGTTTGAGAGGCATTTATGGGTGAGCTGATAGGAAGACTAGATAGTTTAGTTAACACCTGAAACAACTGTTTGGTGGAGTTTTGGGCAGATTCTATTTGCAACAGGTAAAATTTGCTTTTCTCTGAGATGATGAGATGTTTATATTTAGCTATCGCGTCCTTGTAGCGGGTCTTATCATTGTTATCATAGTATCTACGCCAACGTCTTTCTAAGTTCCTACAGTGTTGCTTCTCAAGTCTGAGCGTCTCTGAGAACCAGGGGCGGAGGGAGCGCTTCGGTTGGTAGAGACATTTTTCAGTGGTACTAAAGTCATGAAGGCATTATGTAGCCAGTGTGAGTAATTATTGGAGGCTAGATCGGGGTCTAGTGTGGATTCATGTTGAGTGGAAGAGAGGTTAGTTTTTAGGAGATGGGTGTCAATGTTCCTCCACGCTCGAAATTGTTTGGGAGAGCGGGGGCTGGCGTGCGGGAGGTTAGTTTTCCTAATCTGGATAGTAAACATAACTCCAGAATGGTCTGTCCAGGTCAAGGGGATGACAGTGGAGAGGGAGATGTGGCTATTATTAGTAAAGAGACCATCAAGTGTGTGACCCGCTAGATGAGTGGGTTCAGTCACTAGTTGTCGTAGGCCGGCTGCCTGTAGGTCTGATGTAAGGGAAATTGAGTCCTTATCATCGAGGGATTCCAAATAAAAATTGAAGTCTCCCAATATGGTGTAATCGGTAGCTCCTGCCACTGGTTCTATCAGGCTACCCAGCGCTGTTAGAAAACCAGCTCGGGGGCCAGGTGGACGATAAAGGAGGGTACCTTTGAACGATTGGGTGTTTGAGAGCATAATAGAGAAGGTCAATGCTTCACAAAACGGTGAATCAATTGTCTCTATTTTGACTGAATATTTGTCCCGGTAAATGATCGCTAAACCTCCTCCTTTTTTGATAAGTCTATCCTGTCTAAGTGCGTAGTAACCATTGGGAGTGGCGATGCAGAAGTCGGGTCCAGATGAAGGATCACCCCATGATTCCGTTATAAATAAGAGGTCTAGGTTATGGTTAGATAATAGTTCGGAAATTTCAAATTTATGCTTAGGGAGGGAACGAGCATTAATGAGGGCGGAGTGAATGAGTACAGGATTTGAAGGATGGAGATGCGAGTTCGAGGGAGAGGGTAAAGTAGGTAGAACCAACTTAAACAGACAGTTAGGGCAACAAGTGGGTGTGTTATTGAGAAATGAGTTCAGGCTGAAATGGGGGCAGTGGTGGGTATTAGTGGTGTAATTGAGGTCCATAAGCTGGGAGTTTGTATAGGTTAATACCTTTTTGCCTGATGTTGGTATTGGAGGGACAGGGGGTATGGCACTAGGCACGGTACAGGCGCGGACGGGCGCAGACGGGCTTGCCGCGCCGGCGGCGCGCCCGCTGCGCGTTGAAAAAGGCATGTGGGTTTGATGGTGCGGTAGGTCAGCTGCTAGACTGCTGACCTCCGTTGTCACCGGAAGTGTGAGGGGAACACTTCCGGAGCTTGCGATCAATCCCTCCACTCAAACTGAACCATCAGCGGTGGACCGGGGAACACGCAGGGGAGCAGAAACAGCGTGGTGAGCAGAGGCGATTTAAAATTTCTTTAAGATATTTTAAAAAGAGAACAAGTGATGAATAAAATTGTTTAAAAGCCCTTTACCAGGCGCTTTACACGGCAGTAGCGAGCGTGCTGCTAGTGTTACCTTCAGATGAAATTGCATCCAGGTAGTGTTTGTGTTGCTCTTTGGGAGGAACTTAAAGTCTCAAAGAGAAAATCCTCTTCACAGGCCTCCTTATGAAGTTGTACCCCATGATATTCAGCAGCCCTATTGAGTAGTTCTATGTATCCTATATTGTCATCTGGTGGGGACGGTTTGGAAGGGTATAGATCCGGTTTGTTATCAGTATTAGGATCTGTATTGTAATCCTCCCATGGATCAGGAATAATGTCCTGAGGTATATCACCATCCCCATCATCTTGGTGATCAGGTGACTGTGGTTGTGGAGAATTTGTGGGTGTAATCAATACATTTGGGTCAATGGGTGAAGGAGGTGTAATAGGAGGTGGAGAAGGATTAGTACCCACATTCTTTCTTTTAAGTGGAATGTGGTATTCCTCTATTATTTCTGGTTTCCTTTTAGTTGGTAATTTCACATGAATATGTCCAGTGTCTGGATTGATGGCCAGTTCCTTTTGTTTGAGGTCCGTGTTAGGAGGCGGAACGTCGAAACAAGGCGCTTTGGTTTGTGGCGCCAGAATTGTCGAAGGTTTCGGCTTTGAGGGGTTCGGATCCGAAGATTTAGTTTTCGGTGCCGAAGGGATGGTCACTAGTACATGCTTGAATTTCGATGCCGAAGATTTCGGATTGGTGCCCGAACGGGGCCGACTCAATCCCGAGCCAGAAGGCTTGTCTGTATGTTTCGGTGCCGAGCCGGAGGGCGGGGCATTCGAAACCTTTTCTTGGTGCCGACCTTGGCCCCAGGGCAAAGGAAGGACGGGAGCCTTTCTCTTCAAGTAAATATTGGGGCAGGGGAGTGTCAGTACTCACTGTACGCTGACCCGGTGTTACTTGCTCTTCCGTGTCGGAGTCTGCTTCAGACACGGAGATGTGTTCTTCCTCTTCTTTGGCTCCTTGTGCGTGGAATTCTTCCTGGTCGGAATCTTCCCCGCTTTGTTGATGCATTTCGTGACGTCGAGCCCGACGGTCACGGAGCGTCTCCTTGGATCGAAATGATCGGCACGCGTCGCAGTCCTGTTAGTCATTGGCCGGGGATAGACACAAGCTGCGCACTTCGTGCAAGTCGGTGCGCGGAAACTTAGCGCGACACCCGGGACAGAATTTAAATGGAGTCCGTTCCATCGACTGCTAGCGGGCTCGACGTGGTAGGCCCAACGGCCCTCCACGAATCTTCCGATCGAAGAGTTTGAAGGAAATGATACGCGGAGAATGGGAAACGCAATCGAGAAACAATACCGTCGAGGGTAGTGGATTGCACGTCAAGGGGAACCCGAGAAATGGTGTCGAACTGGAGCGCAGCGATTCACGTCCGAACCCGATGGCAGAAAAAAACAATATAACAATGGAGTCGATGCCCATGCACACTATCACCGAAAGGAGGAGTCACCTACCTCGTGACTGGAAATGACTTCTTCGAAGAAAAACAAAGTGCAAACATCCGGACCCAACACTAGATGCCAGGCTTATGCAAAGCATGTGATCTACAGCTCACATGCCTCGAACATGCTTGTTTTTATTGAGGCGCTCTGGATGGGGGTCATTGTTGTGCTGTGTTACGAGTATTAGAGTCTGTTACGGCAATGTCCAGTAGGGGAGAAGATGGCTAAATCTCGGGTTCTACTACAATTACCTTTTGCTGTGTATGTTTTGGATGAATCATGGGGAAGGGGTTGGGGGGTAGTTTCAATGATTTTGGCTGATTTTATGCCCCAGGCGGGTGATGTCATAATTCTTATACCGTGGTCTTGAGAGGCCTCTGTTAATCTTCAGTTGTTGGAATATTTATGGATTCCTCTTATAAAGCTGGCACAATTAGTGGAGGAGATATTAATGCTAGAGAAGTTATTGCTTCGAGGTTTGTTACGAAGGAAGTGATCAAATTTGTTTGATGACAAGTTGCATGTGGAGTTTTTTTGTGTTTGTGTTGACATTGGTCTGGCATTCTTTTCATTCTTATCTAGGCAGAATGTTTGGTAGACCAAGTTTTGTAAGCCTCGCCAAAAGTTAGCCGCAGTGACGCTAGTGTTATTTTAAGTTTATCAGGGCTTAGGCTTGAAGAATAATTTAGAGGTCACTGAACTGTGTAAGGCATGATGCGAGGTGGAGTAGTGCTCACAGAGGTAGGACGTAATAAGGTGAGGTGTATGATGAGTGAAATGAGGGGGATTAAGGGGATTGGGCTGATCCCTAAACCTTGTGAAGCCTCATGAGATAGGGAGGATGAAAGAGAAAGCCGGAGAGCCAGAGACTGGCGGAGGTGCATTGGCTGAAGAACACAAGCCCCATTCCCCGTCACCTTTGTGCCCTGCAGTCGCCTGCCTTCCGCCCTTCAAGGATGTCAACTGATTCAGCTATGTCAATCATTCCTTTTATCCATCTTTCGCTGTTTTGCCTCCTTTTCCCCTCTCTATTCTTTACTTTCATATGACTTGGTGCAAACAGCTGGGTTGAGCTGGACTTAGCACAAGCTTATCATTGCGATTATCCGTTCTTTTTTCCTTTTTTTTGTTATAGCTTTCTGCCCTGTCCAGTACTGGGTCAATTACAAGGGTTGTTGCAAGGGCTCTGATGTTCTGGGTGGCCAGGTGGCTGGCTCTGACTGCGATGAAGCGAGGCTTCTAACCTCAAGGACCCCCGACTCCCCGGGGTCACTGGCAGAGGTCTACGCTAGGTTGCGCTTGTCTGCTGCTAATCACGGCACAACTTAACAGTGGGTTTGTAGGGGGCAGTAGATCAGTGGCAGAACCTCAATGAGCCAAAGATGCGGGTGTGTAAGTGCAAGGACCGCAAAAGCTGGCTTCAATGATCAGCGTCAGTGCTGTGGCCGGCTCTGCCCACCCTCTATCGCATCCAATTATCATTCCTGCTTTGTCCTCCCCATATCAGCAGTAGTCCCCGCAGTCCCAACAAGCCACATCGGTTCTGGTGCTCTGATACGCTGTACACAAGATGGATCAGGAGACGGTGAGCAGCAGGTAAGTGAGGTGATTGATAGGCATGAGATACTTTAGAACTATGTATGCAACCCAACTCCCCTTTCAGACGTAATTCTATTTATCACCCAACAGGTGACAACACAGCATTTATCAAGAAATACGTTGATCTCGCAAGTGACCAATCAACACTAATTGACAAAGTGATCTTTCTAGGAGATTTTAAACTTCATTGGGGCAACCCAGAAGATTCTGCAGTCAACTAGCTTGCCACCTTTCTCTCTGCAAACGAACTGATACAAAATCCTAAACCAATGCACACAAGGCTCTATACTTAATCTAATAATCTCCAAAGATAACCTGCTTTCAGTCAATGAAATCATTCTGGTAGACTGGTCCAACCACTTTCTTATTCCTTTCACATTACAACTCTCTCATTTTGTGACGAGGGGTCTACCTGGTTTTGCGACACCATGAACACTGACATCAGCATTCCCAGCAAATCCGCAATGAAGGTACTACCCCCCCACTAGTCCTGTCACAGATGTCAACGTCTTAACTATCTATTGTTTCAACAGTCTCTCCGTTTGCTCGATTAGGTTGCCCTACTCCAAAGCAAAAAGAAAAGATCAACACCATGTGCTCAATGGTTCAATAAGGCCTTTTAAGAGGAAAGAAAAACCTTGCAAACTCTGTATAAGAAATGGAGACAGACACCTCAAACTTCCACCACTAACCTGTTTTGCCTCCGAAATGCAAGATCACTATACCAAAGGCATATATTTCGTGAGAAATCAAATCACTTTGGATCCCTCCTTGGCTCAGCAAAAATTCA
>CAWUFW010000160.1:5297500-5660000 GCA_963921515.1 Calotriton arnoldi | reverse complement strand
TTCTGAACTGCTTAATAAAGTGCCATTGTATTTTACATCGTTGTTCCTTCTTTCCAAGTGAACGAGCGGAGTGCGGGTCAGGCTCTCAGGTGCTGGTAAGCAGAAGGGCGTGGCCATCCATTTACTCTCAAACAGTGGCGACCACGAAGAAGGTCTCGGTTGGCGGGTCCTCTGCGGTGCGGTCCTGGGACACACACTGGGGTTACACCTGTGGCTGCCCCTCGGACTTTCCTTTCCTCACGGCCACCTGGGTAAGTCAGGGATAGTTTTATTTTTTCTTCCTTGAATTTACCTCAGGGTGAGGCGTGTGTGGAGAGATAGGTCTGGCTGCCTCTGCCCTCCAGGGTCTCCCTTGTGTCTGCTCCTTTGTTCCCCTGTGGTTGACTGTCTTGCCACGACGTCCTCTGTGGCTGGTCCCATCATGCCGAGGCTCTTCGGTGCTTTCCCTTCTGCTGTCATCGACTCAGTCTTGAATTCCTTCTGCTTGGTTTCTCTTGGCGTTTCTCCGTATTGCTTTGTAGTGCACTCGCCTTTCACGTATATTATGCTTAGGTTCTGTCCACTTTTTTAAGGTGGGCGGTCTTTATTGCCAAACATAGTTGTGTATACATGGGTTTGAAGTTTGAGGTTTGAGTCCTGGGCACATGGGTATCTGAACTCCTATAGAGGCCGGGGGTCCTTGGCACTGCTTAACGGTGTCTACACCCTCTTGGAGGTTTGAGTCCTGCGCCAGCACGTGGCTGGCCGAATTCTGTTACAGGTTGGGATTCCTTGATACCGTCCATGTTGTCTGAATTCTGATACAGGGCTTTTTCGTCCTTGGCACGGTGCACAGGTGGCACACGTGCCTGAATTGTTATTATTGTTGGCTCCAGCTTGGGGTCCTCCTGCTTTGTGCTACTTAAGGTGTGGTCTCTGCGCCATATTATATTTCTGTGCTTACATTTTACAGTGCTTTCAGCCATATTGTATTGCTGTACTTTCATTTTACAGTGGTTTCTCTCATATTGTGTTACACACGGTGCTTCCATTTTACAGTGTTTTTTTCACGTCTTTATACACACGGTGCTTCCATTTTACAGTGGTGCTTCCATTTTACAGTGTTTTTTCACGTCTTTATGCTTCGGTTTCTCGGTTGCTCTCTGCACCACTTGTTCCTTTTTTGTCTTTCTTGCTACATTATTTCTATATTGTGTTTTTTTTTTTTTTTCGTCCGTGCCTCAACCACGCCCTGCGCCTCCATTTCATCTCTTCAGTGTCTTCCTTGCTAGGGTGCCCTTTTTCAATGCGCCTTTATTTTCTCGGGGCTCTTTCCCGTGTTTTCAAACATTCTTTCTTTTCCCTTTCTGCCGTGTCCCTCTCTGATTCCATTCTGCATGGCTTGGGTGCTTTCTTCTTTTTATCTTTCAAGTTAATCTCTCTCTCTGACAGGCGCCTCTGTCGATTTCTGACTGCGCCACTCCGAATAGAGGAACTTGCTCTTTCGGAACATCTGGGCCCTTCAGAGATACCCTCCGCCTTCTTCTGCTCACTACGTTCGCAGAACGAGTAAGTGCACCTCTCCCCTTCGCAGCAGCTCCCCCTCGCCCCTCCTTTCTCTGCCTTCGCAGACTGCTCTTGAACCAAATATGTCACAGTGATCACTGTTATTTTTTAAATATGCATTTCATTTATTTAATGATTGTTTATTTGTTGTTCATTGTGTCTGTTTTTCGTGCTTCCGTTCCTTAAGCATTTGTTTGCCTTGCTGCCCCACCACGGTCTCCCGGCCTCCTCCCCATCTGTTGCTGCCCTGCCGACTCCACACTCACTAGCCGAGTGACAGGGATGCCAGTTATTGTTGTTGTCTGAGTTGCCCCCCACTCTCTCCTCCCCATTAGCGGCAACTCCGCCAGGTAGCTGTTGTCTGGATTGCCTTGTCTTTCCTCATTAGCCGCAATCCCGCTAGGTATTTGTTCACGTACCCTCGTTGCACACTGCACCTTCATTGCGCCTTTTTTTTTTTCTGTCTCTCACACCTCTTGCCTACTATTTGTCCAGGCCAATTGGTAGCCAAAGGGGGGGTGGAGTCGTATCTCCGTTCCTCCTGTCAGCTCCCTTAAACCCCTTCCTCTCAGGTATGTCCCTTGACCCCCCGCAAATTCTTAGCCTTCTTATTCATTCAGTGCGTGGTACAGCCACTGCAGTCTCCACGCCTCCCTTGATCGTTTTACCCCCCTTACACGCCATCAAAGTGACGTTCTTGCAGTTGCTTGGAACATCTTAGGGATTACCTTTACACCCACCACTGAAATACGCCTTTCCCTCTTATCTCTCACAGACTTACCTCCCTCAGCCACCGCTTCCTCCCACTCTCCGCCACGTCCAGACACCACTCGCCCTGAGCTGCTTTGGCCTGACCACTCCTCTAATTCCTCTTCTCGCTCCGCACCATCCTTGAGCTCCTCTGTTTATTTTGCTAATTCTCCCATTGTCATTCCCATAGACGTGGAGTCTACTACTGACTCCGCACACTCCACAACATCCTCCGAAGAGGCAACACTCCCTACTCTTACCGCCCCTGCCTCTCCTACAGTATCAGCATCAGCCTCTAGCACTGCTCTCCACCAACCGCTGTCTCCTGGTAACGAGTCCCCATTCCTCGTGGCACTCCTGCAGGATTATTCCGTGGACCTGCAGGACCCCGCACCAGACGTCCTCATTGTGCCTCCCCCTGTTTGCCCACCTCCGCACTTCCAGTCACTGTAGGGAATGTGTGATCCTTCCCCTGATAGCACAGCATCTCACATTTTTGTGTATTTAGTCAATAATCACGTTGTAGGTCTTTCCACTGGTCACCCATCTTCCTTTGTCCACGTTACACCCTTAGCAAGTACTTTCCTTCTCACTATATTTCAAGTTCTAGGGGTTGATTATACCCATGCACAGCAGATAACGCTCTCACTAGCACCGTCCTTTCCACACCCCATTGCCACCAAAGTCAAAGAACCAAAACCTTGCAAGCACTGATATTTCAGGGAACACTCTTGTCCCTCAGTTAGTACTGGTCCCCATGAACAGGATTTTAGGTACCTCTGTTCATAAAACACCGGATTGCATTTACATACGCATCCGCTTAATAGCGCCAGGCTTGGAGATACCTACCACATTAACCACATCCTACCCACGCAACACGCTACAAAGCAAGATCATTGCTGCTCTCTCTCGTAACCAGCTCCAATTCCCTGACTTCTCCCCTAACGGAATATACACCGGACCACAGGAACTGGACTTAAGAAAAACATTATACCACATTATTATTAGCGCCATAGGAGAGGAACTAGTAAAAGACGTCCTTCCCCCTACTTCTGACACTCAACACTCTCCTGACACTCAACCCTCGCCTGACACCTAATTGCATCCCTTTCTAAACTAGCGACATTCACCCTCAAAGCATTGTGTTTTAAAATAATCCTTCATGAATGGCATACTGAGCTCTACAGTGTATAAAACGTCCACCCACTTTCACATCTTTTTTATCATACGTCCCCCTGGATCACTACTCACTGCCATGATATCTAGCACGTGGCCAAGGCACCCACTCCAAAGTTATATTGCTGAAGCTTGCTTTGACGGCCAGCTTCGCTTCCCTCTTTATACTTTAGCACAAGAGCGAGACTTGCAGGACGGTGTATATGATATTGTCATTCAGGCAGTAGGGCAAGAACTCATCAGAGACATTGTCCCTAGCACCTGAAAAACGCACTCCTTCAATTCATGCCTTGCCTAGAGCGCCCTGCGTTAGACACACCAACATGGCCACTCCACTGCAACATGTTTTATAAACATTCGGAGGGCAACAACACCATATACTAAAACACTGCAGAGAATTGCATAAGGGTACCTCCAAATTGAGCCATCCCTGGCCATCAGAAGGGAGTTTTGATCCAATAATACTAGAGCATGCCATCACCTTCCTAGACACTAAGTACTCCGGCACTAAGTTACAGAAGAGAAAGGCTACTTTAGATCTCTGGCGAATTTTCAAAGACAAGGCTCACACACACTCTGACTTCACACACCCGGCCATACCCAATGCTCCACCGCCTCCTCCGCCATACCACTTCAGCGGTATGTATACCGAACGCACTCACAAGGAACAACCAGATCTAGCAGTTACCACTAATGATTGCCCGGCTGCTGGTTCCCAACCATTACCAAGCAGTTCCTCACCACACCCAAGTCCAGACACAGACATCACACAAACGGATGAATTCCAGACTTCCCACACATCACCCAGTCACCCGTATCACCCCATGGACAGACCACCGACTCCACCCATGCCCCCCGGTGATGTGTTTCCGCGCCTGACTGAACGTCAGAACATACACATGCCCGTTACCCATGGTACAATAATGGAGACATCAGTATCAGGTCTCCCAGGCCTTATAGATGCACAACTGTCACTGAAATTTACACCAGCTGTCAATACTGTACAACCACGCCCAGGTGAAGAGGATGAGGAAGACTCTGACTCTGCCTCTCAAGCATCATCTCGCCACTCACGTATACCCAGCACGGCCTTCCGTGACACCGGCACTAAACAAGCCGCTGACACTAACCCCTTCCTTGACACCGGTACCCAACTATTCCCAAATTCGTGCCTCCCACCCCAAACTAGTCTGCCTTTCACTGCTACTGCACCCTTCGGTGAGGGACCAGGATCTGGCCTTATGACAGAGCAGCGGCAGCTCATTGAGTTCCACAACCCACCATTGCTGTGCATGACTGAGGGACAGCATGCCCCCCTCACAGATCTTCCCACCCCATACGAGAATTGGAGACCACATGCAGACTTGAGCAAAAGCACCAGCCTGGAAAGTATCTCACCACAGCACCTCGAAAGAGAACTGTCACACATGCATCAACCACCCAGCCACACAGGACAGATAGACACAATGAGACGCATGTCATTCAAATTAGAAAACATGCAGAAAACATTTGCAGACCTGATCGCTAAGGTCAACTCTCCAGCACCACCACGACCACCCACACTGCACCAGCTCATGCAGGACCACCCACAGACAAGTATCAGTGGGAATGGGGAAGGGAGTATACAATCTCTACATAATGAGCACCCCCACCACTATGACGCTGCCGCCTCTGGAATAACACAAACAGTCACCAACACACACCAAGCCTACCAATCCCCAACAGCATTAGGGCCGGAAAAGAGACCACAACTGGTACGAGAAGGTCACAATCCCTTATTTGGTGAGCTCCCCATATTTTGTGAACACCCACAGGAACAAGACCCAGTGGTAAGAAGGAAGGTCAGGCCCACCGACACATGGGCGCCCAGACGACATACTATAGGACGTCTCGGGCTCTGCTTCCTTGCGTACCGTTAGGATGAAAAATAGACACACCATGAGCCTCAGCAGACCATGTGTACCACAAACTAGCAATGATCTCACTCCCAATGAGATAGTGACATTAGGGGAAGGCTCAAACTATGCAGTTAACCCCTTCTCAGACGACTTGGCAGGCTGGTCAGAACCCTTAGCACCGCAAATGCTCCCTTGGCCAAGAGAAGGCTCTTTTGAGCCTCAGTACATGGCAACAGCAGTTGAATGTATCCTCAAAGGAGTAGGAGATGAGGATTGGGACTATGAGTACATGAGAGAGAGTTTAAAGGTCTGGCAAAAATATGCCCGCCAGCATGACTCTACAGGACCTACAGTGCGACGCATAGGAGTGACACGCCAAATGCCACTGCTGTACAAAAATGTCACTGATCCCCCCATCTATATTCCGTGGTCTACACTAGACAAAGAAAATCTCAAAAAACATCTCCCACCCCTTACCGAGGGTGCTGGAAAATGGATTGCGGCTTTTGAAAACTACACCACAGGTAACAACATAGCTATAGGAGATGTAAAAAGCCTGCTGATCTCCCTCATCGGGGAAGACGCAGAAGATCTCTTCACACGAGTCCATGCCAATCTTACAAAAACAAACACCAAACATGATGGTGTTTCCTTTAATGAGATCAGAACACTAGCATGGGCTGAGTTGCGCAGGAAATTCCCTGATGTTCCCAATATTGGGGCTCTGTTGTCGCAGACCATGCAACCAAATGAAGACCCTGCCAACTATCTCTCCAGAATGAAAGAAAAATGGCACCAGGAGTTAGGGCAACGATGGGATGCAGCAGGAGGGTACGGAAGACTATTTTATCACACAATAAAGAAGGGTCTGCCCACCGAAGTGCAGGAAAAATTAGATGGCATAGTAGCAATGGAATGTAAGCCATGGGCTGAGATACAAGACCACATTATACATTACTGCAAGAAGAGGCAGGAACAGGAGAAGAATAGACAGCTGGCCATAGCGAATGCCGCTGCCAAATTGGTGCAGCAGAAACTCAATAAGAAAAAAGACAATGCAGACACAGTCATGTTTGCAGCACCGGTCACTCAGATGACGGCAGTAACATCCTTCCCCCCAGGCTGCCATGAATGCTCTTGCAGGCAACGCCCAACCTGCCCCACAACAGGTTCAAGCACCACCTGCCGTACAATACATACAAGCCCAACCCCAGCCTACCATACAGTATGTCCAACCACAACCACAGCCAATTTTACAATACATGCCAGCACCACCCACTTACAGTACCAACATACAGCCCTACAACAATAACAGACAAAATATGAACAGGAACACGGGTGTACAAGGAAGAGGGCGAGGGATGGGACAGCAGAGGTTTCCACAACAGCCAGGACTAGGGACCCCACCGCTCATCTGCTACTATTGTCAGAAACCAGGCCACATACAAAGAGATTGCCACAGTAAAATGCGTGATATGGGTCAGCAATACATGGGTCCCGGTTACCAAGCACCAGCACCATTCCAACAACAGCAGCGCACGCAACAACACCTTCAACAGCCCCAAATACTATACTCTTATGCCCAACCAGCACAGCAGCAACAAGTGCAGCTCCAAGCGCCCATAATGGCCCAGGTTCAGCCAACTGTCCAGCAAGTGCAGGTTCCAATGCAACAGTCACAGCAAGTACCTGCTTATCAAGTGGTCCCCCAAACTCAAAACAATGTACCCCTAGGAGGAACGATTGTTGCCTCCAACAACCCTTTTACCCAGGGCACCATCCAGCAATATCAGGCTGGAGGATACACTGGCTAGGACAGCCCACAGACAACTCGTGTGCCCAATTTTGTCATGCACTAGCAATACTGAAGAGGACCCTATTGCTTGTGTTACGATAAATAACAAAACATATAGCTTTCTTGTTGACACAGGTGCCACATACTCCTGCATTACAGGTGGCCCTCTGCCCATTTCTGACCAAATAGCGGACACACAGGGATTTTCTGGGGCAATAGCAAGGGTCCCCTTCACCAAGCCAGTATCAATTGAGATACGAGGCCATGTAGTGGAACAGGCACTGCTCTATTCACCCAGGTCCCCAGTCAATCTTTTAGGACGTGACCTCATGGCCAAACTAAACATGACTATCCACTTTGATGAGAACGGAACAATGATTTGCTCCATACCAGGTACCCCACTAACTAGGATAATGGCAGTCACTGCACATTCTTCCTTAAACAGCCAGGTCAGAGCACGTCCAGTGGATGAGCACGCCTTCTCTGCAGCTGTCCACACTATTGTCGCCACCACTCCCGAATTACAAGGCCGAACTGTTCAGTTACCAAAAGAATTTCTTTTCAGACCCCAAGCATCAGGCTCACAGGTATTAGACAAAAACTTGACCCTTGACATATGCGCCCTTGAGATAACTCCAACCTACGGCGCATTCCTGGCATGCGATGACAACGCTCATACTTGGGCATGTGTCATTTTCATTGAACCTAAAGGGTTAGTCAGAGACATTTCAGATGCCCAGCTATTTGGCTCCCCTGAAGAACTCTCTAAAACAGAGATTATCTATGATAATAATGTGCCCATCTCAGTGACAGTGGAAATTAGAACACCAACCGTCACCCCCAGCTATGACTCTGTCCGAGAGGCAGATCTGGCTCAAGTACCAGCACATCTTTGGACAACAGGCCCAAACGATGTAGGCCTTATCAGCTCTGCTGCGCCATTCAAGATAACTCTCAAACAAGGCGCTATCCTGCCAAGAATAAAACAGTATCCCTTGTCCAAGGCCGCAGAGGAGGGTATTGCCCCTACCATACAAGCATTGCTGGATCAAGGAGTAATATATCCTTGTATCTCTCCCTGCAATACGGCCCTTTTTCCTGTGCGCAAGGGGAAGACAGATCAATGGAGGCTAGTTCATGATCTTCGCGCCGTCAATAACATAGTCATACCAGAGTTCCCCATCGTCCCAGACCCCTCTGTCATCCTCACAAACGTCCCCCCCGATGCACAGTACTTTTCGGTCATCGACCTGAAAAATGCTTTTTTCAGCATTCCCCTGCACCCAGACAGCCAATACCTATTGGCTTTTACATTCCGAAACGTGCAATTAACATACCGAAGACTGGCTCAGGGGTCCTGTGAGTCCCCTAGCGTCTTTAACAGAGTTGTCAAAACAGACTTGTCCAATTTCCAATGTGACAGCACCCTACTGCAATATGTCGATGACATACTGCTTTGCAGCCCCACAGAACAACAATGCAGGAAAGACACCATCTCCTTACTCACCACCATGGCACAAAGAGGATACAAAGTTGACAAGCAAAAATTACAATATTGCCAAAAAGAGGTACACTATCTAGGCCAGCTACTGTCAGCATCAGGAAGACGAGTCACTCCAGGTCGAGTTGAGGCAATAAAAGGCACTTCTGAACCCCAAACAGTTAAAGACATGCAAAAATTCCTCGGCCTGGTGAACTATGTTCGTCAGTGGATCTTTGATTTCGCAACAATAACTGCCCCACTGTTGAAAGCAGTGAAAATGGGCAAAGACAGACACAACAAAATTGAGTGGACACCTAAAATGAGAACAGCCTACACCCAGCTCAAAGATGAGATAACAAATGCACCAGTGTTAGGATCACCTGATTACACTAAAGAATTTTACCTATTCACCCACTGTGATGGTCTAGTCATGACTGCAGTACTCACCCAGAAATACCCCATGGGCCATAAGCCCATTGCCTACTTCAGCGGCATGCTGGACGCTGTCATGAAAGGTCATTACCCCTGCGAGCAAGCCCTTGCTGCCGCAGCATTTGCTGTTGAGAAAAGCACCCCCATTGTAATGGGTTCCCCACTGACTATGTACACCGAACATGCCATCTTTGCAATAATACAAAAAGCCAAGACAACATTAACAACAGAAAGAGTGTCAGGGTACGAAGTCATACTGTCATTGCCTTCTCTGAAAATTGTCAAATGCCACACAGTAAACCCTGCCACATTTTTTGCCCATCCCATTGCCACTTCAGATGATGACCCCCATGACTGTGCCACATATTCACCAGATGAGTCAGGAGCAGCAAAAGAGGACACCTTGCCAAACAGTACTGTATATTTTGTTGATGGCTCCTCTACCATTGATCAAGAAACAGGAGTCAGGTACACAGGAGCTGCAGTAGTTAGAGCACAGCAAAATGATTCCTCTGATTCCCTAGACATTGTACAGCAGCTTACATTACCATCACATTATTCTGCCCACGCAGCTGAACTGGTAGCCCTCATAGCTGCCTTAAACATTGGAGCTGATGACCGCATTACAATTTACTCCGATTCTGCATACGTCACCACAACAACACACTCCAGCATCCTTCGCTGGAAGAGGCGTGGCTTCCTTAAATCAGATGGTACACCTGTCATTCACAAGACGTTACTAGAGGAACTTATTGAGGCCCTTACACTACCAGCTGAAGTAGCCGTAGTCAAATGCGCAGCGCACACTAATGGCCAAGATTTTGTCTCTAGAGGTAACGCCCTGGCAGATTGGGCAGCTAAGGCTGCAGCCATAGGCCCCCCAGCAACAGGCCCCCCACCTCAAACAACACCAGAAGTCCCATTTGCCCCCATCTTACTTTCCCAAACACTACCTCCAACGGAGCATGACAACAGCAACGAAGGTACTTCAAAAACACCATCCCAATTACCAACCCCATTTGACATTGACACAACACAGCAATATGATCACACTGCACAATTACACCTCAGAGAAATGCAAGAAAGTGCACCAGATCAAGAGAAAGAGTTATGGAAGAAGAGGGGAGTACAACAGGACTCCGCCGACTTCATTTACAGACAGACAATAACAGGGAAACCTGTGATGCCACAGGCCTTATTGCAAGTAGCGTTGGACCAACTCCACCTTCCTACGCATGTCACCCGAGATAACATGTCCACCACCCTGCAGACAGACTGGTTCATTCCCAATGCCCATGAACAGATACAGCTTTTCATTAATAAGTGTCTCATTTGTCAACAATATTCCCCGAACCAGACTCTCAAAACTGTTGCATCCACAATTCCCAGACCAACAGGCCCCTTCAAAGAGCTACACATTGACTATGTCGACATGATTGATCATTGCCAAAATTACCGCTATCTCATTGTAGTAGTGTGTCCATTTTCACGCTGGATCGAAGCTGGACCCTGTGTCCACTGCGATGCCAAAGCAGCTGCCCCATTCCTACTCCGTGATGTCATTACTCGCTGGGGCGTCCCAGACGCCATCCGCTCCGACAACGGAAGTCATTTTTCAAACGCCATCTTTTCCTCCCTGACCACAATGCTAGGCATTAAACACAAACTGACATCAGCTTATCACCCACAAAGCAACGGCATTTGTGAGCGCCTCAACGGCTTGCTCAAAAATAAAATAAGCAAAATAAGCGCCACAATAGGAAAGAAATGGCTTTATTGCCTACCCATAGCACTCTTTGCACTAAGAAACTCCCCAAGTTCGGATTACCACCTCACGCCCCATCAGCTTGTCACTGGACGATCCATAAATGTAACAGTTCCGTCCACACGCCCTAAAACAGATAGTGAATCATCTTCTGAGATAGTTAGGGCTGAGCTTTACCAATACCTGTGTCAACTAACCAGCGCAGCGCAGTTCCTTTCTACCCAGGTATCCAAGAGGAAAGAAAAGGGCCCCACCGATCCTGAGCTCCCACCAATCCGTCCGGGACGCAGATATTTGTCCGGAAAAACGTCAGACGTTGGAAGGACCCCAAGTTCGAAGGCCCCTTCCAGGTGATAGACTCATCCCCAACTGCAGTACGAATAGCTGAGAGAAAAGCATGGATCCATCGCAGCCACGTCCGCTTGGACCCCGCACCACCACCTCAGCCAATGGACTAGAGGAGGGAAATGACATACCCTTGGTACCACTCCACGAAGACAGCGGGCTTCCATCCTCCTTTGATGAAGAAGACAATGACAATCGCGTGCTTATTGTTGAGGACCATAATGGAGATGCCAAGTTATGTATTTCACTTGTCCTAACATTCTGTATTATTGCTACAGTGGCCCTGGCCGCATTCAATTGGTACCTGTTTTATCTTACAACCATTAGGCTGTATTATTCTGCAAATGCTACCACACCATTTTCAGGACAACGAGTTGTACCAGCAGTTACACATGCCCGAAAACACTTCCCACACCACACCGAAGATCCACAACTCCCAGATTGTACCACTGATAGCGCACACACTAGCACACATCCCACATCCACAGCTGCTGCCCTGGTCCCAAGCACTACTACTACTCCATGGGATGGTATTCTGGACATCACAATAGGTCCCCAATTGCCCCGCCATTCCACTCCCCGCACTATCCGTAGGGTTAAACGAGGTAGGCCAAGGTTCTGGAGGACCCGTAGACCAAAGCCTGAGGTCAAACTAGAGTGGGCCACCGCTCTCCAGGACACAATGGTTCACATTGCACACCATCATCCCAGGCCCGACTTCCATTCCACACGTCCTGACAAATTCGATGAGGATCATGGAGCCCATAATGCCCTGTTAGATAACATGTGGTATCGGCACATGTCCAAAATAGGGAAGAAGGTAACAAAAGAAGCATGTTTTGTGTGCTCATACATTCCTCATGCCGTGGGTGCAGACAAACTGATTTTTCCACAAGAAGTCCCACCCCCAACAGCCAAATGTCTCCTCCATTTGTTTCTCTGCCGTATACACGGATTGATCCAGCTTCTGTCAGCAGAACTAGACGCTGTGTTTGTAAACACCACAGCGTGGGATTATAAGTATATCTCACATAAAGTTATAACCGACACACGAGAATTCCAGAGGGAGTTAGAACACGATTACACGGCTGAAACACCCATCATAATGATACAGGGTTATGAGGATTTCTTCAAGGAGGTTGGGTATTTCCTCTTTACAACACCCTCACCAATATGCCAAGCAAAAGAGAGCAGGCGAATTCTAAACGACACTTCACGCAGGATTAAATACCCATGTGATCTCAGGGCTGCACTACATGTGCAGGCCAACATTTATTTCAAAAATAGATGGCATGGCCCACACAACCTCACCTGTAAGGCAGCTTACCTCGGAACACCATTTATAAACACATCAGGGGTAGATCAAGATCGCGAACATGATATTGATTGGGATGTTGAGACTCAGTGCAAAGAGGTATGGGCACAGCAAACCAGAAGGTATACCTTTGGTAAAGATGCCACATATAAATGGAAACAAGCATACAAGCTAAAACATCCTCTTCTTTGCTTCCTATGTAATGGCACACGCCCTGTGGGCAGCAACACCAACTGCAACACAACTATCTTTAATTTGGACAGCCAAGACGGCACCTCCGGCCTCATGGACATCTTTTGGGCATGCGGAGAACGCCTCTATCTCCAGTTGCCTCCTCGATGGAATGGCCTATGCACCATGGTCACTATGCATGAGCTGCATCTCGTTGTTCCGGCATCCAACATTTCCCAAGTGCTTGAACACCCCATGACAGGTGATGTCACCCTGCTCCACCGGCACCGAAGGAGTGCTCAATATTTTGCCAACGATGCCTTTAGCGAAGTTCCTCAAGAGTTTCGCCTGTTCAATGGCACCCAGGAATTCTTTGGGGGCCTGTGGCCCCTCTGGCAAACATCAGCTAATGCCCGATGGCTGTAGGTCACACGCTACGAACTAATGACTCTGATAAATAACACCCGAGATGGGTTCAACGCAATACAGGAAGAATTACGGCCTATAAGGCTTATGGGTCTAGAGCATAGATATGTTCTAGATCAGCTCACAGCTATGCAGGGTGGGGTATGCGCTTCCATAGGGAAAAGCTGCTGCACTTTCATACCATCAAATGATGCCGCTAACGGGTCACTCGCTAAGGCCATTGAGGACCTGGACAATCTGGGAAAAAGGATGCGTGACGAGGGAGGTGCTGATGCAGACGTTATTTCTAATTGGTTCAACTTGGACTGGATGCCTTCATGGCTGTCTGCTATCTTGAAAATTGTGCTACCTATTTGTTGTGTGTTAATGTTAGTGTGTTGCGGTGCACAGGTGATAATCAGATGTGTCAACAGATGTAGCACCAAAGCGGTAGGGATGAATTACGCTAACACAGGAATTCATCAGAATGCACATTATCAGGACATGGACCGCGTTCCTGGGGATGGGAATGGGATGACCCACGTACAACTCACAGAACTAGCTGCCCCTGACGCTTCTCCCAACACACCCACAGCTCCACCAGTTCCGCCACATAGATACGCCTTGAGGGAGGAGCATGACACTAACGAGTATGACCAGTTAGTTGGCAATGATGGTGGAGAATATGTTACCATAACACCAGAATTGCCACCCCAGGCTGCGTGCCTGTACGTTAATGACCCACTCAGCATGCACCAGACACCAGAGGGTCCAGCAAAGTATTATATCAGAGATGTGCCGGACACTGGTGAGTGTCCAGCAAAGTGTCCACTGGTGAGGGTCCAGCAAAGTATTATATCAGAGATGTGCCGGACACTGGTGAGTCCGGCACTGCCCTCGCTCATCGCCTTGCCACCTTCTCTTTACTGTTGTAGTGGAATTACTATCGAGTCTTTTTAAAAATAAGCCGATCTCATATGCTGCTATTTGTTTATTCCTTTTAGCCCTGTTTTAGCTGTTTTAAACCATTTTTAGCTTTACTGTCATTATATGAACTATTTTTAGCCTTACCGTCAGAGTCTGTACTGGGCTGGGCTGGAATACGGTGGGGGGAAAGCCTGGGGGAGTGTGGCCATTGCTTGAAGGTACTTCCGCCCCGCTCCGCCGCGGCGTGTGCCGTTTGGTGCGGAGGGCGTTGCGCTGTACCACATTGGCACTCACTTCCGGGGCCGAGCGTAGAACGGGCGGAGCGGTCTAGTGTTCCCAGCGCTCACGCTATTAAAGCGCATGATCAAGCGAGCGCGCAGCGGGCGCGCCTAAGGCAAGCCCGTCTGCAACCCGTCCGCGCCGGGACGGCGCCAGGGGCCAGGACCCCTTTCTCTCCCTTAAGCTGCAGAAAGATGTACACCTCTGATGAGCTATTGGCTCTTAGATGTATGGGGTTAGTGCATGCCTTCACTCCATGAGGGCGGATGGCGTTCGAAGTGACTGCGAGCACTGTGGCTTTTGGGTGACACCTGGTGTAGTACCAAGGGGAAAAAGGGAAGCGTCAAGAACTGTTAGCACCCTTTTGCATTGTCTCTCTCTTCACTGTAGATCGCTTAGTAGACACAGCACTGAAGTCTACGATCTTCTCACTGATTTAAAACCAGATGGACTTTTCCTGGTTGAAACATGGCTTAATGATGCATCCGCTCCAGATATTCTGGATGCTTTACCAGAAGGCTATGCGATTCTTAGGGTGGATAGGGCTGGCCAGAGGGGGCCTTGCGGTGATCTTCAGGAGAGATCTTCAGCTTAAATTAGATAAACTGCAACAGTCTAGCTGCGAAGCAGCATTTTTTAACTTAACTATTACTAGCTCCAGATCTGTTTCTGGGCTCCTCATCGATAGACCTCCCGGCTCGGGGAGAATTTTTATTGATGAGCTTTTGGAAATACTACCTCAATATGCCCTTCGTCACTAACTTTTTTCTAGTCGGAGATTTTAATTTGTATCTTGAAAACAATGGCTGTAAAGAATCGGCTGAGTTTGTATCGGGTCTTCAGGCACTCGGCCTTACTCAATTGGTACATTCCCCTACTCATAACAAAGGCCACACGTTAGATAATATTTTCACTAACTGCACAGAGTCAGCTACTCTTCCACCCCTCCCCGTAGCCTGGTCAGACCACTTTTTATTGTTTTTTAATATACCGATATTAGGTCAGACCCTTCACTTGCAGGGCAAGGGCTGTAAACCTATAATGGTTCGGAAATGGTCTGCACTTACCCAGGCTGCCTTTGAAGATGCTCTGGCGAGCTGTCCTCCTGAATTAGGGGATAACAGCCAGGTAGCCGATAACTCTATTTTTAGCTGGATGACGAAGGCGGTTGACTCCTTGATACCGCTCAAACAATGTAAAAATGCCCGTACATCCGCTTCGGCGAAGTGGTTTTCGGAAGAGTTGGCACTAATGAAAACCAGATGTAAGCATCTTGAGCGCCAGTGGAGGAAGAACTATCAGGATGTAAATAAACAGAAATATCTTGATGCCTTGAAGCTCTACCATCGCCATATTAAGAGAGTGCGGAGGGAATATTATACAGGGCAAATCGAGTTAGCCAAACATTCTTCTAAGACCATCTTTCAGGTAGTGAAACAACTGTCCTCTCTAGAACGAGTGACTGTTGCACTCCCTGCCTCTACGGAGTATTGTGATAAGGTCGCCAATTATTTTATTGATAAGATCGACAGGATATCTGCCTCCTTCCCAGATAGTAGTAGGATCTATGCTCCTGTGTTTAATACGGAGGCACCTTTGACCGAGGATAAGTTTATCCTCTGTCCTCTGGTGGAAAACGAGGTTTTGGGGTTGATGGAGGCTGTGAAATCGGGATCACCTTTGGACCCGATCCCCCCCTAAATTTCTCCAATTAGGGAAAAATATAATTGCCCCTGTTCTTACCTCACTTATGAACCTGTCCTTCAGTACTGGTCTGGTTCCTAGCAGATGGAAACACACTATGGTGGTCCCTCTGCTGAAGAAACCATCACTGGACCCCGCTATCCCTGAAAATTTAAGACCCATATCTCTTCTTCCTTGTTGGACTTGGCCCTTTTTGCAGGGTCATCCCTAAACTTTTTGCCTTCCTCCTATATTTTTTCTGACCTGTTGTTGGCTGTTTTATGACTCTGGGCACTTTACCACTGCTGATCAGTGCTAAAGTGCATATGCTCTCCCTATGATAAATTGTGATGTATTAGTGACTCCATGATTGGATGATTGGTTTACTTGTCAGTCCCTAGTACAGTGCACTGAGTGTGCCCAGGGCTTGTAAATCCAATGCCGCTGGTGGGCTTGCAGCACTGGTTGTGCCACCCACAGAAGCGGCTTGTAAAATGTGCCTCAGGCCTGCCATTGCAGAGCCTGTGTGCAGCCTAGGGCTGCCATGTCGACTTGGTGAGTACACCCACTTACCAGTCCCTAAACCTTCCCTTTACTGCATGTTGGTCACCCCTAAAGTAGGCCCTAGGGCAGGGTGCATTGTAAGTATAAGGTAGGACATGCCCTGGGGTGTGTGGCATGTCCTAATAGTGAATTACAGCCATTTTCGTTTTTCACTATTGCAAGGCTACCTGCTCCCCATAGGCCAGAATGGGCAGACTGACTATTACACCTTATAGTCAGAACTGACCCAGGGAACATGGTAGAAAAACGAATTTAGTATGCCTGAACTCAGGATGATAAAATACATCTTTTAGTGAAGTTGGTTTTAACATTCTGTGTTTGAAAATACCCCTTTTAGAAAGTGGGTATTTTCTTGCCTAAACTTCCAAGCCTGCCTCTGCTAGGTTGTGTATTCCTTGTCTGGAGATTGAGTGACAGGGGCTGGGGGTGGCTACAGGAGACAGGGTGAGTCAGCACAGGGCTGAATAGAAAGATCTGCATCCAGAGTGGAGGGAGGAGTTGCACCTGGGTCTGAATAGGGCTGTGCCTGCCTTCCACAATGCTGGCTCCACCTCCTGCCGGGCGACTGAGCACCCTGCCCCACATTCTGAAAGGAAAGAAGGAGTCAGAAAAACAAAGTGCTCCAGGACTGACCAGAACTGGTTTTGGGCTGGGCAGAGGCCTCTCTGCCTTCAGAGAACAAAGGAAAACTGTGTATAAAAGGGGACCCAGACCCCTAGGAAATTAGATCACTTTGGGAAAACAAGAAGAAACCTTTGCTGAGGAGCGGAACCAAGAAGGAACTGAGGAGAAGACTATCCCTAAGCTAGAGGGATCTGCCTGCAGTGGTTGCCTGACTGCCAAAGGAAGGAGAAAGGACTTTGTGTGCACTTTTATTCAACTTGTAAAGTATCTCCAAGGGCTTGAGAAAAGAGCTTGCCTCCTGCTGAAGTCTCAGGGACAACAGACTTCAACCACCAGCTCCCCAAGAATCCTTTGGAAGTGCCTGCTGCTGCTTTGGGCCTTCTGAAGGGACTGCGTGTCGCAAGGAGCTGGAAGCGCGACTCAAGAGGAAGAAGCGTGTCGCCGTCGCTGCTGCTGCCGTCGCAACTCCGAAGGAGGGTGTCGCCGCTGTAGCTGTCGTATTGCACCGCATCGAGAGAAGCGTCCCGCAACGAAGAGGAAGCGTGTCGCCGTCGCTGCTGCTGCCGTAGCAACTCCGAAGGAGGGTGTCGCCGCTGTAGCTGTCGCATTGCACCGCATCAAGAGAAGAGTCTCGCATCGAGGAAGAAGCGTGTCGCCGTCGCAGCCGCTGCCGTCGCAACTCCGCAGGAGGGTGTCGCCGCGGTAGCTGTCGCATTGCACCGCATCAAGAGAAGCGCTCGCATCCACGGAGAAGCGTGCCGCCGTCGGAGCTGCTGCCGTCGCATCACGAAACAAGGGTGTCGCCGCTGCAGTTGTCGCATCGAGCGGAAGCGTCTCGCAACGTCGGAGAAGAGGGTCGCCGCCAAAGCCGCTGTCGTCGCATCGCTGAACAAGGGTGTCGCCGCTGTAGCTGACGCATCGAGTCGAGACTTCTCGCAACCTCGGAGAAGCGTGCCGCCTCAAGAAGAACTTGACGTCTTTATTTCTTTGCACCAGAACTTTGTCGCATTTCCATCGCTGCAACATTGCTTGTTGTGGAAGCGTCCCGCATCGTAAGGTACATTGACTTAAAGTGTCGCATCTTAAGAACTGAACTGAACTAAGCTAAACCTACCATTTTAAGTACAGTATTGTGGATTTTTGTCGTTTATGGTCTTGTGTTAAAACTATATAAAGAATACTTATTTTTGATATAAAACCTTGTGTGGTGTCCATCTGTAGTGTGTCACTAGATTACTGTATGTGTTCACAAATGCTTTACACACTGCCTCTGAGATAAGCCTGTCTGCTCGTGCCAAGCTACCAAGGGGGTGAGCAGGGGTTATTTTAGGAGTGTACCCCTTTACCCTGACTAGAGGCGAGGGTCCCTATTTGTCACAAGTACCTACCTGTGCCAACTAGAGACCCCCAATTCTAACATTGGTGGTCAGCGGTGAGGATTCTGGACTTGCATTTGTGACTCATGTACAGTGATTGGTGAACACTACTAGTGAGTGCAGACCAAACGCGACCACATACTGTTTTTCTGTTTTATGGTGTCCTCCTGGAGGTATTTTTTATACCATGACTCTGGTTAGTTGTTGCAAAATGGAACTCAACTTCTGGCACATGTTTGTCTACACAATGAAGGAGCTACGTGTGTTTTGCAAGGAAAGGGGGCTGCCTGTGAAGAGAAGGTCCAGGGAGGATCTAGAGGCATCCCTATTTCAGTATGAGTTACCCAGCTGGAAGGCAACACTACCAGTTGAGTCTGAGAAGGAGGAATTCCCTAAAAGTGAGGGAGAAACAGAAAAAGATAGCTGGCTTCTGGCTCATGAGCAGAAGCTGAAAGAGATTGATGAAGAGCTGAGAGAGATTGATGAGGCTCAGAGGGCCTTAGCCCAAGAAGAGGAAATTTGGGCAGCTCAGGAAGTGAGCTTTGCTGAGTTGGAGGTGGAGTCCAGCTCAGATGGTGGCAGCAAAATTAAGTTATTCAGTGCTGAGAGAGTAGTGCACACACCCAGAGATGTGGCGCCTGACTTGGAGGGGGTTAACATACACCAGGAGGTTCAAGGACATGAGGTAGCTCCAGTAGTGCGCAGTGTCCCTGATAGGAATAGGGAAACTGACACAGGGATTCATGGTCCTAGTGGTGTGAGGGACACTCTACTGACTCTAGATGAGAGGTGCAGGGAGAGGGGTTCCCCATGGTTGAAGTCCTGGTATGTGAGTGTGAAGACCGCCCAGAAGAGTGTGGGTTGAGTGACAGAGACAGTCAGATACTGTCTTGCCAGTCTCAGGAGAGTGGTGTGGAGTACGTGTGTGAGGCACTGGATGGTGAGGTGAAGGATAGTTTGGTTAACCCCTGTGGGGGACTGTGTGATCCAATTTTGGGAGAGCATATTGTAAGTCCCTGTTTTCCAGAGCTATGCCAACACCTGTTGGAGAGTGAGTTCTCTGACCTCAGGGAGCTCACATTGGAGGCAGACCTTTTGGTGGATTCCAGAGGGTCTGAAGAGGCATTGGGGAGTGACCCTAAGAGGAGTGGCTCAGGTGTCTTCCAACCCAGAGTGGTAGGAGAGGTTCAGTGTAGCCCAGCTAGGTCCCGTGGTAATGGGAGGGGTGTAGGGACTCACGTCCTGTCTCAGTGGAGAAGGAGTGAGTGTGGGGCTGCGTGTCCCCAGGTGCCCGAAACCCAGTCTCAGAGCCTGGATGGTTCTTTAAGGGAACACCAGGTAGGGAGCCTAGGCTGTCCTGATGGGCCGCCTGTTGAGGAGGATCTCCTAGTGTCTAGAGAACCTGGAGCGTCTGTAAATGGAGCTCCAGTGTTTCTGGTGTCTGGCAGTGCCGCTCCAGTTGGGAGGGTGCAGAAGTCCAGAGTGAGGGGTGAGAGGGGGAGAGAGTCCCCAGTGGAAGAACCAGTGGGTCAGGGACCAGCCAGAAGGGCTGAGTCACCAGTGAATGACCATGGTAACACCACTTCTGTCCTGGGGGATCTCCCCGCGCTGTCAGATGGACAGGCGTCGGGAGATCTGCGCCAGGCGGACTGTCACACAACACATGAGAGATGTGTTACCCTCTGGGGGGCATGCGTGCTCCCCAGGAAGTCCTGGTGCGCCAGGCAGATTATTACACAACTCTAAAGGAGTGTGTTTCCCTTGGGGGGTTGGTGTACCCTCCCGGAAGTCCTGGGTTGCCAGGCACAGGTCCAGCCTAAGGGTACAGACCCTGAGTTGGAGGGCCAGGTTCAGGGTGTCCCCCTGACCTGGAGGAAGGGGCAGCTGCTAACAGTGCCCCTACCAGGTTGTCCTCTGGGGGCACCGCTCCAGGTGGGAGAGTGCAGGACCCCAGTAAGGGAGGCGGGGAGAGGACAGCCTCACCCCTGGCCTCTGCCCAGTCTAAGGGTACAGACCCTATGCTGGGATCCCAGTTGCAGGATAGAACCCCTGAACTGGGGGCGGATTGTGCAGGACACCTGCCACAGGTGCCCTGACAATTCTGGAAGGGGGTACCGCTCCTCATAGGAGGGGGCAGTACTCTGGAAGGGGGTGCAGAGGAGGGAGTCCTCGCCTCTGACCCCGGTTCAACTAGAGGGTTTAGACCCTAGATTGGAGGACCAGGTTCAGGGTGTCCCCCTGACCTGGACGCCCAGTTGCAGGATAGAACCCCTGAACTGGTGGGCGGATTGTGCAGGACACCTGTCGCAGGTGCCCTGACAATTCTGGAAGGGGTACCGCTCCAGGTGGGAGGGTACAGAGCCCCAAGGAGGAGGACCGGGTGTGGGAAAGCCCACCCCAGTCTCCAGTCCAGCCGCCGGGTATAGGCCCGGGGCTGGTGGGTCAGCGCCAGGATGTCATACCTGACCTGACAGGAGGGAGAGTGGACAAAGGGTGCCAAGCACCTGGGGCTACTGCCCCCCGCTCTCTGACGCCACAGAGGTTTGAGAGCCCTGAGAGGCATAAGGCCTGGGTCTCATCCCTGACCACTGTCAGTGGCCACTGTGGCTTGCTGGCTGTCTGTTGGGACACACCTGTGAGCAAGTTAAGGTTAGGTGCTGCACAGGTGGTGTCCACAGGTGAGGAGAAGGGTTCCCCATGGATTAGCTTGGTGGGTCCTGAGAGTATGGACAGAGGGATCCAAATAGGTTCAGATTGGCGTAGAACTGGAGTATGCCCCTGCTGTTGTGGGCCAGGGTCCAGGTTCTATCGCCCAAAGCAGGGAAGCCCATCAAGGTAGTGATTGGTCTACCCTGCGTTTTGGCTGGAAGGGGGTTGTGTTGGACTTGGCCCTTTTTGCAGGGTCATCCCTAAACTTTTTGCCTTCCTCCTATATTTTTTCTGACCTGTTGTTGGCTGTTTTATGACTCTGGGCACTTTACCACTGCTGATCAGTGCTAAAGTGCATATGCTCTCCCTATGATAAATTGTGATGTATTAGTGACTCCATGATTGGATGATTGGTTTACTTGTCAGTCCCTAGTACAGTGCACTGAGTGTGCCCAGGGCTTGTAAATCCAATGCCGCTGGTGGGCTTGCAGCACTGGTTGTGCCACCCACAGAAGCGGCTTGTAAAATGTGCCTCAGGCCTGCCATTGCAGAGCCTGTGTGCAGCCTAGGGCTGCCATGTCGACTTGGTGAGTACACCCACTTACCAGTCCCTAAACCTTCCCTTTACTGCATGTTGGTCACCCCTAAAGTAGGCCCTAGGGCAGGGTGCATTGTAAGTATAAGGTAGGACATGCCCTGGGGTGTGTGGCATGTCCTAATAGTGAATTACAGCCATTTTCGTTTTTCACTATTGCAAGGCTACCTGCTCCCCATAGGCCAGAATGGGCAGACTGACTATTACACCTTATAGTCAGAACTGACCCAGGGAACATGGTAGAAAAACGAATTTAGTATGCCTGAACTCAGGATGATAAAATACATCTTTTAGTGAAGTTGGTTTTAACATTCTGTGTTTGAAAATACCCCTTTTAGAAAGTGGGTATTTTCTTGCCTAAACTTCCAAGCCTGCCTCTGCTAGGTTGTGTATTCCTTGTCTGGAGATTGAGTGACAGGGGCTGGGGGTGGCTACAGGAGACAGGGTGAGTCAGCACAGGGCTGAATAGAAAGATCTGCATCCAGAGTGGAGGGAGGAGTTGCACCTGGGTCTGAATAGGGCTGTGCCTGCCTTCCACAATGCTGGCTCCACCTCCTGCCGGGCGACTGAGCACCCTGCCCCACATTCTGAAAGGAAAGAAGGAGTCAGAAAAACAAAGTGCTCCAGGACTGACCAGAACTGGTTTTGGGCTGGGCAGAGGCCTCTCTGCCTTCAGAGAACAAAGGAAAACTGTGTATAAAAAGGGGACCCAGACCCCTAGGAAATTAGATCACTTTGGGAAAACAAGAAGAAACCTTTGCTGAGGAGCGGAACCAAGAAGGAACTGAGGAGAAGACTATCCCTAAGCTAGAGGGATCTGCCTGCAGTGGTTGCCTGACTGCCAAAGGAAGGAGAAAGGACTTTGTGTGCACTTTTATTCAACTTGTAAAGTATCTCCAAGGGCTTGAGAAAAGAGCTTGCCTCCTGCTGAAGTCTCAGGGACAACAGACTTCAACCACCAGCTCCCCAAGAATCCTTTGGAAGTGCCTGCTGCTGCTTTGGGCCTTCTGAAGGGACTGCGTGTCGCAAGGAGCTGGAAGCGCGACTCAAGAGGAAGAAGCGTGTCGCCGTCGCTGCTGCTGCCGTCGCAACTCCGAAGGAGGGTGTCGCCGCTGTAGCTGTCGTATTGCACCGCATCGAGAGAAGCGTCCCGCAACGAAGAGGAAGCGTGTCGCCGTCGCTGCTGCTGCCGTAGCAACTCCGAAGGAGGGTGTCGCCGCTGAAGCTGTCGCATTGCACCGCATCAAGAGAAGAGTCTCGCATCGAGGAAGAAGCGTGTCGCCGTCGCAGCCGCTGCCGTCGCAACTCCGCAGGAGGGTGTCGCCGCGGTAGCTGTCGCATTGCACCGCATCAAGAGAAGCGCCTCGCATCCACGGAGAAGCGTGCCGCCGTCGGAGCTGCTGCCGTCGCATCACGAAACAAGGGTGTCGCCGCTGCAGTTGTCGCATCGAGCGGAAGCGTCTCGCAACGTCGGAGAAGAGGGTCGCCGCCAAAGCCGCTGTCGTCGCATCGCTGAACAAGGGTGTCGCCGCTGTAGCTGACGCATCGAGTCGAGACTTCTCGCAACCTCGGAGAAGCGTGCCGCCTCAAGAAGAACTTGACGTCTTTATTTCTTTGCACCAGAACTTTGTCGCATTTCCATCGCTGCAACATTGCTTGTTGTGGAAGCGTCCCGCATCGTAAGGTACATTGACTTAAAGTGTCGCATCTTAAGAACTGAACTGAACTAAGCTAAACCTACCATTTTAAGTACAGTATTGTGGATTTTTGTCGTTTATGGTCTTGTGTTAAAACTATATAAAGAATACTTATTTTTGATATAAAACCTTGTGTGGTGTCCATCTGTAGTGTGTCACTAGATTACTGTATGTGTTCACAAATGCTTTACACACTGCCTCTGAGATAAGCCTGTCTGCTCGTGCCAAGCTACCAAGGGGGTGAGCAGGGGTTATTTTAGGAGTGTACCCCTTTACCCTGACTAGAGGCGAGGGTCCCTATTTGTCACAAGTACCTACCTGTGCCAACTAGAGACCCCCAATTCTAACATTCCTTATGTGGCAAAAATTGCAGAGAAACATCTGAATAGCCAACTGTCGAGGTTTTTAGAAGAGAGGCAGGTTCTTCATGACACCCAGGCCGGTTTTAGGCCAATGCATGGCACAGAGTCTGCTCTTCTTCTAGCAGCTGAAGTGCTGAGGACTGCAGCTGATGAAGGTAGAACAACTGCTCTGGTTTTGCTGGACTTGAGTGCCGCGTTCGACACGGTGTCCCACGGCCTCCTGCTGGAGAGGCTAGGAGAGGTCGGGGTCGGAGGTGTCACGTGGATGTGGCTGAAGAACTTTTTGGAGAACAGAACCTTTCAGGTGCTGCAACATCCATTCAAGTCCAGAGTTTGTCCTTTAAACCAGGGGGTGCCGCAGGGATCTGCGCTGAGCCCCACCCTATTCAATATATATATGCGCCCGCTGGCAGATATTGTGATGAGACATGGAATCAAGTTGGTATCCTATGCAGACGACACTCAGCTAGCTGTGACCCTAGAACAACAAGAATCAGGAAGGGCTGCTGATTTCAAAACATGTCTGAGGGAGCTTATGGACTGGATGAGACTGAGTTGCCTCCAGCTGAATGCAGGGAAGACAGAGGTGTTGGTTGTGGGAAAACAGCCCTCTTTCTGGTCACAGCATTGGTGGCCTGGGGAACTGGGACCTTGCCCGGTGCCGAAAGCTAAGGTGAAAAATTTGGGGGTGTGGTTCGACGAAGCACTTTCCTTTACTCAGCAAATTTCTGCTGTGGCCGGAACCTGCTTTGTCATCCTGAAAATGCTGCGGAAGATTCTGGACCTTCTCCCCCTGGATGCTAAAAGAACTATTGTACAGGCTTTGGTCACGTCTCGTCTTGACTACTGCAATGTTCTGTATCTAGGGATGACTGCTAAAAATCTGAACATCTTGCAGAAGGTCCAAAATGCCGCAGCTAGGCTTATCCTGAATATTCCCAGGAGGGCCCCGGTAGGAGAAGCTTTAAAAAAACTACACTGGCTCCCAATACAGGCTAGAGTTACATTTAAGGCTCTCTGTATCAGCCATAGGATCCTTAGGAAAAAAAGGCCGCGCTTTCTGACCCCCCTTTTGACGGTTTACCAACCTTCTCGGAATTTGAGATCTCTTGGCAGTATGAGAATGACTGTGCCTCAGGTGCAGAGGGCCAGGGTGGGTGGAAGATCTTTTGGTTTCCTGGCAGCTAAGGCCTGGAATAAGCTTCCTGTGGACTTGAGGATATCTGAGTCAGAACCTTGGTTCCGTAAGAAATTGAAAACCTGGCTCTTCCGTGATTCAGGGGGCGGTCGTCAATAACTCTGCTGCCTTCCTTGCTTAGAGGTTATGTAGGTAGTCGATTAGTGTGGCATGGGTTTGGGGCTCTCAGTTGTCCTAGCGCGGGGACACTACGTTGGGAGTAACCATTTGCGCTTTACAAACTTCTTAATAATAATAATAATAATAATGTGTTCAACAATGAACAAGAGGAGGGATATGAAGTAGGGTCCCGTTTTACCATCTAACAAGAAACCCACGTCTCATTCTGCACTACCCACCAAACATGACACTCCCAGATAGGCCCCACCCGTCAGGCCCCGATACATGTCCTAAGTTGTCCACTTTCCTTCATCCTCTTAGCACATTCCACAGAGGCCCAAGCCCACCTTCTTAGATACCCACATATAGGCCCAAGCATACCACCCTAGATACATACATATAGGCCCAAAAAAAGCCCAGTGTCTCTTGCTATCTTTTTTTTAATAAAACAGATCTCGTAGGCTTCACTGATCTGACAGCAGGGACCTGTGCCATCCTCCGCGACACTAGCCCCCCCCCTTGTAAATTTCCACAGTTACGAGAATAAGTTAGCCCACACGTACGTGACATTCTGCTGGTACATCTGGCTGTTTCACAAGCAATGGTTGCAATATTTTTTAGTTATGAAACTTTCCGCGCTTGCTTAACTGAAACTGGAAAGACGGCAACGTGACTGAGAAATAATATATAAAATATTAATTTCTGAGCATTTTACGGTAAAAGTTATCCTTTGTTTACTTTCTGCGGTCAAGAGCACTGACCACCTGCTAAAAGCCCCTAGTTTCACCATGATACCACTTCTCAGTTCTACATAAAACTTTCCACAGTTACTGTAAGCGTGCGATCAAGGGCCCGCGTCAGGACCCACGTCAGACGTGGGTAGAAGTTCTGCATTAAGCCATATAAAATAGTTGCACCCAGGTTTACGCCCTGAACTCTTCAAACCACTGCCTAGTTGCATGGTGGGGGTTCCCGATCGATCGTCATCCTGACTGGGCCTAGAACTTCTACTTCCAAGGTGGTAATGCTCTTATCTGATTATTTGCCTTTTGGCTTTGTCAGCCTATCTGATTATTTGCCTTTTGGCTTTGTCAGCCTATCTGATTATTTGCCTTTTGGCTTTGTCAGCCTATCTAATTTAGCTCATCCAAACCCAAGCCATTGCATTTGTCTTAGCTTAAACTGCGTAGTCTTGAATGGTGTTGCTTTCTTAAGAAAAGATTTGCCTTCTAGGCACTAGCCTATTCATCATCTTTAAATTCAGGGTTGCCCTTTGGGCAGCTGTGCATAGAATGATATATAGATATATATTTTTGCTGCATTTGAACAACTGATTTATAACATTGTCGATGCCTTTATTTTTCATCCTGCTCATGTGTTGATGGGCAACATTTAAATTGAATTGTTCACTGTGTTTCTGAACTGCTTAATAAAGTGCCATTGTATTTAACATCGTTGTTCCTTCTTTCCAAGTGAACGAGCGGAGTGCGGGTCAGGCTCTCAGGTGCCGGTAAGCAGAAGGGCGTGGCCATCCATTTACCCTCAAACACATTACACCATGCTCCAACTGATGAGACATGCTGCCCCTGCATAATTGGTGACTGCATCAACAAGTCCCCGAACAGAGGCGCATCATAAGCTTGTTCCTTTATAGCTCTAGGGATTTTAGAAACCTTTGTGCCAAGCAGACTGAACAGAGACACTCAGCGGGGGTCAATGCCACCATTGCCATCTCTGTATGGCTGGCTCTGGCTGGAATTCACACCAAAAATTGTCTGAGTCTGATGGTTTCAGTATAAACTGCAGCATACCGAGATCTGGGCATGGTCTCGATCGAGATAAAGCCAGCTCAGAGTCAAACACCATGATGGTTTGCAGTTCCTCCTCGGGCGCTAGTGGCATCTGTGCCAGCGTCGACGCTTGAGGTGCCAGTGTGAATTTCAGCACCAATCCCTACGCAGTTCAGAACCGAAAGAGGATTCCAGGGCCCAGGATGAGCTAAGGGTGAACCTGCTGGTGATAACCCGACTCAAGGTCCCTGTGGATCCTTGGGGCCCAAAGACACACCAGAGGAAGCCTCTTGAAAGACTTCGACCTACTGCAATGTCGCCATAAGCCCAGTAAGTCAGAGGGCATTGGGATCAAGGATGGAATCAGCTCCTCAAAAAGGGAGCGAGACCTGGAGGAACAGTGAAGAGTGGCAGGAAGGGGGCAAGTCTTGCTTGGACTTCTTATGTTTTTCTTAGACTTTTCAGAACACTTTGACTGCAAGGAACCTTTGCCTGGGGAACAACTTCAGGAGTGGGTCTGCACTCTCGACTTCAAGAGAGACCAGCGCAGAGCCTTCCAGTAGTGGTGGCTCCTCCTCTAAGGCAGAGGAGTGTCGCCCCACTGCTTTATGCAGTGTAAAAAAAGGAAAAATAAAATGATAACTCGAGGTTATTATCATTTTATTTTTTCCCGTTGCTGCATATTTGTGGGGCGGGGCTGCTCTCAGAGCAGGGGGAGGAGGTGTTTGAACTCCCTATGTGAGCATGAGTGATTGGCTAGCCCTCTCGGCCAGCCAAACAGTCATGCACACATAGCATGTTCTCCATGCAGGCTTCATTACAGCCTGCGTGGAGAACATGCCTACCCCTCCAGCTCCTGGCTGAGCGCCGTGTCACAGTGCTCAGACCAATCACAACACTGCATTGCAGCATTGTGATTGGCTGCGGGGAGCGTGGGAACTCTGGTGCTTCCTGCTTCCCCCAAGAAGCCAGGAAGAGGGGCAGGAGAGGCGGCAACAGCCAGCCGGCCAGGAGGTGAGTGATAATTTATTTTTTTAACCCGATCCCCCCGCCTCTTCCCCCCACCCCGCCCCACTGCTGCTTCTAGGTAGCAGCCGGGACTACCTTCCAGTGCTTGGCCAAGCAGAGCTTCACATTCTCAGATGGCCTTTGAATTCACTTGGGTGTGGTCGTCATAGGCCTTGGAGTCCTGCGTCGAACTGAAGCTCTAGAAGAATACCTTGTGGGGATCTGTCACAGATATCTGCTTGCAACAGTCCTTAAATATCTTAAACTCTGTCATTTAAGAGGTGACATGTACCTTACACATTGGAAAATTGGAGAAAATCTCAGTGTGAAGAAAGGAGCTCTGGATTCAAGTCTGAAGGCGCAGAAAGAAAGGAAGTGAAGTCAGCGCATATGGGTGACACTTATATGTGGCTCTGTTTGTCACTTCTGGAGTGGAAGGGCATTGACGCGGAGTCACATGGTACCACCTAGTGGTGCGCAGAAGGACTGCTTTTGAGTTTTACGGATCCAGTCTGGTGCCTGGGAAAATCCACAAGGTGAGAACTATCTGGTTAAAAGTATCCGTCAGAATCCACTCTATGCTGATAGCGTACTTAGATCTCACGACACAGGCCCTCGACTGATTTATATGTTAGACCTTTATGGTGAGGCTGCGATATCATGATCGTACTGTGTACCGTTATGATTTAACAAAAACAATAACACTTGGTTATCAAGAAAAAGTAATTGTAATTTACAAGACATAAATATAAAACTCTGCTCTCTCAAACACTACTTTCAAGATGCACAAACCCTAATAATCCATGAAATGTTGTGGAGTGTGCAGTATTATAGTTCTCAGAGCCTACCTTGTAGATGGTTATTAAATTAAAGTATACTTTGTCCATGACATTGTCTTCAGCTGTGGATTCTGAATGAACGCAAGTTACAGCTGCTATACTTAAGATCATAAAGATTTTCACTGAATATTTCAAACTTATTTTTAGCTCCCACTTCATTCCTTCATTACGATGAGGAGCAGAATTCATTTTGTCATTTGCTTATCACAGCTGAAACAACCAGCAGTCTCAAACTTTCAGCCAAACCTTGATGTTCATATGCACAGGTTTTGCTACTGACCGTCGTTTGAGCAGCCACTGTATTTTGTTGCCGGTGCTGAAGAGTAGGGGCCTTTATCTATGCTGTATCGAGTACTATCTTTTTATATTTTATATAATATTTTAAAACGAAAACCCAAGTTAACAAAGCGTTCATTGTGCCTCAGTTTTCTTCTTAGAGAATTCCATCTTGTCCCAAATACTTAAATTGAGGAGGAATTTCTTTATCCTCATCAATGGATCACACCATTACCTTGTTAACTTACTCACTTGCGACACTGCTTTGCCAGTTTCAAGGTAGAACCCTCGGCAAATTGTTTCATGCTGAAGTCTGTTCCTCCTGCAGATCCAAGTTTGCAAAGACCCTGCAACGAAAACAAACAGCAAAATGAACACAGGCTGGTTGAAATCAAACCTGATCATAAAACATATTTGCCTAAGATTAGGTGAATCCAGGTTAAAAATAAATCAATCAATGAGGGGAATTGTAAGCACGCTACTCACCCGTGAGGGTCTCAAGGCGCTGGGGAGGGGTGTGGGGGGGATTGGGGTGTGATGGGGGGGGGGATGGGGTGAGCAGCTCTGTTCAGTCGAAGAGCCAGGTCTTGAGCGTCTTCCTGAAAATGTTCAAGGAGGGGGCGCGTCTGATGTCGATCGGGAGCTCGTTCCAGGTCTTGGCCGCGATGTAGGAGAAGGTTCTTCCACCTGTTCTGGCTCTGCGGATGCGTGGGGTTTCGGCGAGGGCGGCGGATCGGAGGTTTCTCTTGGGTACGTGGAAGGAGATTCTCTCGTTGAGGTATTGGGGTCCGGTGTTGTGGAGGCATTTGTAGGCGTGGGTGAATATCTTGAAAGTGACTCTTCTCAACGGGGAGCCAGTGGAGGTTCCGTAGGTGTTGGGTGGTGTGTTTGTGTCGAGGAATGCCGAGGACGAGTCTGGGTGAGGTGTTCTGTATGGTCTGGAGCTTGCGGAGCAGAGACTTGTTGATCCCGGCGTAGAGGGCGTTTCCGTAGTCCAGTCTGCTGGTTAAGAGTGTGTGGGTGATGGCCTTCCTTGATTTGGGGGGGGGATCCACTTGAAGGTCTTTCAGAGGGTGTTGAAGCAGCTGGAGGCGACGCCGTTGACCTGTCAGGTCATGGAGAGGGAGGAGTCTAGAACGATGCAGAGGATTAGGGCGTGGTTCATGGGGGTGGGGGGGCTGCCGAGGGCGGTGGACCACCAGGTGTTGTCCCATGCCGAGGGGGAGGGTCCGAGGATGAGGACTTCTGTCTTCTCCGAGTTGAGCTTCAGGCAGTTTCTGCTCATCCAGGATGCGACGTCCTTCATTCCTTCCTGGAAGTTGAGTCTGGTGGTGATTGAGTCCTTGGTGAGGGAGAGGATGAGCTGGGTGTTGTTGGCGTAGGATACTATGCTGAGTCTGTGCTGTCCGACGATGGCGGCGAGGGGGGCCATGTAGATGTTGAAGAGCGTGGGGCTGAGCGATGATCCTTGGGGCACTCCGCAGTTGATTTCCGTGGGTTCGGAGAGGAAAGGTGGCAGTCTGATTCTTTGGGTTCTGCCGGTGAGGAACGAGCGGATCCAGTCGAGGGCGGCTCCTTGTATGCCGGCGTCGTGGAGTCTGGCGGTGAGTGTGCGGTGGGAGACGGTGTCGAGCGCTGCAGAGAGGTCGAGTAGGATCAGGGCCTCGGTGTGTCCTTGGTCGAGGAGGGTGCGGAAGTCGTCTGTGGCGGCGAGTAGAGCAGTCTCGGTGCTGTGGTTGCTGTGGAATCCGGATTGGGAGGGGTCGAGGATGGAGTTTTCTTCAATGAATTTGGTTAGTTGTACATTGACGGTCTTCTCGGTGACTGGCCGCGAAGGGGAGGAGGGAGATGGGTCGGTAGTTCTTGAGGTCGGTGGGGTCTGCTGAGGGCTTCTTGAGCAAGGGGTCTGACTTCTGCGCGTTTCCAGTCGTTGGGAAAGATGCCGGTCTTGAAGGTGGCGTTGATGGTGCGTCGTAGTTCGGGAGCGATGGCGGCTCTGTGGAAAATGTGCGGGGGGCAGGGGTCCGTGGGGGCTCCCGAGTGGATGCCTTTCATGGTCGAAGTGGTGTCTTCGGTGTTGACTGGGGTCCAGGAGGAGATGGTGGGCTGGATGGCGTTGCTGGAGAAGGAAGTGGTTTCGGAGTTGGGTGTCTGGTATTGAAGTTGTCGTAGAGTCCCTTGATTTTTAGATGGAAGTAGGATCCAAGCTTTTTGCAGAGATCCTGGGAAGGGGTGATGTCCGTGGTTTCGCTAGGGGGCTTGGTGAATTCCTGGATGACGCTGAAGAGTTGCTTGGTGTTGCAGGCATTGGCGAGGATCTTGTATTGAATGAAGGTGGATCTGATGCGTTGGTGGTATTCCGTCATGGCGTTTTTGTAGGTGGTGCGATCTTCTGACGTTTTGCTGTTTCTCCAGTTCTTCTCGAGACGTCTGTAGGTGCGTCTGGATTCTTGGAGGTCGGCGGTGAACCAGGTGGCTTTCATGGGGTGCTGTCTGTCGGGGTTGCGTAGGGGTGCAAGCTTGTCTGCGCAGTTGGAGATCTATCTGTGGAGTCCTTTGGCTGCGAGGTTGGTGTCGGTCGAGGTGGTGGGGGCATCGTGGTTGAGGGTGGAGTTGAGTTGTTCCTCAGTGACTTTGCTCCAGTTCCTTTGTGGGGGGCGCGGTGCAGGTTTGGGCGGCGTGGGTTTGTCGACATGGAAGTGTACGCAGTGGTGGTCTGTCCATGGGGGTTGCGTGGTGTGGCTGAAGTGGATGTTGTTACCTCCTGCGAAGAAGGGGTCGAGGGTGTGTCCTGCCTTGTGGGTGGGCGTGGTGTTGAGCTGTTTCAGTCCGATGTTGGCGAGGTTGTCCAGGAGGGTGGTGGAGTTGGGGTCGCTAGGGTTGTCGAGGTGGAAGTTCAGGTCTCCGATGAGTATGTAGTCCATGGAGGTGATGGCGTGGGGAGCTTCAATCTGAAGTCCACTGAGAAAGGTACGTGGGAGATTGGTTAAGGGGGTAAAGCGATAGGCTAAATGTAAGGAATGGGCTGTTAACGTAATGGAAAATAGAATGTGAAAATAAGAGGTGGCAAAGCAAATAATTCATTTCTATGTGTTAATATAAGTCTGATTTGCTCATAAATTAGTTTTGGAATGATATGCCACCAGTGCCTCTTTGGTTATTATCAGTGGCAAAGATCTCCAGTGGGCACTAGGAGGGGGAGACGATAGTACCAATTACTACACCTACTAAAAAAGAGTCATGAGGATGCCAGATGACAAAAGCGGTGGTTCATATTGCTTCAAGTTGTTTTAGGCTAGTAAATATTTTCACTAACTCGGAACGCTATTATCAATTGTAGGAAGTGGCCTAGCGGGCTCCATGGACAGGAGAATCAGAATTACCTGTAGATGAACAAGTTACTTATCTTTGGTAACGCTCTTTCTAGTGGATATGCTATCTAAACTCAGATTTATCCTTGCCTTCCACCTCGTCGTTCTGTGGAGTGGTCTCTTTTTACCATTAGAGATCTGCACACTGGTACCCCCAATTGTTTTTATGAATTTGTGCTCTGCATCAGAGGTCATGGAAAGACTCAAGAAAGAGATGTCCGTGCGCATAGGTACCGCTTAGATGCGGCTCCACTTGGTCACTTCCGGGGCGGAACGAAACCAACATGGAGCCACACATCCCCATCTAAAGCCACGCTGGAACACTGCTACGAAAAGTTTACAAACCCAGTCTGGCACCTGGGTAAGATTCTAAAGATGAGGAATATGCGGTTATAAGTATCTATCTGAAAAAAAGTCACAACCCTCTGTAAACAAAGATCCCTTGGGTAAAAGAATGCCAGGATTACCAGTCTACGAGAGCGTGATAACATCTGAAGGCATGAGTGCAACACTCCACCGTGGATTAAAATGCTAGACAAGAACTCAAGAGTTCCTTGTAGACAACAGTACCAGCATCCCCATTGAGCAATAGTACTGTCTTCAATAATGGCAATTATACTACGGCCTGCCATATATACCTCAATTTCCAAAGGTGGTCGAGTCTGCAGTGTCCATACTTGCTGTGGTCCTCATTGTCCAATAATGCTAGGTCTTCAATGTCCAGGACAGATTGCTGCCATGATTCCTATTCTTTAAAATTATTTTTACGGGAGCCCCTCACACTGCATTTTAGCTGATGGTCTTAACGCTTTTTAGGTGTCTTCTATAGGAAATGACCTGCTGTGGACCATACCAAACTTACAGTGGGGTTTGAGCCAGTCCACTGCTTACCACTGGATGGCTTTCTTGTCACTCATTCGCTTGCTTCTTGTTCAATAGCTTTCCTTCCTCTTTTGTGTTTGTTCCTTCCATGGAGCATAGCTTCTATACTATCCTTTTGATTGGATGACTTGTATCCTTACAATGCCCACATTCAGGGAACTATGTTTTTAATTGTATTTCAGCACTCCATTAGAGTTCATGTTTTCCTGCTCTCTCCCTCTTGTGCTGCTGCCCCCCGCATGCTTTATGCTTCTCCCTCATAACACACTACAAGGTCATCCACTGCTGCCCACCCCTCCCTAGCTTTTCTAGTTTTTTTTCCTCTCCCAGGGCCCAGCCTCAAGCACATCAGTTGCTCAATCATCCCCTGCCCACTCCATGTTGCTTCCCCCTCATCTGCACCCAACACTCATTCCTCTGTTGCTCTCCCAACCCATATAGTTATTTTTTTACAGACCTTGCGCTCGACTTTGAGATTGACAGGCCTTGCTGCTTTTAGAGAATCGAAACTGGCCAGATTTTATGGATTTTTCTGTGATGTATTTGTAGAGCGCAGCATATACCCAAAGGCATCTTGATAATGTTGAGATAAAGGATATAGACCGGACTAGATTAGTAGTCATTGCAATTTTTTTTAATGGTTTTCTGATCTTCAATAGATTAGTTTCAGATTAAATAGAAAGAGGTAACCAATTCTCAGGGAGGGCCTTTCCCCCAACCTTCACTCATTTCTAATTTAGGACCTTCTGCAAGAACTGGCCTGCAGCTCTAAATGTGCTTCTACAGCAGTGAAGCGAGCAGACAGCTGCGTTTGTTAAGTTATTATTGGCTTTATTAACTTAACAGCAATTTCTCGTGTTTTTGTCACCTAAAAATACTTCACACAGCCCTGCCATTCCTATCGGAAAATGTACACTATCCGATCATTCAAGATGTTGTAGGATCTAAGATAGACTATGTTAATGCTCTTTACCTAGTACTTTCAGTTTATGACTGTGTTTGAGCAAATGCAGTTGATAGAAAATGCTGGAGTCCGGAAATTCCACCACCACAAATCCATATCTGGCCATATGTTCATCTCACTTTGCCTCCCTGTTCAGAAATGAATTGTTTAAAAAAAAATCTCTGTTTGAAGGCTGTTCATAACATGGGAAAGCTCTTTATTAATCAACTTTTCTCATGGTATTCCCCAAATGTTACAGCTCATCTATTCTCTTGCAGATCCCTAAAATCAGGAAAATCTGCCAACGGGGAGGAAATTGTTTGCCTTGCAGGCAGCAAAGAGTTCGAACTCACATCTCTGGAATTAAGGCGCCTCACATATTTCTTCAAGTTTAGAAAATGGCTGAAAACCTGCCTATTTAGGCAGTAACAATCCACTGTTCTGCTCTATATGCTATTTTTTTTTTTTTAGAGCCAGGATACCTTTGGGTATTAGTGCGCTCTTTCAATAACATATTTACATATATTAGAGACCCAGCCCTCAGAATCCTCCTTGCATAAAGCTAATAATAACAGTAGCCAACACATAAATCGCGTTTTGAACACCAAGTGGTCGGGGTCCTATGTCCCCGTCAATAAGTAATTGAAAAAAGAAAAAGCGAGTATGATGAATATCACACTCACATTAATTTCTTAAATCACCAGCCAAGACGGGAACTGAAAGGCGCTGGACACAGCTCTGAGAACTGCTCACTTTCCCTTAAGAAATAGCAAGTAATCTAAGGCAAGCTAGAAGTATTAAGAGGAAGGGCTGTTAGAAATCTTTAACAACATATTCCCAATGAAACAACTTTGAAAATCTACATTTCTATTAAATAACCAGAGCAAATAGCACTTGCGCTGCCTTAGGACAGAGTTAAGTTGGGAAAGCGTAGAACCGAGGGAGTCTGGTGACGAGGCTATGACTGTGGCTTCAAAGCAACCTAAGGGTCTCCAGTCTCGAAGGCTTTTATTTTCAGAGGATAGCAACTAATACTGCAAAAGCACGATTTCAAGTCTTCAATGAATTAATCTATACTCCAGGTTCTCAAAATGTTTGCCACAAAGGAACTCTGGAATCGAGTTACCCAATTTTTGCCTCTCTAAAGAGAGTCTACTGTTAAATCCAAAAATGTCAAGATAAGTGAAAACAATCCCACCACAGTAACGTTTGCAGAGTTTAAGCAATTCCCTGAGCCAGAGCTGCTAGATGAAGTCAAACTGTCTCTCAGGAACTTGTGCCCCGCAGGATTTAACAATTATATGCAGCACTGATTATGGATTTTGCCATAGTATTAATCAAACAGGTGGAATATTAGCTTTATTTTAGGAATAGAGAGCGGCCATAATGAAACCAATCTTGAACTAACACTATTTTTACAAAAGATGTCAAAAAAGTTCATACCCACCCACTTACTTTATATCTAGCCAGTTTGTCGAGTTGAACCAGCTGCTGGACCGCTTCCAAGCTTGTGCTCAAGCTGAAGCACAGAACTTTATCCATGCAGAATAATCTCAGACAAAAATTGGATTGGGCTGGTGTTGGAGTACTTATCCTTTTAGTTTTATCAGAAACTTTTGACACCATCAACCATGCCCTTCTGCTGAATCAACTAGACCATGTCAGGTTCAAATGGGTGATAGTAGAATGCCTTAAATCCTTCATGTTTAGCGGTAGGTTTACGGTTATTTGTGTAAAGGATTACTTGCAAAAGTAGATGAACAGCCCAAAAGCTTGTACCTTGGCTTGTATTCACAAAACATTTACAGGAATAATTTACTCTGGAAAGCCACATTTGTATACTACTGGCATGGCAAGCTTGTGTCAAGAGTAGGACGGGGAGAGAAGAAGCTCATATTTAATGGGGGTTAAAGATAAGGAGTTTCTCTGAGAGGAAAATATTTTCCACCCTGAGAAAAAAAATGATAAAACCAAATGTGCAGATCCACATTTAAACATGCAGATTTTTCCACCAGGTGTAATATCAGTGTGCATACATTTTACATTTCTGAGTGCTCAAGGAAATCTACATCTGTTGTACATTTCATAATATTCTTCTAGAACCTTTTGTTAATCTCAAACTTGCAGGGCTTTCCGAGTCACACAACTGTATTTATTCTTTTGAAAGTTAGGTATTTGATAACAGGGTATTTGACCTGTTTAAATTCTATCGAGGCACAACATATTTTGTAATGTCCTATGTTTTGCATGTACTTTGACATGAAGTACTTACTTTCGATTTTTAATCTACACCAACAACATAGGTTTTGTTCCCTGATAACTGCCACAAGCATGTTCCTATGTCGAAGCATATTCAACAATTGTGTTCAGTGATTCGCTAATTTCCTGCTTTGATTCCTGAAGAGGCCTGATTACATTCAGCAAAAAGCACTCATAGATAAAAATATAAATGCCTTTCATTGTCAGGGGCATAGAGATATTGATACACCTCCAGCAACACACCTTTTTGGAATCCAGGCCAGAATATGAGGGATATGGATCCAACTTCAGGGCATCACACCATTTAATCAGGATCAGTCATACTTGTTCACAAAGCATTATATTTTACTGTTTCACTACTGATTTATGCTGCTGCTTTATAAACCAACGTAATGTGTTTCATGGCAGCCTTAAAGTATATTAGTGGGGTACAGTGCTCTGACGACCATGAATCCAGGATTGCGTTTCAAGAAAGTATGTAACCAAATTATATATGAAGTGTAATATACGTTGAGGACAGAATATATTTTAATGCAGACGCTAACTTTTTCAGGCAAGTTAGCGAAAATTCTATTTTGATGATCTCAGGTCAAACTTACCCACTTCTGTGGTGCAACTCCCTCACAGGACAATCTCAGTGTGGCTCATGTATTCTCACACAGGGTCCATATAAACTGCCCCACAAGCAGTAGTACTACATCCTACCTAATGAAATCAAACAGGGTTTGAGGGAAGGAATTGGACTTAAAGGCAGAAGCAGCACCATCATGCCGATAAACATTAGACGAAGGAGAAACGTGCAGGCTTAAACATGACCCCTGTTGCTCAACCCAATAAGCCTGAATCAATATCCTCTCCTGGAGCACAGCTTATGCTTTGAAGGTTCATATCACTTGAGTAATCGTTCTTTTATATTGTCTCTTCCCCAACTCCTATTTGGGTGGTCAACTCTAGTTGGCCTCCATGCTTTGGTGAAGTCCCATTACTCCCTCCAGTACATTGGCTGAAGTCTGTCACAGTGCCTCATTCAACATGCCATCATCATATGCTGCTGACCCTGTTTTTCCAAGAATCCTCCTCAACGTTACTTGATCTGTATATGGTACAATGTAATTTAAGTGCCACGTACTCTATTTACACCACTTTTTATTGCTGTTAAAGTCACAATGGTTTCTACAAGCAGGTGTGTCTGCTTATGACAACTTCTCCAAAAACTGAGGTACGAGTCCAGTAGTACTCATTGGTAGGAAACATTGTATGATCTTGTTTTTGGTGCTCATATGCTAGTGTTTTCATTGGGTTCCCAGTGGTGTGCATGTGAAATTATTTCTTTCCCAGGGAATCACTTCCCCAATCCCTTTATCCGGTGATAAATTAGGTTTTCTAGTGGATGATTCTGGAGGTGGCTTGGGCCTTACTTCCTCCCTCAAGGCCATGTGAATGCATTTGGGACAATGAGCATTTTGTTGTCGATTAAAGTGGGTACAGATATTGTAAGTCAGTGAGAGAGTAGGTCAACGTGTCATTGCTGTGCACTTGCTAATTAGTGCCATGCTCGAACTGAAACATTTGTGGCCATGTATGCACTCACCACAAGGGCACGGATTCGGATTGAATCATTCTCATTCCGCTTGTAGATATCCTTCAGGAGAGTGACCCCGTTGGCAGTGATGAAGGAGGCACGTTTGGCTTTACCAGCAGCATGAATCAATGCCTCAACTGCGATCATCTGATCAACCTCACGGTCAGAGGAGCACAGGGCCAGGATGCTCTCCATAATACCACTCAACTCCAGAGTACGGTTGCCAACATCTGATGCACCCTGCAAAAGGCATGAGACCGTCTGTATAGCCCGCAGCTTGCCATCTAAATCTTGGCCTTCAAACAAGTTTCTGGATTTGAAATAGGAAAAAAGAAAACTTTAAAGCAGACTGCAGAGAAGTGGAAATTGCCAACATTTTCTAACATTTAAATAAAGGTTGTTCTTTTTAAAAATGTATTCTATCACAACGTTTTGCGTATGGTAGTAAAGAATGACGTCCAAGAAGTTGCAGTACAGATATATACCTACATAAAGCCTCATGTTGTTTTCCTGTTAACATTTAATTATTCATTTGAGTTAAGTGCCTGCAATGGTGATTCAAAATTTGCCTCGAACAGAGGCCATTGTGGTGAAGGAGCACCTAAAACTCACAAGGATGCAGATGTATCAGTGCAGACCCAGGAATGCGGGGATGTATTATATGGAAGCAACTTAATATTACACATCTGTTCGTAGAATGGGAAGCATGAAGAGAAGCTGGCACACTCTTCCTGAAACTCTGGGTAAAATGTATTTCACATAAAGAGAATAAAGAAAGGTTGGATTAGAATGCTAGGGTAACTGTTTTTGGGCCCTGATAGAGGTAGCAGAGATTTCCAGAAAAACTAAATTACCTATGAATATTCTGAAATACTGCCTAAACCTGTGCCAGGATTTATAAGTTCTGAGGTTCCAATGTGGTATTAACGGAGGAATCCGTAATTTAGGGCTGGTTCACCTTATTTTTTTATTTTTGGGTGGAGGGTTATATATCGCGAACCTGACCCGAAGGTATCAGTGTGCTTTACATGAGCACCAGTTGCATTACAGGCAGACACATTCATTTTGTTAAGCACAGGGAGATAAAGTGATTTGCGCAGAATCACAGGATGTTGAGCATTCCTGCTGAGACTCGAACCCGGTTCGGCAGCTTCGAGGTCGACCACTCTAGCCGTTAGAGATCATCCCCATTCCTCCCTACTGTTTATCAGAATTAACAGGCCACTCTCCACAGTAGTTAATTATGCTGCAAACTGGGAGTCTAGCACCCATAGTGAGTCACAACAGACAATTATTAACTACTAATTTGAGCGGCTTGTTAGCCCAAGGAGGTATTAAAAAAGAATGCACGGACTTATACACAGCACCTAAAGAGATCAAATAAACATGCAGGGCACTACATGGGTACTCTTCACTGCAAAGTAAAAAAAAATGGAAAAAATCTTTGGACAGGCTCAGTCTGCCAAACTTGAGGAAATTTGGTGGGCCTGCCAAAGTTCAGGTTACCTGAAAACTTCGGACATTTGGATCAAAACGTTTAATATTGTCTTGTCACTTGGTCACCGCGTTGCGGTCCAGGCATAGGGCAGACTCTCGGGGACCACCTACTTCCCTGCTATGTATACTGATTTACAGTATGTTGCCAATGTTATGTACCACTGGCTGTAACTGTCTTAGTATGCAAAAGTAAAAAATAATCAACAAAAATTGAAAAAATTAATATTGTCTCGTCACTATAAATAATAGCTTCAATGAGTCCGCTTCGGAGCAACACATACCCCACCTAATTCTATCAGTTTTGGTTCATCCGTTTCAAAATGTTCTTGCCATTTATAGATAAATTTAAGTCAGGACAGTTGGCACACTTCAATATTATGGGTGCAGGTGCAAATATTCTTCTTGATTTGAAACATTTCCTTTGTTTACAATGTTGGCATTTAAAATAAAAAAATATTTTTCTTTATGTATATGCTTGCACTTCACTTTCTCTATCTCACTGAACAGATAATCGATTTCTGCGCGTGCTATGGCTTCAACACTGTAATATAAGTGAACTGATCACTTATCAGGGAACCAAAATCACCAATCAAAAATGGATTAAAGAGGATGCAAAGCAATCCTTTGACCACCACTGTTTTAGATAGCTCTTAAATCCATTTTGTGGCCGTGTAGCTCTGCTATCTTAGTTAATGGTGCTCATTTTATCAACATTAGCTAAAATATGAAATATGCCTCTCAAGGCTCAAATCTGTGTGATCTTCCCACTGAATCTGTTTATGAATAGGATGATTAAAATGTCCCAACAGAAGCTAAAACTACAGCCAGAAGGAAACAAATGAACTCTGTGAAAGTGACTTTTGACTGAGGGGGTCTTAAAAGAAAAAGGATCGTACATCAAAATTCTGTTTTCATGTCCACTACTTTCAGAGGTGTGGAAGGAAAATTTGGTCAGAGTATATCAAGTTGTGGGAGTCAAGTGATTATCTTCAACAACCTGTGCATGTAGGTGAGCCACAACTAAATCAAATGGTTTGGGGATTGAAGGACAAGTTACTTATCTTTGAGTAACGCCATAACTGGTAGAGACATAATCTAGCCACAGATTCTTTACCTTTGAATTTCCCAGGTGTCAGACTGGATCCGGAAGATTTTTCTTTGAGCAATACTCCTGCGTGCCGGTAGGTGGAGTAGGTCGGCTCCGCGTGACATCCTCAGCATCGTCCGAGCCGGAAATGACATCAGAGTCACCTATATAGGCACCACCTTGGCATGCTGACGTCAGTTACTGTTCACGACTTTCCACGGCAGAAGTGCAGAGCCATGAAGTGCATTAACATAGTTATGTTTCTGAACAACTAGGGCCTTGAAAGAGATCACCCTGGCCCTAGAAACCTGTCCGCAGTGCGGGAAAGATGGGTGCGTCGATAAGGAATCTACAGCTAGATTGTCTATCGGATAAGGAGTTACCAAAATAAGTAACTTAAATATGGATGTTAGAGAGAATCTACTGATGCTGCCCCCACTTGAACTTTAGGTCCCAATTCAGAGCCCACATATGCCATCAGGCGTGTTTCACTAGCAGGATGCAAGAGGCCATGTGGCCCAGCAGCCTCAGAGTCATTCTCACCGAAATCCAGGATAGAGGCTGAAACATCGGTATCATAGCCTGAATATCCTGGACTCACCGTTCGGGAGGATAGGCCCGAAACTGCACTGTATCTAGAACAGCTCTGATGAAAGGGAGCCTCTGAGAGGCAGTCGGGTGTGACTTTGGCACGCTGATAGTGAACCCCAGCAAATGCAGGAGATTCGCTGTAGTCTGGAGGTGGAAGACAACAGCCTGGGGCAAGCTCGCCTTCAACAGCTAGTCGTTGAGATAGAGGAAGACTGGCACCCCTGATCTGCGCAGATGAGCTGCGACCACCGCCATCACCTTGGTGAACAGCCGAGGGGCGCTGGTAGGGCCAAAGGGGAGCACAGTGAACTGAAAGTGCTCGTGGCCTAGCGTAAACTGCAGGTAGCGCCGATGAGCAGGCAGGACGGGGAAGTGAAAGTAAGCGTCCAAAGCTACCATTCAGTCTCCTGGGTCCCTGGCAGACAAGGCCTGAGCTAGACTGAGCATCTTGTACTTTTCCTTTTTGAGGAAGTAGTTGAGGACTCGCAGATCTAGAATAGAACGAAGACCCTGTCCTTTGTTGGGACCAGAAAGTAGCGAGGATAACAACCACAGCCTACTTCTGGCGCCGGAACCTTCTATATGGCTTCCTTGGCCAAGAGAGCCATGACTTCCTCCTGAAAGTCAGGTGATCCTCCATCAGCCGGTTGTAAGTTGGAGGCATGGAGGGAGGGGTAATCTCGAAGGGGAGAGAAGTAACCTCTTCGGACTATCTGGCGAACCCACCTGTCCGACGTGATGTTCTGCCAGTGGTGGAGGTGATGGCTGTCCATGATCTGGAAGGGCCGGACTAGGAAGGTTTGGAGGTGGAGGTTGCAGGGTGGGAGGGGGGGGTGGGGAGACAGACACAACCTCTGTCCACCCAACCCACGGGGTCGGAACGAGCCACGCCCAGAGCCACAAAGAGTTTGTTGAACTTGCACAGTCTTGTGGCTGGGATATGGATGGCGCGGTCTACAGCCCCCCTTCCGTAGCCACAAAAGGGGCGAAAGGCAGACGGGAGACGTGTGGCCACTGAGAGGCCCAAGGACTTGGCCGTAGCCCAGGAGTCCTTAAAGCGCTCCAGCACAATGTCTGCCTTGCCTCCCAAGAGACGTGTGCCATCAAAGGGTATGTTCTTGATGAAGAGAGGCCTGGACATCCCCTGAAAAGCCAAAAGTCCTCAGCCAGGCGTGGCGATGAACAACTACTGTCGATGCAATCGCTCTGCCCAGAGACCACAACAAATAACGAACTTTGCTGCATACCTCCTGTCTGATACTGCTTATGAGAGGATGGCCTGGGCCTCCTCCGGGATCTGTGGCAGCACTTGCACAACCATTTCCCCAGAGTGTGGGAGTAACGGCCCAATAAGCATGCTAAGTTCACTGGCAGCAATGCAAGGCTGGTGGAAGAAAGTTTTTTCTTATCTCAACTGTCCAGCCTCTTGGATTCCATGTCCGGGGGTGCGGAAGAGAACTTGCATTGGGAGGTAGAAGCTTGGATCACCAAGCTCTCGGGGGTAGGGTGGTTGATGAGGACATTTGGGTCGCCCAGTGCAGGTCGATGGCGACGGGCGATTCTCCTATTCACAGGAGCCCCTGTGCTGGGCTTGGACCAGGTTCCAAGAAGGATATCTGTTAAGGCCTCGTTGAATGACAGCAAGGTTTCCGAGGAGGAGACACCTGGCTGCAGGACCTCTGTCAAAATGATAGTCTTAACTGCCACTGAAGGGAGCTGAAGGTCCAGGACCTCAGCTGCCCTTCGCACCACCATAACGTATGAGGCTCCCTCCTCTGTAGCCACGGTAGAGGAAGAAAGCAGGCTCCGGGCCGTCGGGGATGAGAATGGGGCTGGCACCGCCGGTGGGTGCTGGTGGCGTTGGGTGTCTCGGCGTGGGGACCGGTGCTGGGGAAGGTTGCAACGATACGACCGGCGTCGTTCCAGATCCATTCCCGGATCCATGGGGGGGGGTGGGGAGGGTCATCTGTGCCGGAGACACTGGTGCAGAACCCAATGGAGTTCCCTTTGAGCCTACGGGGCCCGAAGGCGCGCCGGTAAGGTCAAGCCACCCAAATATGATGCACATGGCATCATAAAATTATTTTAGTTGGACGGGGTCGCTCAGGCTCCTGGGAGGCGGGGAAGCACGGAGCCGACCCAGGCGCAGGTTCGCAGGAACGAGGCCTAGAATGCTGAGATTCCCCTGTCGCGTTGGCTGACGGACGAGGAGAAGTCAAAGCATGCTTCAACTTCTTGTGTTTTGTTTGTGCTTCTTACATGATGGACTCGACAACTTCAAGTGGGAGAATGAAGACGTGGGGCTCCCGGAGCGGTGCACGGACCTTCCTCTCGACCGGGACCGAGAGCAAGACCTCTGGGGAGACAGACGCGGTGCAGAGTGCCGGGCCGCAAGCAGCTTTGGGGACCGCTCTCACAAAGCTTTCAGAGCCATGGCCCAGCAGTCGAGCAAGACTTCGAATAGTGGTCGTGCTCAAGGCACCAGAGACAAACCAGGTGAGGATCCGTCACCGACATGGTGTGGTGACAGGCGTCGCACGGCTTGAATACATACTTTTTGGACATGAAGGAAAAAACCTACCCACCAAAAAAAGAGTTTACAAAATGCCGAAAAAAGCCTGTCAGAAAGTGACAGAGGATAGCTCTCTTCACGGACCTCCGTTGGCTGGCACAGAAAGAAAAGAACTGATGTAGGTGACGTGGACATCACTTCCGGCATGGACGACGTCACGCGGACCCGACCGATGTCACCTACCGGCGCGCAGGGTATTGCTCAAAGAAAAATCTTCCAGATCCAGTCTGATGCCTTGGAAATTTAAAGGTGAGGAATCTGCGGCTAGATGTCTATCAGATAAAGCAGTTACATGTGATAAAAGAAAATGGAAAAGTATTTTTATGCAATGCAACGTTATAAAGCACATTAAAAAATCCCCTTCTTTCTCTTTCCCACCGCCACTCCTGTTACCTACATCCGCGCCTTTCTACACCCTCTTCCTTCTGTGTCCATACTGAGATTTCCATTTTAAATATTATAATTTTCCTGAATTTACATTCCTTAATTTCCTATTTGATTTTGTCTTGTACATTCTATGAAGATCTTCATTAAGCGTTCTGTTCCTTTTCTCTTTTATCCTCTCCCACGTTCCCTTTTTTGATCTCTCCATGTGGATACAACCGATACCGCTTTTTCATTAAATTCACTCTCCTTTCCACCTATAGCACACTTGCTAAATATTTATTACCTCTTGGTGGAGCTTAAGGCATTTCCTCCCTTAACACCATGCTGTATATAGACGAGTAAATTCTTGCTCGATTTCTTACTTGTTATAACTTTTTTCTCTCTTTACCTTATAAGGATAGACTCTTGCATGTGCACAGGTCTATTGCTTTTGTCCGGATGATGACCTAAAACGCCATCAACATATATGGCTGCAGACACATTTCTGTAAACCATTATACTGCAGAGTGCAGCAAATTGATTCAAATGGACTGTACAACAACTTGCACACTTCGCAATTATTGTGTATACAGACTGTCGCTATATCTCTTGTTTGATCACTTCTTTTGGCTATTACCTCCACCACCAGCAAAGTATGTTCACTTCTCACACTGAGCACATAATGTTGGTCTATGTCTTATGATGTAATATTATAAACACCTCCTATGGTTAATATTTCTACATGGTCTTTCTTAGAAAATATATCTCCTTCATCATGCAATGGTTTTGTGACATATTGACTGTATCACACCAAGTCATTTCATTACTTTTCTGAAATTACACCTTGATGGACACACCTGTCATACATATAAACTAATTTGTGGCACATTCCTTGACTGGTGTATTCTAAACATTGAACATTTGTGTTGCTGTAACACGTGTAATTTACCAGTATTCATCTTCATGCTTTCTTGACAATATTTTCATTAGAAAGCTTTGTGATATATGTAAAAATGAAATAAAAGTAATTGGCGAAATACTGCTTATAAATGCACTAAGAACGTTTTAAGTTGGACAACATTTTTCTAAGCAGACTATGAACTTTAAGGCATATTTCACATTTTCCAAATCTTCCACAGCTTAGACAACATTTATACTTCTCACCGAACATAATCTTCACAGAGCTTGTGAAAATTTTCTCTCTCTGCATCACATTTCAGGTCATCGAAGAGCTTGTTGAGAAGCACAGAGGCACTCATCCGGCTATTCTCAGTAACAGGAAGGCATCCTGGAATCTCCATCACAGATCCACCTACCTCTAAGATCTTCTTCAAACCTGAAAGCACACACAATTCATATTTTACTTCACTGTAAACTGTAATAGCACAACTAAAAGTTATAGATGGTATTTTCTCATCTGCAGAAACAAAACATCATCATGCATATTACCAGACTGAACTAGAACTACCAGAGAACACATTTAGAAAACCCAGTTCTCACCACAGTTCACTCTATCTGCTTTAAACTCCCAATGCAGAGAAGACTGAACTTCTAGGAAGCATTTAATGAACTGGGCTCTCTAACTATATCCTACTGTGAGAGTACTTGATCAACATAATTAAATTCCTCGTGTCATCTGGTTTGTGTGCATATGTTTTATACAAACATTCACACCTCTTCCCCCCCACCATTTCCAGATCCATGCAGAACAGGAGATTCCTATTTGCAGCATGTCTGTTACTATGCAGGTGAAAGATGCAATTAGAACCTGGAACCTCGTTGGGAGTTTGGATGTTGGAGGTTCTGTCTGCAGAGACAGCAGAATGTATGTCACTGTTCTCTCCTCTTCAGGCAGAGTAGAACAGTTTTCACCAGCTCTCACATTGCAAGAGTCCACCTACTTTCAGCCTCTAGAACACATGTGAGGCTAATGGAAAGGCAGGATAAAGTAGCTCACAAAGCTCATGAGAACTTCAGCCTCCAGTATTTCTAGCCTCCAACTTTTAGGGATAGCCCAGTTACCAAAGGGTATTTAAGCTCAGTTTGCATTATATAAAAATATACTCCTGTTATTAATCTATCGACACTCTTTCGTGCTGTATATCCTGGCATTCCTACCAGCTGGAAACGGTTCCTTACAAAATGTCCACAATACACGAGATTACCGCCACAAGCTTTTTAAAACTTACTTTCATTACATTGAAACAATTTTTAGTTGGCATATATGCTCTACAAATAACATACATGGTAGCACTGAGTTGATAAGAACATGTCACATTCTAGTGCAAGGGATAGCAACTAAGTAACAAAAACTAAACACAAACTACTTTTCAGATAATAAAATTAATTGAGAGCATACAAACAACTAGCGACAGTGAAGATCAATGTGCTCACCATTATCGATCACCCAAAGCGTCAAGCTGTTGTTGGGGTCCCGCAGAGACTTCCGTGGAACCACTTTAATCAGTAGGTTGAAAGCATTGTCTCTGCCTTGACCAGAGATATTTTTCAGGACAAGCATCTCCAAAAGGTGAAAGATCATTGACTTCAGCTCCTTCGAGGGATCTTTTATGTTACAAGACAAAGATGGAGATAACATGGGTATTAATTCCACATCTCTCTTTAATAAACAGATTCACTCAAACATATCCAGCGCACAAATACTAGAACAATGAGGCATACCTGAGGCCTGTTACTTTGTTCTCAATGTTTTTTTGGTTTTCAACTATGAAAAACAGACACTAGTACACTAGCAGATACATGGGTGCTTCCTTTTAACACCATCAAAGAAGATGAACATAACTAAAACTGCCTAAATTCAACATTTGACAAACCCTGAATGTTTTCTGGCACTGGAGACTCACAATCGGAGTCTTTTGACAGGCTCTTTATGTTACTTTTGTAGAAGAAAAGGTTATTTGCTTGCTCTTTATGTGACTTGTAAAGAAAAGGTTATTTGCTTGTGGTCCTAGTTCTGCATTGTAGGAATGTTCATTGAAGTAAAACGTTTGAATAATTCTGCACATGGACCACAAAGTGATAAAAACAAAGGTTAAAGTGACGTTAGTTATGTGAAAATGTCAGTTACAACATACCATTTTAAACTATAAAAAAATATATATATATGAAATTCACCAGTTAGTTATCTGAGCTAACTATAACTTGCAACCCCGCCCTGCACTGCTTACATATGACATCACTCAAGACATGTTCAATGACATTACCTCACTCAACTACACACTGCCATCACTCAGATTTTATTTTTTGATCTGATGTTCCTTCGGTACTCTCGCACCTCTAGATTGCTATACATTTTTAACCTTAATTTCCCCAAACTACTGAACATATTTACATCAAATATATGCTTTCTGAGTAAATACCTAGCTTTCTCCCAAATTTGGCGCAATTCCGTTCAATTATTTTGGCTGTAGCTGTGTCCAAAGTCCCTATGGAAAATTGTATGGGCAAAAAACATTTCTGGACTCTGCCTTTCTCTAAGCCCCCGCTTGACGGACCACCCTGAAACTTTCCGGGAAGGAGCTGAACTGGATTAACACTTTTTTGGAAAGTTTTGTGAAGATTCGTCAAATGGCACCAGAGTTATTAGCAAACAAAAAAATCAATTTCCTATGGAAACCTGGCCCTCACTAGAACTACACAGTGGCTGCGGCCATTGTGAAATATTTAGTGGCCTATTAGGTGAATTTTGTTTTCCCCTTAATGTAGCTTTTAGGATTTAAGAAATACACATTTTAAGTATGCATTGCAGCATCTTAGTTGCAAAAGGGGGTTGAAAGTGTATACCAGGAAGGAAAACATGTAGTCCGATGGGCCTACGCTGAAAGCTGTGAAAAAAGTTATTTATTTCGGGTTCCTGTGAGTAGGATCTCAGAGCAGATGGGAAGTTCCACACCACTGTTTTTGATAGAAATGTCTCTTATCTTTGTGCATTTTCAACTACTGAGTGAAGTGTTTTTCACCTGCAGCTGAAAATATTTTCCAGTCAGAATGCCTTCTCTTTTTGAGAAGTACCTTTTTTATGGAAGGAAGAAGGCGGTCTCAGACCCAACACAAGGTCTGGGTGGCATGTCTCCTGGCTTCACACTCTGTGAAGGAATGTAATATATGCCTGAAAATGTCATAAAGGACATTAAAGGACCAGGAGGGCATAACGCTGAGAGGGATGCTCCAGGACACGAGAGCTGAAGAGGAGTAGAGGAAGAAGAGTATTCTGGATTCGTCTTCCCATGCATCCTCTGGAAGCAAGATAGTCGCTGAAAAGGACTCCCCAAGGTGAAAATCTGGGGCAGAAGACAAGGAAAAACACAGTCAACATCATTATTCTCATTGTTGTTCAAGATCATTGTTGAGACTCGCAGCATCAATGTCAAAGGCTTCGGTGTCTACGTGCTCTGCGTTTAAGGTGGGTTCGACACCATTTACTCCACACTGCCATGAAGACTGGGGACATTGATCTTCCAAAGATGTGATGATATCGAAGGACCACCGGAAGACTTTGAAAAGATCACCGTCACCATTAGCTTTAAAGACCACCTCTGGCTTTACCTATGCCTGGCACTCTGGATCCTCATCCCCTGCCTCTAAGGCCTTTGAGACCTATTATTCCATTTGAGGATCACATTCAAGAGTCCCTGCAGACTTTGCAATTGTCTACTCCAAATATTGTATCCGGTATCTCATCTACATCTCCAGTGGGGCGGACCAAGAGACATATAACACCTTGCTCTTGTCCTCCATTTTCTTCAAGGGGTACATTTTACACCCCTGAAGGATTTCAAAGGCACAGATCTATAACAAGATCTACATCTCCATATTCCGATATGGAATACTCTCCTCCCTCCTACATCTCCTGCTCCTTCTCCTTTCTTGGCTGTAGACTACATCACAACATTCCATGAGGTTTTAGACGGAGCTTCGAAGCTCAACATCCCTCTTGAAACACTGCATTCTACAGTTCCAGTAATCCTAGAGACATTGCATCCAAGAGCAGATCCTAAACCTGTCCTTCCATTGGTCCATGGGTTTTCTGACCTAGCAGAAGAAAAATTCTCACCCCTACTATGAGGAAAATTGCTACTCCGCATCGCACGAAAAAAATGTAAGGCTCCACAACACACTCTGAATTCTTAAAGTCTGATTCCAAACCAGACTCGAATATTGTGACATCAGTGAGGACAAAGCCGCGCTGCCGGACAGACAGAGTAAGAAGTCGGGCGCGACAGGTAGGAATGATTTGTCAAGACATCGGCAACAAGACTTCCTAGAAAAAGTCAATGAGAGTTCTCTGGTGGCCTAACAGGTGATCAGCACAGCAAAATTACCCTTCACTGCCTTGCCACGGAATCGCAATCAGAAGGTCATTATGGCTTAGATAGACTCACTACCTTCAAGCCAGACGTTCAACCGAAGTTTTTAAATCTTTCTCAGGGTCATCTCCGATGACAAAATAGTCAAAATGAAAAATGAAGCAGAGACCCTTAAAGCAGTGGGATTTGAGGAAAAGATTTTTCAAACAACAGTTTAGGCTAAAAAACACAGATTTGTTTCAAAGAAGGATGTGCCTGCCCAAAGGAAGTATTAAACCATGGCCCACGATTTTGGTTACCTTTTAAGGAGTAAGGATCAGATTTGAAGGATTGAGGAGAGAATTTCTGTGATCTGATGGTAACCTGCCTTGATTCATCCCAAGAGCCCAAAGCACAGATGCCCAAGTGCTCCCTAGTGGTTCTTATCCTAGAGCATGCTGAGATGACAGACTTGTGTCGCTGCTTGATCCAAAACCAAGGTCAATAATGTCTAGAGCTCTCATCGTCCCCTGAAGAAAAAAGGAGCGGCAGTCCAGGTGTCTGCCACTAGAAAATAAAGGGAAGAGTGCAAACACTTCTGGAGGGATGGATACTTCTAACTGCAGATTCCTCACCTTGAGAATATTCACCAGGCGTCCGACTGGATCTGGAAACTTAAAAACAGTAATCCTGTATGCCGGTAGGTGGCATCGTGCACACCGATATCTCCTTTCTTTTCACGCTTTCAGACAGGGATCCGGAGAATCTGCTTGGTTTTTTAATCCTCTTTTTTGTCAAATATTCTGCAGTGTGAAAGTATCCTCGCTAAGACTACAGGGTTCAAACTATGCAGGGACTGTCGCAAACAGATATCTGTGATGAACCCTCACAAAGTGTCTCTTTGGTGCCTGGGGTCGAAGCACAACTCCAGGACCTGTGCTCACTGCACCCAGATGAATCCAAAGGCCATACAGGATATTGAGGAGAGTTTCCATATCCCCAAACACAAGAAGACTAAGTCGTGACCGGTCGAAGTCAAAAGGAAGGTCCTGTTCCCGCTCCTAAAGTCGTTCTCACGGCAGATCATCATCCCAGGCAAAGTCTTCGTGTAAGATAAAAAATAAAAAAAACATACAACATAAGTTAAACCTGCGATCAGGCCCTTCCCGCCATTCTCGGACTACAGGGAGGGTGTCATTGTGCCTCGCAGTCTGCTCCTGATCTCCAACAGAGCAGATTCCGAATTTAGTCCCACTACAAGCAGAGTTCCCGGGTCAGTCAGCAACGTTGCAGCAGGTAGAGACCTTCAGGTAGGCCATGCTGTGTATTTTTGGCACTTTACTAGTTCCCACTGGCAGGCCTGTGGCAAGAGGAATCCACATGGTACTCCAGTCAGGCTTCTGCCAGTGGAATCGCCCTCTGTACCCCTCAAACCCGCATCAAGTTCAGCACCTACTCCGTTTCCACCTTCTGTGCCAGCTGGTTGTATGATTAAACAACTACCTCCTATATCACGCAGGCTAAACCACAACTAAACCCAAACCACTAAGTATTTAACCACGACTTGCATTACAACGAAAATTACATAATTTACATACAAAGTAAGCACTTAATAATGATGGTGTGCACGTCACCGCGCTGACTTAGGCATCTCCCAGGAAATCGATTAATTAAAATGCGCTGATTCTCTGCTGAAGGAAAACTGGATTCTTAAAAGAGGGTGTGTGCATCACCGCGCATGCTCGAACTGTGAATATATGCTCCGGATTAAAAGATGGTGTCTCCGCGCATAATTGAACTGTGATTATGTGCCCCGAAATCACAGTGAAGATGAACACATCACTGCGCATGTCCAATAACACGGAATAAGATTTATCCTCGTTTCCGTGCTCCACGCTCACCGCGCATGCCCCACAACACAGAATGACTTCTCCCTGTGTCTTCGTTACTCCATGTCTCCGTTGCTCCGTGTGATCTTGTGACACCCAGGAAACCACTCCACTTCAGATCAGTTCCAGGGCCGCGAGCAATGAGGCAGGAATACCCTATACTGCTGCACGGCTTGAAGCAGTGCTAAAGTCACTGCTCACACGTTTCAAGGAAACTCAACGTGCCACCGAGAAGGTAATGCCGCAAACTCACCTCAGTAGACGCGTGTATAAGCACACATGGTCATACGCAATAAGTTAAGGAAAACACCATAGATCCGCGAAGACGCCAATGTATGTGGATAGTTTTTAAAATCATACTGAATTTCATACAGTACTCATGGCTGAAGTTCAACAAAAGATGCGTTAAATGCAGAACTGATGGCCCTCAAACACCTGTCCCCTGCAAGCGCTCGTCATAAGTTAACGTATATCTATATTTGTTAATATAACTTACCAAATAAATCAGGTCGTTGTAAATGCATTAGTGGTTAAAGAACTCGTGATTCAGGTCCAGGTCGTTGTTAAGGAGCCGTGGTTCAGGTCCCTCGTTGTTAAGAATTAGTTGTAAAGGCCGTTTCCCGTGCCGGCTCTCTCTTCTGCGGTGGCTCCCATGGCATCGATGCCTGAGGAGGACTTACAGCCTATTGTACTCTCCGACTCCAAAAAGAATCCACATGACCTCAACCAAGGCCATGCATGATGTCCACTGAGGCACAGACAACCAGCAATCCTCAGTCCAATAACTACGTGGTAGGGCACAAACTTTGGATAACCTTTTCAGTGCTGACTATGATAACATGAAAACCATGTTCAGGGCCACCAGTCACTATGGAGGTCACTTACTGACATCAGCCAGCACCCGGAGACACAGCCTTTCTTATGCGACAGACAGCTGGGTGGCACAGACCTCCACTAATAAGGTATAGCCGAACATCTTCCAAAACACCCCACCTGACTGTGAGTCAAAAAAATAAATACAGACATATGTCAAGCAGATTTTCTCCTCTACAATTCATGCTCTGAGGTCAGTGAACACGAGCTGTCCTCTACTCCGCTAGTCACATGGCCTTTCAACCTTTTCGTGGCCGAGGTCACGGCTCACAAAGACAACGTACAGGGCATCAGGGGCACTGTGCAGCTCAGAGGCCATGAGCTCAGAAGTCAGAACTTGGTATTACTTCAGCTACTTCCTCGTGCTAAGGACAGAAGGCCTTTGTCCTTCTTTAGATGTTCGCCCTCACAGCGCCCTCCCGTTAAAGTATAAATTCAAGATGCTCATACTAGCCCAGGTCAGGTCTGTCCTAGACCCTGTATGGTGGCATTGGACCTGCAGAACACTTATTTCCATATCTCCATTCTACATGCCCACAGGCGCTACCTGCTGTTTACAGTGGGCCAGGAGCACTTTTAGTTTGCAGTGCTCCTTTCTGGCCTCACCAGTACCCCTAGTGTGTTCAGGAAAGTGATGGCAGTGGTCGTAGCACACCTTTGGAGGTTGGAGGTACCAGTCTTCCCCTACCTCGACAACTGGCTGTTAAAGGAGGACTCGCCTCTAACAGTGGGGTTCACTATCAACATGCCGAAGTCACACCCGACTACTTCGCAGATGCTCCCACTTATCGGAGCCGTTTTGGATATAGTACAGTTTTGTGCCTTTTCCCAGCGCAAAGTGTCCAGGAAATTCAGGCTATAAGCTCAATGTTTTAGACTCTTACTGAATGGATCTCAGTTTGGATGACTCTGAGGCTGCTGGGATAGTGAAATATGCTGGGATGTATGCCAGATGGCCTATGCTAGCTCTGCACTAGGACATCAAGTCCCCGTGAGCACAGCATCAGAGCAATTGTCAGATTGTATCCGGACTTCCTTGAGGCTGCAAAAGATCTGTAAGGCTATGGGACCGCAACTGTGTCAGTGGCAGACTCCTCTCGCTACTCCACACAAAATTGACAGTGGTGATGGATGCATCGCTTTTGGGGTGGGGAGGCCGCTGGTCTCTGAAGGAAGCTCGACTCCACATAAACTTGTTGGAGTTGGTGACGATTCTCTTGGCATTGAAAGGCATTCTTGCCATCTATCATATGAAAGCTGGTGCAGGTGCTCATGGACAACGCCACCACCACCATATGGTACTGCAACAAGAAGGGTGGGGTGGGGTGGGGTCTTGGGTCCTGTGCCAGGAGGCTCTATGCCTCTGGTAATGGCTGGGTTGCCAGGGTATTTCTCTTGTGGTGAACCACCTGATGGGATCTCTGAATGCCAGGGCAGACAAACTCAGCTGTCCATACTTAGTGGATCTTGAATGGCAACAGTATCCTGGGGGGTGGCACAGGGGATCTTCCAACAGTTGGGAGAATCCTGGGTTTATCTTTTTGGTACTGCAGAGAACAAGCAACATCAGAATTTTGTGTGCTAGAGTTTTCAAGGCTGTTCTCTCTCATAGTGGAGCTCGGGACTCCTATATGCCATCCTGCCGCTGCCTCTCCTGCCCAGAGTTCTGAAGAAGATCAGGAATGACCGGGCCCAAGTCATCCTAGTGGCACCGGATTGGGCCAGGAGAGTGAGGTACCTAGAACTGCTATGCATAAACATCTGTTATCCAAACATGCTGCCGCTTCGGGAGGATCTGCACCTGAATCTGCATATTTTGCATCTCCATGCTTGGAGATTGAGCGGCAGTAGTTAATCTCCTTCGATCTTCCCCCTGAGATCGTTGATGTAATCATGGTGGCCCTACACAAAATCAGTGTACACCAGTCGTTTGGACAAGTTTGTGGATTTGTGTGTCATTCGGAAAAATGACCTTCTACAAGCCACTTTGTCTGAAGTTTAATTGTGTTTTTGTCCCTGGCCCACCAAGTATTTGCTTTGGGCACTATGAAGGGATATCTGTCATCTCGTTCGTCTTTTTGTGGTTGCCGGATCAGCCTTCTTTATTTAAATCACCAGTTGTGATGAGGTTTTTGAAAGGTTTGCAATCTATATTTCCACCAAAACTATTGGTGAACCTCAGTGGGATTTGAACATAGTTCTCACTTTTTGATGTGCACCCCTTTTGAGCCACTGCACAGTTGTTCATTAGAACTTCTAAAGTTGAAAACAGTCTTTCTCATTGCCATAACATTGGCTAGGCATGTGAGAGAGCTGCAGGCTCTGTCAATTCACTTTATACAGCATACATTCCAGATAAGTTGTTGTTGACCCAAGGTTCTTTTCTGCTTAAAGTGGTCACTCCATTTCATGTCGGGCAGGCTATCAGCTTTCCAGTATCCTTTGCCTCACCTCATCTTTCTAAAGAGGAAGAGAGGCTTCATCATCTGGACCTAAGAGGGCACTAAACTTTTATATTGATCGCACCAAGGAATACCGGGTGGACAATCAGCTCTTTGTGGTGTTCTCTGGAGCAAAGAAAAGCAAGGCAGTGCAAAGCCGGACTATCTCCTGATGGACTGTTCCCTGCATAAAGATCTTATGCAATGACAAAGAAGCAGCCTTAAAAAGGCTTAAGGGCTCATTCCACCAGAGACAAGGCTGCTAATACTTGGCTAGCACGTGGAGTACCTGACCTGGATATTTGTCTGGTGGCTACAGGGGCCTCCGTTTATACTTTCACAAATCACTAATGTCTTGACAGCCTTGTCCGTTGAGAGGGGCATTTTGCCCGCTTGGTCCTGCAGGACTTATTGGTATGAGCTAGGTCCCAGACCTACCACCAGGAGAGGTACAGCTTTGGTATCTATTCTATGGTGAGGAATATGCAGCTAGAAGTATCCATCAAAATAGCAAGTTACTTGCCTTCAGTAACAATTTTTCTGGTGGATACTCTTTCTAAACGCAGATTACTCAACAACCTGCTCGCCTACCCGTTTTGAGGACTAGAGTATTTTTTCCATCTAAAAAGGTCCCAATTTAGACAGAGATCTGTGCACTGATAATGCCAATCTGCCGATACGCTCTGCACCCGAGGGCTCAGACAGCCTAAGAAAGCAAGCGAAATCAGCATGCACAGATGGCGTTATATGAGGCTCCGCTCGTCACCTTATTCACTGCATAAGTATGACTTGGGAGGCGTATTCCTAGGCCTCGTTCAACTACTCTACACTCAGCCGGTGGCCAGGATCAAGACGGGCCCTTACCCATCAGACCAGATCCCAATCGAGCGAGGCACGCGTCAGAGCTGCCCGCTCTCTCCACTTTTGTTCGCGCTGGCCATCGAGCCGCTTGCTGAGTCATTGCATAAAACACAAGCCGAGTGGGGAATCCCCTTAGGCGACGGTATACATGCAGTCTCGCTATATGCAGACGACCTGCTAATATATCTCAGAGACGTCAGGTTACCCTGCGCGACAATAGAAAGACTACTGCTCGAGTTCGCCTCTGTGTCGGAGCTTCGCGTGAATTGGGATAAATCGTGCCTGTACCCCTTTTCGGAGCCCACTTTAGACCCGCGCCTGGTTATCAACGGTAAGCCAGTGCACTGGCAGCTGTCAGCATTCCGGTACCTCGGAATTCTTACATACAGAGACCCAGCAGATTTACTTGAGGGCAACCTGATATGAGTTATCAATGCAGTGCGGGCGCAGATGGCCTTTTGGGGCACCCTACCCCTGACGGTCATGGGGCGGATTGCATTACTGAAGATGGTGGTGCTCCCACGGCTCTTATACCATTTCACGAATTTACTGTTACCCCTTAAACCAGCACTGTTTAAAGGCCTAGAACTAGATATACGGAAATTCATCTGGAATGGGTCGCGTACCAGGGTCGCCCTGTTCAAGATGTACCCCCCCCCCCCTCCCGGTGGATAGTGGGGGCCTCTCGTTACCCAACATGGAGCAATACTACCTTGTAGTGGCTGGCGAGATGGCTGAGTGCACGTCATCTGGAGGACTCGGCCACTCAGTTGCCAGGACTCACCCACCCCCAGATGGTGGAGATATTCCATCCTAGCAGAAAGGGCAGACCACCTGCCCAGTTATTGGTAGAAGTGGCCTACTACTGCTTCCGCCGCAGCCTGCATATCACATGGCAGGCGACCCCATATCCACTCCCTATACTTGGCACGCCCAGGCGATGCCAGGCTATCACTAATGCAGAGCTTTCCCAGTGGGAAGAAGCGGACATACAGACACTAGGCGACTTATACAATGACAGGCAGCTCCTATCATTCGATGCGCTCGCCGAAGGCTCGGGCTTGCCGCGGGGTCAGTTCTTATTACACGCTGCGGTGACTCGCACATTACAAGCGACATGGGGCAACATGGCACAGGAACCGGCCATGTACCTAACCATACAATATTTACACGAGTTGGGTACGGGTCGCCAACTCACCAAATGGTTTGCGGACTCGCTGAGGGCCCACACGGCACCACAGCTGCTTTCTCTCCACGCTCACTGGGATACAGATCTGCAGCGACCCAGCACAGAGCGTGAATGGGAAGACATTCTTAGGAGCCCTACTCGCGTCCCCCGAAATGCCAGATTCTGGCTCATCCAGTACTACATAACACATAGGGCCTATCTGACACCAGCCAGAATAAATAAATACTTCGACCGCACCGACGCCAATTGCCCGAGATGCAGTGAGATAGGGGGTGACTTGCTACATATGTTGTGGTCCTGCACAGCTATACAGTCATACTGGGAAACAGTTACCAAAAGCCTAACCCAATGTACTGAACGCACACTAGATTGGTCGTGGGAGGTGTGCATATTGGGATTGTACCAGAGGCCCAGAAAATATAAAGTGACGTCCCGTTATATAGACCTGGGGCTCATAGTGGCCAAACGGCTGCTCACGCGGCGTTGGAAGTCCCCTGAGCCCCCAGCGGCGAAGGCCTGGTTTCAGTCGCTGCTTTGCTGGGCACAGGCGGAGAGCATAGCGCTGCATCGAGAGGACGCGTTGGGGAAGCGGAAGCAACCACTGGCAGCGGAATGGGATGCGATTTTAACAGATTTTCGTGCGACTTGGCAGAGTCACTCTGAAGAGTCGGACGGCGCAACTGAGCGAGACAAGGGCCAGAATCTACCAGAATAGACAAGGTGTAGGTGACGCTGCAGCCCGCACAATGGTTGCTCAACAGCATGTGTAATACAGAGGGCATGGCGAACCCCCCCTGAAGCTTGCCCAGGTTAAAAAATACTGCACACAACATGTGACATTCAAGGGACAGGGGCCTCGACGGAGGCATATGTTTAGATTCAAAGGCAATCAAGAGCTGCAAGCAACAGAATGGGAAGGCTGTATGGTAATGGGATATATGATGGCTAATGTGGTGCACTGATTTACTGATTCAAACCTGAGAGTAAGGGTAAATGTGCTTTTTTCCTTGTTACACCAATGTTATGTTGAAAATTGTTTAAATATATACTCACTAGGACATCGCAGCTATTGCCGAAACACTGAGCGAGATTCTGATGTTCATTGCCAAGACAAACTATGTTGTAAATCTGCTCAGAAGCGTTGCTATGTTAGTTAAAAAAGTGAACTGTGATGTAAATGCATGACCTGATATACGACTCAAATATGAAAATCAATAAAACAAATTTAAACAAAAAAATGAGGCTCCGCTCGTCACTGGAGCAGAATGTCATCGGCGTGAAGCAGCACGCCACTTACTGGCACTCTGGAGTACTGCTTTTAAGTGTCTGGGTCCAGTCTGACACCTGGGGAATAGTCTAAAGGTGAGGAATCTCAGTCCTTGCATACTTAACTCCCTACCTGTGAGGCGCTGCTAGCTCTCCTGCAATAGATCCCTACATATACTGCTAATACACCCAGGGTCCCCATGCAATTGTGTTCAATATAATTTACTCTGGGCCGAAGACATTTTTACTAAACTATTAAACCTTTACTCATGAATAAAGCATCATACTTTTTTACAAAATGGGATCGCACTGCATGGACATCATATTCATAGTTGACCATTCTAGTTACCTCTACTAGAAGGTTCTACCACGTTACCCCTTTAAGTGCATTTCCCTTCAGTATCACATGTGAACTGAAATATAAACAGGAGTTCTTAGCATTCAGTGAACTTATAGTAGTTCCTGAAATTCCAAGGAAAACAGGTAATGTTCGTTACAAGGAATGACCAGTCACCAATAAGTTGCCTGCGCTTGACAAGTATAACAACACAAAACAGAAGCCCTTTGATTTTTTTATTGTTTTATTTTTTTTAAACTCTTTTTTATTTGGTTTTTCTTTGCAGTTTAACAAGCATGTTTAGGTTTTACATATGGTCAGAAATCACAATAAAGTTTGGCTGGTTACATAGGCATTGCTGTACATCTTATCAAACATTGTGTCTCTTGCAGTACAATGTCCCTTTCATTCTGCCTCTGTATTATCTGCTGTTTGTGTCATTAACGCGTTTGGGTGATTGTATTTATTTCACGGCAGATTGTGAGCGTAAGCCGTGGGGTCAGTCGACCTACGTTGACGAGGCTAGCCGCGTGTGTCTGTGCTGCTATTTATGCTGGAGCTAGCATGTTGTTGAACAGTGGAGGCGGGCTATAACGGACCAGGGACAAAATAATGCAGAATAGGGAGTAGGTGTAAAAACTTGGGGTTGGCTCCTGTGCATCAGAGTCGTAGCTTCTCTGACGTCGGTATGCGCTGTTTGTATTATGGCGGTGCTTGCTGTTATGGTGTGGGGTGCTTGCATAGGCATGGTATTTCTCACTATTCTCCCGCAGGGTCCTGTGTGGGTTGAGGTGCAGTATCCCCCCTAGGCCCGGATATGGTAACGGTGTCTTGCGGATAGGTCAGAGCGTTCAGGATTGTGTCCCAGTCAACGGCAAGGGGGGCTAATTTGTCTTCAAGGCGGAGCGCTACACTTTCCGCCTTGGCCCAGGTAAGCATTGAGTTTCTCCACATTCCTATATTAGGGGGGTCAGGATGTTTCCAACGTTTAGTGATCAATAATTTTGCCACTGCCATCCCAAGGTCTATAAACCTTGACGTAACTCTATTATTGCGATTCCTGTGGTATAAGTGTAAGAGATAAGGGTGCCACTCGAATGGGAGGATGCGGCTCGTGCATTGCGTCAGTGTGTCTGCAACTGCTGACCAGTATCCGACTAGAATGGGGCATCCCCATAGCATGTGCAGGAGGTCCGTATCTTCGAGTGCACACCTGGGGCACGCCGAGTCTTCTGGCTTAAAGTATTGATTAATTTTCGCAGGGCTGAGGTATGCCCTGTGTGTAATGTAGAATTGGATTTGGCGCAGTCGTACATTTCTGGGGACTTTTGTCACGCTCGGGTCTGTGAGCTGCCGGCCCATGTCTGCTTCCCTGCGCTGGAGTAGGGGCGATAGGTTGACAGCTGTATAGTGTCTGAGGGATGGGGCAAACCATTTAGTAAGGTGTCCCCCCCATCCCATGAAGTGCAGGTATTGTATTGTGAGATGCATCGTTGGCTCCGTAGTTAAGTCTCCCCGTTTAGCAGTGAGTGCCGCCAGCAGGGAGCGGTGGAGTAAGAACCGGCCTGGGGGCAAGCCTGCCTCCGCTACCAGTGTTGTGTATGGTAGTAGAGCGCCTTCACAATATAGGTCTCCTATGTCCTCCACCCCTCCCTCATGCCAGTCTTTTAGCTCTGTCGCTGTGGTAACTTTAATGCCCCTGGGCGTGCCCTCCAGAGGTAAGGCTGGTGCATATGGAGTAACTTTGCGGGTAATGTAGAGTGCTCTGCGGTAGCATCTGTGCGCTACTGCCAATAACAGAGTCTGGCGGCTTAATTTTGGAGCAGGGGTGGAATAGTGTTGTTACTTTCATGGTAGGCAAGGGCGGCTGTGTTGTTGCTGTGTCTCCGTTATGGCGTTACGCCAGCCACCTGGAAATCCATTGTAGCTGGGCCGCTAGGTAGCACTGCTCTAAGTGTGGGACTGCTAAGCCTCTCTGATCTACTGGCAAGTAAAGCTTGTGAATTGCCACACGGTGTCTAGAGTTACCCCATATGAAATCCTTAACTAGCTTTTCCAGGGGGCGGAAAAAGGATGATGTAGTGCGGGAGATTAGTGAAATAGTATAGCAGTCGGGGCAGTATCACCATTTTTGTTAAAGCTACTCTCCCTGTCACCGATAGTGGGAGTGTGTTCCAGAATGCCGATTGTGATCGGATTGCAGTTAGGGCCGTGCCTAGGTTTCCATCTTGGAGGTCTGCTGGGTTTCCGTATATACAGAGTCCGAGGTATCAGAATATGTCCGGGCACCAACGGACTCGCGTCCCATTAAGTACGTAGCCAGCGTCCTCGCATTGTCCGCTAAAGGGGTATAGGCTGGATTTAGAGGCGTTGACACGAAGCCCTTATATAGAAGCAAATTTATCTAAAATCAATGTCAGGTTTTGCAGAATGTGTTGGATGTCTCTTATGTACACTAAGAGGTCATCAGCGTACAATGAAATTGCATGCTGGCCATCTCCTAAAAGGGCTCCGTCGCCCACCCCAGAGCGCACCGCCTCCGCCAGCCACTCAATTGCCAGCAAGAAGAGCAGCGGGGAAAAGGGGCATCCCTGTCTCGCCCCTCGTCTGATTTTCAGCGGGTTCGATATGTAGGGACCTGTTTTGACCCTCACAGTGGGGGCGCTGTATAGCAGCCTAACCATGCCCAGGAAGGAATCTCCTAGCTTGTATTTGTCCAGCGTGGCAAACAGGAACCCCCACTCCAAGGAGTCAAACGCTTTTTCGAGATCCAGTACGAGGCAGCCAGCACTTCGCCATTGTGTGGTCGAGTAAGTGGCGATTCTAAAGAATCGCCTAAGGTTTAGAGATGTACTTCTCGAGGGCACAAACCCATTCTGATCTGGGTGGACAAGAGTGGGGACCGCTCGTGCAAGCCTGTCTGCCAGTAATTTTGCTAGCACTTTATAATCGACGTTTAGAAGCGCCAACAGCCTGTACGAGCCTAGGTCAGTGGGGTCCTTATCGGGTTTGGGTAGTGATACCAAAATGGCTTCATTCATCGAGGGAGGAAGACGGCTTTCACTGATGGCAGTCTTGTATAACTTGTGCAGGTGCGGAATAAGTACAGTGATGTAGGCCTTGTAGAATTCCGCAGGGAATCCATCCGGGCCCGGGGTTTTGCCGCTTGCCAACGCCATTATTGCACTGCGAATATCCTCTTCCGTGATAGGTGTGCTCAGGGATTCCCTCTGTTCCGGTGTGGCTTCTGATAAATGTAATGGCGCTAAGAATTGGTCTGTGCAGTGAGCGGTCTGTGGGCACCTGGATTGATTTAGCGAAGTGTAGTGATTGGTCAGTGCCTCATACATCTCATGTTGTCTGTGCACCATCAGCCCCGTGTCTGTTCTCAAAGCAACTATTGGGTGGCGTGTCTGTTCTTGGCGTATTAGCCATGCTAGCATTTTGCCCGCACGATCTGCCATGGCGTGCGTGCGCGCTGAATGAGTTGCATAGTTGTGGCACCAGAGCTGCTCCAATAGGTCAGTGTGTTCTGCCCGTAATCTATCTAGCTTCCTTCCGCTCAGACTCCCTTCTGCCTGTTTAGTCTCTAGATGCAATCGCTTCCTTTCGACATTGCCGAGTGCCGTATTTAGTTGTTTACGTATACTGCGGGTAGCACCCAGGCAGTACCATCTCAGGGTCACCTTGAAGGCGTCCCATTCAAGGAGGCGGACATAAGTGGACTGGTCATTAATCTCAAAGTGCTCAAGTATTGCTGTTCTTAGCGAGGCACGGAATGCTGGGTCTTCTAACGTTGCTGACTGTAGGTGCCATGGTGGGATCAGTGGCGTCCTGCGTCCCATGTGAGCTGTAATAACTGGGGATTGTGATCTGAATGTGTGCGACCTAAGTATTCTGTTTGTTTGATGAGTGGGAGGAGAGCTGTTGACCCCACATACGGTCCAGCCTAACATGTAGGTAGTGTACGAGAGTGAAATGAGTAGACGCGCAGCGTGGGGTTAAAGGTGCACCAGATGTCTATCAGCGCCCAGTTCGCAAGCCAGTCCAACAAAGCTTGTGCATTGGAGGTTGCTGCTGTGCGTGTTAGGGGTGGGTACGATCTATCTAGCTCTACATTTAGTACAGCGTTGAAGTCCCCTCCCAGCAACCAGGGGATTCCACTCCATTTGGCAAGTACCCCCGTTGCGGTTGGTCCACATTTGGCGCATATATGGTACCTAGTAGCAGCTCCTGTCCATTTAGCCGACCTCGCACAAAGACATATCTCCCCTCAGTGTCTACGACCACTTCCTCTGCTGTGTGTGGGACACCTGCCTTAATCCAAATCATCACCCCTCGTGCCTGGGATGAGTAATTTGTACTATATACCAGCTCCCGCCATCGCCTGCGAAGGCAGTCCGCTTCGCTCTGGGTTAGATGTGTTTCTTGCAAAAAGCCAATGTGTGTATGTCTGCATTGCAAGTATGCATACACTGAGTATCTGCGAGCAGGTGTGTGCATGCCCCTTACGTTCCATTTTACAATGTTGGTTTGTGCCATATATGTGTTATGTAATTCCTCACTGTTGAGGAGCCAGCGAAGTGGGTGCGGTGTATCAACTGATGCATCAGAGAGCAGGGTCAACAAAAAAGAGGTTAATGATACAACTGGGGTGCATGTAACTTTATGAGGGCGAGTGCCTGGGTGGTGTCCGCCCAAACTATAAGGCCTAACCGTGGCAACTAACCTATGTGACCTATTGAGGCACGGGGTAGCGCGGCACATAGTAATTTGGTGTGAGTGACACCCCGATGGGCACTTGGGATGTGTGCTGAGCCCCACCTTGTTGAATTACTTATGTATTCTATTCTGCTATGTACATGCCTGGCGGGATAGAGGAGGGGAGCGCGCCGTGCATTGAGCGTGAGAGGAGGCCTCAAGGGCGTCGCATGTTGTGTGTGCCGAAGTGCAAACCCTGGGGAGCCCTGGGTGGGAAATCGTGAGAGGATGCGCAATATGCATTAGCAGTGAAAAAGGATACATTTCAATAATTAATTGTCCATTGTTAGAACTGGGGGTCTCTAGTTGGCAATGGTATACACCTTTGTCCAAATAGGGACCCTTGCTTCTAGTCAGGGTAAGGGGGATACACTACTAAAATAACCCCTGCTCACCCCCTTGGTAGCTTGGCACGAGCAGACAGGCTTATCTCAGAGGCAGTGTGTTAAGCATTTGTGAACATACACAGTAATACAGTGAAAACACTACAGATGGACACTACACAGGTTTTATAAAAATAAGTATTCTTTATATAGACTTAACACAAGACCACAAACGACAAAAATCCACAATACTGTACTCAAAATAGACTTAAAAGATGGTAGAAGTAACTTAGTTCAAGTTGATGGTAAATGCGACACGTTTCTCTCAAAAGTACCTGGGATGCGTAACGCAAAACAAACAAAGGGTCCGCAGGGAGGACGATGCGGCGAGCAGGCGCCTCAATGCGGTGCGACGATCCGGTGCGATGCGATGAAAGTGCGCCCTTGATGCGATGCAACGATGTGAAGACGATGCGTGCACGCCCGACGGCCGTGCGGCGAACTCTGTATCTCTGGAGCCGCGACAGGCCCTGCGACACGCTTCTCCGGTGATGCGACGGCAGGCAGCTGCGACACGCTTCTCGGGGGATGCAACGGCGACCCTTGCGGTAGCGACACGCTTCCCTGGTGATGCGAAGGCAGGCAGTTGCGACAGCGACACGCTTCTCCGGTGATGCGACGGCAGGCAGCTGCGATGAAGGCACGCTTCTCTGGTGATGCGGCGGCGACACGCTTCTCCGGCGATGCAACGGCAGCAGCTGCGACAGCGACACGCTTCTTCTCGTTGCGTCGCGCTTCCAGCTCCAAGCGACACGCAGGCTTCTGCAGACAGAATCCCCAGCAAGGGAATTCAGGAGGGAGCTGGTGGTGAAGTCTTGTAGCCCCGAGACTTCAGCAGGAGGCAAGCTCTAGTTCAACCCCTTGGAGAATATTCTGCAAGATGATGAAAGTTCTTTAAAAGTTCCTTCTCCTTTCCTTGGCAATGAAGACCACTGCAGGCCAACCCAGCAAACAGCACACTGGCAGAGGGGCAGTCCAAACTCCTGCAGCTTCCTTGGTTCTTCTCCTTGGCAAAGGTTCGTCTTGTTGTTTCCAGAAGTGATCTAAAGTTCTGGGGTCAGGGCCCCAATATTTATACCAGCAAATCCTTTGTCCTCTGAAGGCAGAGGGTCCTGTACCTAGTCCAAACCAGTTCTGGGTGCATCCTGCCAGTGCACACCCTCTTCCTTTGTCAGTGTGGGCTAGGGACATCAGACACACCACAGGAGGTGGAGCCAGCATTGTGGAAGGCAGGCACAGCCCTATTCAGGCCCAGGTGCTACTCCTCCCACCACTCTACATACAGGTAGGTCTATTCAGCCCTGTGCTGACTCACCCTGTCTCCTGGAGCCCCCCCAGCCCCTGTCACTCACAAAACCAGACATACAATACACAAGCTAGCAGAGGCAGGCTGGATGGTTTAGGCAAGAAAATACCTACTTTCTAAAAGTGGTATTTTCAAACACAGAATGTTAAAACCAACTTCACTAAAAGATGTATTTTATCATTCTGAGTTAAGGCATACTAAATTCGTTTTTCTACCATGTGCCCTGGGTCAGTTAGGATTATAAGTTGTTATAATCAAACTGCCCATTCTGGCCTATGTGGACAGGTAGCCTTGCAATAGTGAAAAACGAAATTGGCTGTAATTCACTATCAGGACATGCTACACACACCAGGGCATGTCCTACCTTTTACATACAATGCACCCTGCCCTTGGGCCTACCTTAGGGGTGACTGATATGCAGAAAAGGGAAGGTTTAGGGACTGGCAAGTGGGTGCACTTACCAAGTCGACATGGCAGTCACAGACTGCACACAGGCTCTGAAATGGCAGGCCTGTGACACACTTTACAAGCTGCTTCTGTGGGTGGCACAACCAGTGCTGCAAGCCCACCAGCAGCATTTGATTTACAGGCCTTGGGCACACCTGGTGCACTATACTAGGGTCTGACAAGTAAATCAAATAATCCAATCATGGAGTCACTAATCAATACATCAATTTACCATAGGGAGCACTTGCACTGTGGCACTGAATAGCAGTGGCACAGTGTCCAAAGCATCTAAACCAGCAAAACATATCAAAAACAGAGGAGGCAATCAGATCAAGATGTTATAATCAAACTGCCCATTCTGGCCTATGGGGACAGGTAGCCTTGCAATAGTGAACAAGCATTGGCATAGCCAATAGGTCTCGCCTTTGGGACCTTATAAGTGTTTAGCCATGCAACAGTTGATGTTGTTGCACCAAGGATATTGTGCTGCATAACTAAATACTTATAAGGTCCCAAAAGCGAGACCTATTGGCTATGCCAATGCTTGTTGATTTTCTTGCTGCAAAAAGTTAACAAGGGGGCACCAGATTTACACGGTAGAGGCCATGCTAAATACAAGCTGTAATTTCACTGCGTATTTACGAATCAAGAGCAGCCCTTAAACCCATGGGAACCTGGGAAATGGCAATTATTCATGAGCAGTGGTTCTCATTGGTATCATTCACGCACAATTTTATGTTCAGCAAAATCACGGAATGCAATTAATGCCTCACAACTCAATGAAACACACGACCAACACACTCCTTATTTTAAAAAGACAGTCTTTACATTATCCAACAATCATTGTCACAACATAGAAGCAACAACGTCAGTGAAAGACGAAAAATCACAACCAAGACTAACCAAAAAGTAGTGACCGTAATGCAAAATGTTGTGTATATACCAAACAACGTTTCATAGTAAACAATAACACATAGGTGTACTGTAGTTGGTTATCCTATATTGTTGACGGCGTTTGGACCCTCAAGAGATACCAGGGTCTCATGTTGAAATGACTGTTGCAGGGACATACGGGCCATGATCCTGGTGTGTTAATATGGACTGGTCCGACAGTGTGGTGACACGCATGGCAGTGCTCACCGGTGATGATTAGTACATGAATATACGCACTCAGGGGTGCTAATGTGCAACTCCTGGGTGTTGAGTAGGTTATTTCAACCAGATACTATGATGGATTGACTCCTTACGTTGTTCGTCATTTGCTTAGCATGATACAGTTCTGCACATATTGGTACCCTTCTGCAGGTGGCAGGTGTGGCCTCCACAAAGGAGTTGGGTTCCCAATGGCTGGAGTTTTCGACAGTCCATTTTCAGTCTCAGTCAAAATCAAAGGTGCAGTGACTTGGCTTGGTCACAAATCACAAAGGGTCTACACTTTCAACTGCAATTAGCCCACTTCATCATGACATTGAATGCATTGTTGAGGGCTGCGGGTTCCACCGCCTGGAGCAGACAGCAAGGGGTCATTGGATTCAATAGAAGAATAAATGTCCTGGAGCTCAGATCTGTTAGATTGCAATCTTGCAATGCTGTCTGACTAGACTCACTTGACATTTGTAGTGCAGCATGTTTGATCTTAGCTGTGACTTGGAGCGCCATCAATGTGTAAACTGCCACTTATCATGCAGTCCCAAACTGCTTCCCTGACCTATCACACCTAATCCTAAACAAACTGACCCTGCCATGAACACTTCTGTCGGCTCCACAACCCCGCTCCCCAATCCTTCTCAGGGACCCGGTGGGCCAACATTGCTATCTCATAGGCTGCAAACCACTGCCCAATATCTTCATGCTTACGAAAATCTTTGATGACATCCTTTGGGATATATACCCTGCCTTCTGCAGGCACAGACGGCGTGCTGCCACCAGAGGGATTAATTTCTAAGCTTTAAGCTTTGATCTCCAACTCCCTCAACATTCTCTCATGCTCTAATCTCATTCTCTCTCTCTCCAAGGCTAACTTGTTACTTTCACCCTCCATCTTGAGCCTGGCCAGCTCCATTCTATGCCTTCTATTTCTCTCCCTATCCTCCAGCTCTCCTGGGGACAGGTCTTTGGAAGAAACACTGCTGCCTGGCGGGGTAGGTACTTTCTCCCCCCCTGGACCACTGGCCCATCTAGCTGCTCTTCTGCCTCCTCCACAGGGTGCTCCACATTTTCAGATGCATTTCTTGCTTCCACCCAGGCCCTCAGCGCCTTGTGGAACTCATCCTTCTTTGTGAGGCCTGGAATAGCAACTTTAAATTTTTTACAGAAGGCTTTCAGCTGTTTGGCATTATAGGTATCCAACCTCTCTACCTCAAACTCTGGATCCATAGATGCAACAGATGCTGGTGGACTCATGGCAATAAGACTTGGTAGTTCTCAGAAAAATAACAGTCCAAGGAGAAAAAATTCTACCAAAAAAGTATGTGGTTGCATTTGGTCTGCACTCACTAGAAGTGTACACCAATCACTGTATACGAGTCACAAATGCAAGTCCAGAATCCTGACCGCTGACTACCATTGTTAAAACTGGGGATCTCTAGTTGGCAATGGTATACACCTTTGTCCAAATAGGGACCCTTGCTTCTAGTCAGGGTAAGGGGGATACACTACTAAAATAACCCCTGCTCACCCCCTTGGTAGCTTGGCACGAGCAGACAGGCTTATCTCAGAGGCAGTGTGTTAAGCATTTGTGAACATACACAGTAATACAGTGAAAACACTACAGATGGACACTACACAGGTTTTATAAAAATAAGTATTCTTTATATAGACTTAACACAAGACCACAAACGAGAAAAATCCACAATACTGTACTCAAAATAGACTTAAAAGATGGTAGAAGTAACTTAGTTCAAGTTGATGGTAAATGCGACACGTTTCTCTCAAAAGTACCTGGGATGCGTAACGCAAAACAAACAAAGGGTCCGCAGGGAGGACGATGCGACGAGCAGGCGCCTTGATGCGGTGCGACGATCCGGTGCGATGCGATGAAAGTGCGCCCCATGGTGCGATGCGACGATGTGAAGACGATGCGTGCACGCCCGACGGCCGTGCGGCGAACTCTGCATCTTTGGAGCCGCGACAGGCCCTGCGACACGCTTCTCCGGTGATGCGACGGCAGGCAGCTGCGACTGCGACACGCTTCTCGGGGGATGCAACGGAGACCCTTGCGGTAGCGACACGCTTCCCTGGTGATGCGACGGCAGGCAGTTGCGACGGCGACACGCTTCTCCGGTGATGCGACGGCAGGCAGCTGCGACGAAGGCACGCTTCTCTGGTGATGAGGCGGCGACACGCTTCTCCGGCGATGCGACGGCAGCAGCTGCGACAGCGACACGCTTCTTCTCGTTGCGTCGCGCTTCCAGCTCCCAGCGACACGCAGGCTTCTGCAGACAGAATCCCCAGCAAGGGAATTCAGGAGGGAGCTGGTGGTGAAGTCTTGTAGCCCCGAGACTTCAGCAGGAGGCAAGCTCTAGTTCAAGCCCTTGGAGAATATTCTGCAAGATGATGAAAGTTCTTTAAAAGTTCCTTCTCCTTTCCTTGGCAATGAAGACCACTGCAGGCCAACCCAGCAAACAGCACACTGGCAGAGGGGCAGTCCAAACTCCTGCAGCTTCCTTGGTTCTTCTCCTTGGCAAAGGTTCGTCTTGTTGTTTCCAGAAGTGATCTAAAGTTCTGGGGTCAGGGCCCCAATATTTATACCAGCAAATCCTTTGTCCTCTGAAGGCAGAGGGTCCTGTACCTAGTCCAAACCAGTTCTGGGTGCATCCTGCCAGTGCACACCCTCTTCCTTTGTCAGTGTGGGCCAGGGACATCAGACACACCACAGGAGGTGGAGCCAGCATTGTGGAAGGCAGGCACAGCCCTATTCAGGCCCAGGTGCTACTCCTCCCACCACTCTATATGCAGATAGGTCTATTCAGCCCTGTGCTGACTCACCCTGTCTCCTGGAGCCCCCCAGCCCCTGTCACTCACAAAACCAGACATACAATACACAAGCTAGCAGAGGCAGGCTGGAAGGTTTAGGCAAGAAAATATCTACTTTCTAAAAGTGGCATTTTCAAACACAGAATGTTAAAACCGACTTCACTAAAAGATGTATTTTATCATTCTGAGTTCAGGCATACTAAATTCGTTTTTCTACCATGTTCCCTGGGTCAGTTAGGATTATAAGATGTTATAATCAAACTGCCCATTCTGGCCTATGGGGACAGGTAGCCTTGCAATAGTGAAAAACGAAATTGGCTGTAATTCACTATCAGGACATGCTACACACACCAGGGCATGTCCTACCTTTTACATACAATGCACCCTGCCCTTGGGCCTACCTTAGGGGTGACTGGTATGCAGAAAAGGGAAGGTTTAGGGACTGGCAAGTGGGTGCACTTACCAAGTCGACATGGCAGTCACAGACTGCACACAGGCTCTGCAATGGCAGGCCTGAGACACACTTTACAAGCTGCTTCTGTGGGTGGCACAACCAGTGCTGCAAGCCCACCAGCAGCATTTGATTTACAGGCCCTGGGCACCCCTGGTGCACTATACTAGGGTCTGACAAGTAAATCAAATAATCCAATCATGGAGTCACTAATCAATACATCAAGTTACCATAGGGAGCACTTGCACTGTGGCACTGAATAGCAGTGGCACAGTGCCCAAAGCATCTAAACCAGCAAAACATATCAAAAACAGAGGAGGCAATCAGTGAAAATATGGAAGGGAGATTCACGCCAATGGTACCAGGTCTAACATCCATTATTTAAAGGAGTCCCGGTCCTTGGATCTCGATGGTGACGACCCATCTGGGCTCTGTGAGCAGGGTGAACGCGATTCAGGTTCAGGGGTCAGGGAGCAGGCTCGGATTGTTGCTGCTATGTTGAGAACTTCTTGGTGCTCCAGCAACCTCTGTTCTATGTCAGGTATAATTGCCTGCGAGAGTACCTTCCTGGGGCTTTTGCCACGGCCCCGGAGTCGGTTTCTTCTGCCCTATCGGAGTTCTTGCATTTCTGTTGGCGGCCTGCCTCCTCTAGCCAGTCCTATGCCTCGGTTGGGGTTTCAAAGAATCTCCTTTGCCCTTTGATGGCTACTCTCAATCTTGCTGGGAACATTAGGGAGTACTTTATGTCTAGCGATCACAGCTGCCGCTTGACTTCTGTGACGGATCCACGTCTTCTTTGTACTTGCGCCGTGTAATCGGGGAACATCATGACCAGTTGATTCTGTACTCTTATTTCCGTGAGCTTGCGGGTTTCGCTAAGTACAGTATCCCTGTCTCTGTAGTTGAGCAACTAGAAAAGCAGCGGTCTGGGTCTAGCTCCTGGTGGTGGCCGACGGGCGGGCACCCTGTGGGCCAATTCCACAACAAACTGGGGCGAAACTCAGCCTCTGGGAGCAGTTGTTTTAGCCAGTTCTCCACATATGTAGTTGGGTCCTGCCCCTCCTCTCCTTCTGGTAGGCCCACCATGCATATATTATTATGCCTCGGAAGGCCCTCAGCGTCTTCCAGCTTGTCTACCAGGGTGGCCACTCTATCCATAACATCCTGTAACGCTGCTGCATAACTGCGGGTGACTGGGGCCAGCTCAACTAAGGTCTGCTCATTTGTTTGGACTTTTTCCACTAATTTTCGGTGGTCTGCTTTTAAAAGGGTGAAGTCCGATGCTACTCTGTCAATTTTAGCTTCGAGTGAGGTACGGGTATGTTCCAGGGTGACTCCTATCTTTTCCACTGCTTGTAACACTGAGTCGAGCTTTGTGGAGAGTGTTAAATTTGGGGTCTCGCCTGCATTGTCCTCCTCCGTGTGCTGGGCCACCTGTGCGCCTGGTTGCGCTGCGGAATGTTGCGTGTTGGTTCGTAGTCGACCCATGACTAATTGCTGGGCTGTAGGCATGCAGATGCTCAATAGGGATGGTGTCCGCTGCTTGGTGATTGCGTTTGGCCAGGTGGCAGTACGAGTGGGGGAGGCAACAACAACCTGTCAGCGCCTCGCTGCGTCATTGTCAGTTAGTAGGATGGTGCTTTTATGTTTAATGCTCCAGGCCTTTGCCTCGCGTTTTCCTCTGTCTGTTCTTGGGTGCCCGTTCCGTACCTTAGGCAAGGCAGGAGTTGCCTGTGTTGTGGGCTATGCGTACCGTTGTGTGTCTGCAGCGAGCCGCCCTTATAATCCCCAAGAGTAAGGGGGAGAAAGCAAAGAGCCAATGCACAGGGATCTGCGCCTCTCGAGCTGGCACCGCACTTCTCCCAAAATATCTTGCACTTGTGTAGGAGGGCCAGTCAGGTGACTCCAAGTACAGTGGTGTTGAGCACGCTATCCGCTTCGTGCGCTGCTCTGAGTGGGTCTTGTGGCCATTCTGTGCAGCTTCTTGGGGTTGCCCTGCGCGGGCCGTTGTAGGGCTGTGGCTTGTCTGATCTTACTGCGTTCGCACCCAGCAGGGGGCAGCGCGCTTCTCCCCTCGCCAAGTTCTGCTCGCCCAGGGGGTCAGAGCGTCTCTCCGTGCTAGAATCTCAGGAGACGCAGGCCACACCACAGTTATCGCTGATGTCTATGCCTGGGGCAGCCGCGGTCCCTGTTTGTTTATGTGGGCTCGTTTGCACTCAGCAAGTCAGGTCTAAAGCTCAGGTCGCTTCCCGGCTGCTGTTACTAGTTGTCTCCCTCCCCGCTGGCTATTCCCCAGAGTGGGTGGAGGGAGGAGAGATGGGGGGTTGGGGAGGGGGGGTAAGGAAAGCCTTCTCTCTTCAAGGCTCCGGGCCGCTCAGGCGATCTTCCTGCCGCAAGCGACGGCGCATCTTTCCTGCGGGGGTCGGCCCTGCGGTGGTGCTGACGTACAGGCTCTTTGTTTCCCCGCAGGGGACGTCCCCTCCGATGCAAGCTAATCTTCACACGGCGCGTCCTCCGAAGGTCCCCAGGCACTTCCAAAATTGTCCGGTGCAGGGCGTGTCGCGTCTTACCACGCCTCTGTAGGACACCGCCAGGCCGTTCACGTCCGTGGCCTGCCTTCAGCAGGGCGCGCTGTACTGCGTATGCCCGAGTTGGGGCTGCGTTCTCGCGCCCGGTGTTGTTGCCAATTTCTCCAGCCTGATATGTGTGCAGGCATGACGGGCATCGGATCCGCTGTGTCCCAGGGCGGCAGAGCGGTGCTGCACAGTATTATTAGCAGGAGAATGGGGTGAGGTGTGCGGAGCGCTGAGTCGCGTCCGCCATCTTGGCTCGCTAGCCACGCCCCAAAACAGAAGCCCTTTGATGACCAATTTCCTCATCAGCCAATAAGGGGTAAACATGGCAAAATCCTAAAGGGAGAACTGACAGCCAAACTGACCTTATTTTTATAGCAGAGTTATCAGCCATGTAAGCTCATCTGAACTGTGCAAAACATTCCACGTTAATCAGAGAGCAATATACTGGGAACTGAACCCTAGAAGACCATACATGCACCAAAAGAGGATAGGAAAGATAGTAAACTCCAATTAGAGCAGCTACTAATTCTCAATGAACAAGAACCAATGTTATAACCTCACAAGGGAGGGCTACTTAACAGTTGAAGCAAATGGAGAGCACCAGATAGAACCAAAAACGTGTACTGAGTCCGAGGTAGAAATATGAAGACCAAACAATTAACTCTAGGTGCCTTAAATCAATAAGGTGTACAAGAATAACTGAAAAAACAACGCTTCGTCCATATACAAGGACTGTTCATCACACATACTGAGAGTCAACATACACTTTGGCCTGCAATGGCTCGAAGACGGCACTTACCAAGGACAATGGCTTCCTCCATTCCACGAAACTCCTTCTGAATGTTTTCCTTCAGAGCATTAAACATGACTTGCAGCAGATTGCATGCAGCAAGGGAGACCTGTTCATCTTTCACGCCCATCACAGCACTTAGCCGGTCCATCCCCACCACACTAAGGATTGCCATTGTCTAGAACACACGGATAAAGCATTGAAACTTTGGGATTGAAGAACATTTTGCTAACCGTTGTCTGCCTCAAGAACAGCACAGCAACATTTGAATTTTACTACACAGTCAGATATACATGCACAGTCATCCATTCATATTATAAGCAAACTATAGCAGTAGCATTTGCTGTGCAGTGTAACATTACAAAAAACATTTTGAACTTCACAGTGGGAAGGAAAGAGGGACGCTCAGGAAAAGTCAAATGAAAGGTGAAGAATAAAATAAGGAAGCATGAGCCTATCAGAACCTCTCTGTTCCCTCCCTCCAAAATGTAGTCTCTCCTTTTACTCCAATGAGAGTTTAGTCATGGGATCCTGGCACTTTTACACATATTCACTAGGGGCAGTGTTACGAAAAGTACCCTGAAGGCATAATGGATGTTTGTATTAATTTTTTACACTCCAGGAGACCCTGGTTTTACAGAAGGAGTAGCAGACACGTGTGCCGCCCTCTCAGTAATATGCATCACACAGTGCACATTTTGCACTTGTAAAATCTCCTCAGGGTAATTCCTCATTTGGATAGGGCCAGTTCCTCTATGCAACTTATTGAATGCCTTTGCTCTGCATCTTATTACACACACTGGGACAAAGTCAAGTGGGCAGCTGGGAGGCACAACAATTGCGTGCCACCTATGAATAATTTCACAGTAATTGCATCCTTTAGCAAGAGAGCTTGGGGGACCCCAGGGACCTCTCAGGCATCCCTCACCGGCAGGTGCAGTTACAGACTGCACTCACATGCGGGGCAACCCTGCCCTCTCCTTAAAGTCCCTCACCACTGAAGGACAGACTGGCAGTTTGAAACCACCAGTCTGCTTATCAGTGCTGCACTGTCCCCAGGCAAGAGATTTCAACTTCACTGGGACAGCATTATTTTATAGAAGAGGCTTCGGGCAAAAAGGAACAGACCACTTAATGTATTCTGCAGCTTGTTTCATGAGATCCTCCATCCTACCCCAATAAATCTATGCTATATTAAGGGTAGCTTCAGAAGCATGGCCTTCTTGTCTGCTTCACCTTTTCAAGAACAAAGCCATAACTGGACACTATCAGAAAGCTCTGAGACAGACCACAGGGCCACTGTTTTTAATGCATCAAACTAAATATTTAAAGCCATTTGTGTCTATGTCACCATAATTTCAAAAATGAGACCATAGTCTTCCCTTTGATACAGTGCTGTTAGCAACACACTGAACTCCAGATGGAGGATTTGTGCTACATGTGCCACATATATATATAGGTCCACTCAGCGCCAAATTTGAGCCGGTGGACCCCACTGGCACTCATTTTTGAGGGACCGGTACTTATTTATTCTCATCAGACTTTCAACAAGAGCACAAGAGAGATAAACACAAAGGGGGAAAGACAGTGACAAAAGGAGAAAGCAGGAATGAAATACAACCCACAAGAGTCAGATAAAAGGGCAGGGAGAGTCTGGTGATGGATGAAAGAGGTATGAGGTGGAACCAAGACTACGTAGCCTTGGTATTCGACACAACAGATACTCGTAGTGCTGGCAGCGATACTCTGAGTAAAACTTTGGCCCGCCACTTAACTGTTTTACAAATTAAGCACTGGGAGTGATGTGAAAACAAAGCAATACAATTAATCTAGTCAGAGAATGCAGGACTCATTTGTAAAAGGGATGGGTGCCCTTTGATGGCAAACATTAACCGGCCATGTTCGAAAAAAGTGAATCCAACAAGAGAGTCTCATGAAATTCTTTGTGAGGGCTCTGAATAAAACAGAAACTTAGGAACTGCATACTCTTTGGTCCTTCTGCTTTTGGAAGAGGATTTTTGATAAAGAGTGAAATCATCTTTCAGATGTAGGACATCAGCAAAAAGTTCATGGAGTCCTAGATTGTCAAATTAATTGGCCATATTTACTCCCTAGACTACTGGTGAAAGCATTTTCCAGATGTCCCTATCTCATAGATCTCAACCAATGTATTAATCACCATCTTTATGAAGGGCTGGTGCTAGTTTAGCCCTTTCAGGCACTGCTTCAGAAGAAAAGTAATGGTTTAGCACTGCATTTAGCAGGAGATGTTCAATGCTCATAGGTGTAGGACCAGATGGATATGACTCAGCTAAAGATGAGTGCTGAAGACCAGTCTCTTTCTATACGGTAAGCAGCTCACAATGAAGTAAATCTAAGCATGCCGTTCCACCCCAGATACTCACAGAGGATCAGAAATGAATCACTACAGCAGAATTTGCAACATCACTTACATGAAACTTAAAGATGACCCAAGTGAGAATTGTACTTATCTCACCAATCATGAAAAAGAAGGTGATTTGGATTGTGCCCATAGTTATGCCCTTCCCTAAAGAGGGTATGGGGAAGAGGCGTAATTAATAAAATAAGTAAAAGAAAAAATTACATGCATTTAAAACATTTTCAATGGCCATCGCCACTGGTGTCTCACCCTCTAATAAGGAAATGTTGAAATGGGGAAAATAGAGTGGTAATAAAACACAAAGTGTCAACTGTGCGACAAAGTTTACTTTAAAGGCTCATTATTCGTGTTTTACTAGCCACATTAGTTAATTGTTAAACATGTAGTTTTAAAAATAATCATCAGCCAACCTTCTGTTAGACAACATATTGTCACAATGTTCTCCAAGACATTTTCTGATGGAGCCAAAACTGTCACGATTTCTATACTTCAGCATTCTGCACTTCATGCATAAATGAACAAGGTTTTTAATATTCCAGTTTGAACCTAGAATCACTGTGCCCAAGTATTTTTCGGAAATACAGACCAAAGATTTTTTATTAACTAAGTGCCATGTACCCTTGACTGATGAGCAGATGACAGTCCAACAAGGGTCCTAAGGGCTGCCAACATCATGTCAGTCTTCCCTGTGTCCAGCATTCGCAGCAGCAGCTTCACTCCATCACTCTGAAAAATCCTCTCAGCGCCTGTATCGTCGCGAGCTAAGACAATCAGGTTTTGGGCAGCCTAGCGTACATGGAAAAAAGAAAATCAAATGTTAGCTGAGGGCATTTATGTTCAAAGCATCTCAGCATCAATTAGGTTTGTAGATATTCCATTAAGAAAGCATAAGACACACAGCTCTGCTTGTAGCAACAAACTATGATGTGGACTCTAGATTCTGTTATGGAAAAAACAATAACACCACAGCTGCACTGCCTTTTGTATTGCTTGACCTTGCCAATAGTTTTTTTTTTTTTTTTTACAGAGCAAAGACGTCTTTTGGGTTAAATGCTGCCCTTTATAAATATAAAATGCATTTGATTTTATTTTGATGGGCAGTAACAATATGGGTAAACTCCATTTAACTCTCCTGTGCAATCTTTCTGTGCCAAATAAAACACTTTCCACTGGTTTCATTTGTTAAACTATACAGAGTTCAAGTGCTTGCACTGGGTTATCAAAGAATAGTAAAATGACAATACATAGAATTATAGACTGTGAATAACAGATTTGTACATCAAATAGAGAGTGATCTCGAGTTGTATATACATCACTCAGAACTCTAAAATTTAAAAAAATTCCTCTTATTTACAGTTAGCCTTCTACAATATTATGCAGGACTCCCCCAACTCCTCTTGCCCTACTCAATTCAGCAAAACCGCAGGGATAGATAGCACGGTCAGGGGAGAGCCATCCAACATCATGGCCCAGAGTCCTGCCGCTCCCCTCCACTAAAAAGCACAAAAATTGCCTTCGGTTTCCTACCCCCAGTCACCATGACAGGGTCATGACCGGGTCATCTGCAGGTCTCTGAAGACAGGGGAGATAGTAGTTGACAGAGACAGCACCACTCGCACTCCCCTGTCTCCCTCCGGTCTGCTGAGAGCCAGGAGACAGAGGAAGGCAAACATACGCACAGCATCAATTGACATTTCGTCAATTTGTCAGGGACTCAAGATGTGGGCGAAGTGCAGGGACACCAGTGGCACAAAGGCTTCCTTGAGAATGTAAAAGCAGCACAAAAATAACTTTTGTTTTTCCACAGCTGTGAAGTAAATACCTGGTGTGGAATCCAGTAATCACAACACTGGCTCCCAATGAGAGCCATACCTAGTATACAGAACTCTAGATTAGTAATGCGAGCATTAAGGATGTCATGCAACAAGTGATATCAAATAGGCAATGAGAGTGAAGATCATGCCACACTGCAGCCTCTTCTCCTGCTCTAATCAGAAGTGAAGGGGTAAAGGAGTCACTCGGGATTACTGGGATGGAGAAACGTCCCCTGCATGGCTCTAGACAGCGTGCAGTCCCACCTCAAAGCTGACGAACTGCTTGGAGGGGCATGAGGAAAATGCTGCTGTGAAGGCAATACGACTGCTGTGACATTGCGAGAGACCTGCATCATCGGCCAAGAGTGAGGCTCGAGGTACCTGAAGTGTGTCTAGCACAAGCTCCTGCACCAACATCTGAACTGGAAGTTGCTGAAGCGAACTCGAAATCTGGGGCCTAGCGCTGAGAAGCATCCACGGGCGGGAGGAAGCAGACTGCGGTCTCATTTGAAGTACATGTGATAACTACAAGTGCCGTAAAGAGACCACGCCAGCACGAGGACATCACCACTATGACTCAGGTAGCGCACCCCACCGGGGTAGTGCACCTCCGCTGACAGCGGCACCAGCAGGTGTGCCCTGCTCACAAAGCAATACATGAAGTTTGCCAGACAGCAAGGTACTGGGACACTGAACCCAGATGAAGTGGGTGCAGGGTGGGGTGGGATGAAGTAATCTACTGGAACTATTGAGGGCCTATGAGGGACTTGAGAAACAGGAATGCCCCATAGGGCCGCAGAGAACCCCTTTGTAGGACAATGGGGCAATGCACTTTACCGCCATAGACTGCGCAGGTACTGCTCCCATTAGTAGCCGTAAGAAATGCCCCCTTCATTATGCTCATTATTTTTAGTTGTGGGAGTAGTAATAAAGTACTTTTTGTTTCATAAAACATAATAATGACAGGACAGTGATTTATTAATAGCAGTTTGATGCTTGTTGACTGCTGAGTTTCTAAGTCCACACCACCTCCGTGAGTAAGGCATGGACTGCTCGACTTGGGTACCCTGAGAGCCCAGTGCTAAAATGTGCATCTGGTGATCAGTTTTGGGTCCAATTGTAAGAGTGAAAGTCGTGAGACACTAGAGGTAAACACCTCTGGTTCACATGAACTGGGCCTAGTAACCCGCAGGTCTCCGAAAAAGATTCCACAGGGAGCCATTCAGAATAGTATCTCGAGTCCCTCACCCTCTGCTATATGCATGAATAAAATCTACTACCTGCCATCCTGCAACCCGTTCCCACCACCCACTGGCCACTGCTTCCCCAGACCACCACTTGCAGAAAGAGAGACAAAAATTCCTGTTAAAATGTAAAATCTGATTCTCTTGTTTTTTGATTAAGCTATGCCTCATCCATTTTTCACCCCTGCCCTGCTTTCAGCCTGGCTCTATCCTTGACACTGCATCTGTATAAACATGAGTAAAGAATCTAGATTGGGGCATTGTAGGCTGTGTATACATGCAGAGTCAGCGCAAAAGAACAGCTGGCGTCTGCACGGGGTTTTCCAGACAGTGGTAAAGCCTCAAGTAAAGTTTGCTCAGATAGCATATCTTGTTGTGCAGCTTCAGGACGCGACAATTGCACAAGGCACCAAGGCTGTCGATTATTACCGGTACCTCATTTGTGTGTTTTTCCCAAAGCTCTATTTACCTCTGGGCGTCCCTTGTTTGTGATCTTTTGCTATAAAAACCCATGTAACCATTGTTCAGCGCGCGCTCTCCTTTAGTATCTCTATGGTGCTTGTCTGACGGAGCCCCATTCATGAATGCTAAATAAATAACCTATGGTTTGTACTTCGCTCCAGTGTCGATTCCTCCTTACTTGTTAAGAACCCGTGGACGAAGTGGTGACCCTGCACCAGTGGATTATTAATAATCTGCTTCCACAAATTGGCGCCCAACGTGGGACCCATCAAGGGCTGGCAGTCGGACCAGGGGAGGAGATCGGGTCGGTAAGACGAACTTCGCTGAGGGGCGCCCCACCTGAAGAGACTAGTGTTGCTCATGGTCCAAGGTGATTTTTCAGCTCTCCGACTCTGATCTTCCTGGCGGCTGCTGGCCTTGACTGGGGCCTTCGGATGGTCATTGTTTTTGGATCAGGGAGGATCGACAGGTGGGAGTCGAAGACTACACATAAGGTAAATCTGTATTGAACCGGTTCATTTGGTTAGAATTTGTTTTGTATTTGCCTTGGCATTTGTTTGGTATCCGTTCGGAATCTGCTTGGAATTTTGGAATTTAGAATCTGTTTTGGAACTTGCTATTTGTTTTGACTAACATTTTTTCTTACAGGTAATGTGAGAATATTTTTTTATTTCTCTCGGTTTATACGTTTTTAAAAATATTTTATATAACATGCCTGTGATTAGCACTCTTTGGAAGTTTTGTTGTTGCTGCTGTGATAAGCAGAGCATTTTGGAAGCAAGTCAGCCGGCGCCACCAGAAGGTACGCCGAATTTTGAGATGTACATCAAATATGGTATTTGTCCCATCATGTATAATGCATTGTGGAACAAATATACAAAAGGGGATCCCCAGTTGCAATGGCCATTAGAGGGAACAATGGACCCTCACAAACTCGAGTATTTAGAGAAACAATTGTTTTTAAAGAAAGTTAGGCCAGCCATGTTTGACAGTTTGCGTACGTGGAGGAAGGAAGTAAAGGAGCGGCAGCTCAAGGCAGAGAAGGTACAAAGGAAACAGGAAAGGAAGACAGAGTATCAGAAGTATAAGGAATTGAAGGATAAGGAAGTTAAGGAGAAAAAGGAATGTTTAGATAGAGAGCATAGATTATTAATATCTAAGGAATATATAGTTAGACCAACAGTTGCAGTTCAGGTCCACCAAGAGAATGTGGATTCAGATATTGATGGATTATTGACTGAACGACCCCCACCCCCATATGTACCCTTAACACCTCTTCCCCCTGGACCACCAAATGTCGTTCCCCCTGTACCTCCGGTTCCACCTCTTTTGCCCGCGGTTGTCCAGCTCCCTATTTTCCAACCAGTACCGGTACATCCTCTACCCCCCCATCCCAGGCCACTGCGCCCCCATCCCAGGCTACTGCACCCGAAATGACTGATGATCCCGTACTTTCTGCATCTCTCTTGACCTCTCGAGTTCTTCGTTCTACTGTATCTCAATCACGTCAGGATGCGATAAGATTGATGGTATTAAATTGGTTGAGTGATCTAGAAATGGAGGTAGGAGAAATGATAGATCAGATACAGGAGTTTTCTGAGGGTGAGCTTCTTTGTCTCATAAATAAGCTTTCTCATCAACTTATGGTCCAATGGGAGATGACTACAGGACAGAATGGTCCTGATGATGTTAGAGCTATTAATCGACAGTGTCAGATAGGAGCCTTCCCTGTGAGTAGAATTAAAAATGCCATAGCAACGATAATTGGATATCGTAATGAACTCTCTTCCTCTCCTCGAATAAGACCTATGAGGGAAGCCGCGCCACAATTCCTTCCTGGAAGAGGGAATGCAGATAATGATGACCCTAATAGTCCTGATGCTAGAGCCCATTTTTTGTACAATTGGATATATACGCCCTGGAAAAGGACGGATGTACTCACTTTAAACTGCCTCTTTACCAGACATACGGAAAAATCCTAGAGGATTTTATGATGATGTACAGGCAGCCATTGATTCTTGTGTCATGACCTTAGCAGATATTGATATGTTTTTTAGTATGATCCTGCCACCAGATATGTGGCGACTTACCCGGAAACAGGATCATGCTGTTGATTTAGGAGGAGACTGGACGGCCATTATAGCAGCCGACAGGGATAGGAAACCTAGTCAGAAACCTAGTCAGCTTATACTGGATCTTCCTGGTAACATACTTACTTACATAAAAACGATGGTTCCGGCCAGGAAAATAGATTGGGCACTTCTCACTGCTTGTAAACAAAAACAGGAATAGGCCGTCCCTGATTTCTTTACTCGCTTTGAGGAAGTGTTCCACGATTTTAGTGGGCAAGATGCATCTACACCTACGGGTGCACATTTATTTGTAGATCGATTTGTGGGAAATTTACTTCCTGAGATATCGGTTCGCTTAAAAAATTCTGAGAGTACATGGGCTTCAGTAACCCCGAAAGCTATATTAGATATGGCTCAGTATTATCAGAATCAGGTGACCACTGAGCAAGAACGGAAAGAAGGAAAATTAAAAGAATTAAAAACTAAGGTAATGATGGTCCAGGCCTATGGACCTCAAGGTCGAGGTCACAAACACCTCCAGTAGGGCCACCGCGTAGACAGACTCCACTAGGGCTGGATCAATGTGCTTATTGTAAGGAGAAAGGACATTGGCATTCAGAATGTCCTGTTTTAGCTGCTGGTGGGAGAGGAAGGGGACAAGTGAATGGTAGCCGGGGGACTTCAGCTCCCCGACAGCAGCCACAGCAGGTTCAAGCTCCAGAGAGAAATAGGTCAGGAAATTATTTTGATCAACGAAATAATCAATATTCTATGGAGGATTGGGAATCAGAGGAAACTGTGGGAACACATTTTGCCTAGGACAGCGTAGGACAATGAGGACCAGTTGAGATACCTGTAGACCAGTCAGGGCCCTATATAACAGCCACAATCCTTGGGCTGGATCAGAAATTTTTAGTGGATACAGGGGCAACACGTAGGGCAATATCTCAGAAACTGGTCCCTGGGACACCCTTGTCTGGCCAAGTAATTACATCAATAGGATTTGATGGAACACCAACTCCTAGCCCTGTGACCCAAAAACTACCTTTGCAGGTTAATAATTTCATCACTACTGCCCCCTTTTTACTTCCCCGACATGCTCCAGACAATCTGATGGGACTCGATCTTTTGAAATATTTCCATGCTACTATACATTGTTCCCCATCTGGAGTACGTGTCATTTTTGGGAAAAGGACATTACCTAAACAATATAATTTCTCTTTATGTTCGGATCTTGATTCTGTCCCTTCATGTGTTTGGGCTACTGCTGACACAGATGTGGGCAGAATGGACATTTCCCCAGTACATATACAGGTTCGGGTGGATGTTTCCTTACCAAGAGTCCCGCAATATAAAATATCAAAAGAAGGTGAGGATGCACTGATATCTATCATTGATGACATGATACGTACAGGAGTTGTTGAGGAAGTTTCCTCTAATGTATGCAATAGCCCCATATTCCCCATCCTAAAACGGGGCGATGGAACAGGGGACAAGATTTACCGATTTGTGATTGACTTAAGAGAAGTCAACAAAATAGTGATTCCTCAATATCCTGTCGTCTCTGATATTACGACCTTGTTAACATTAATCCCACCTACAGCTACTGTGTTTTCTGTTATTGACCTCAAAAACGCTTTTTTCTCTATTCCTATACATGAAAACAGTAGATATCTATTTGGATTCTCATTACGGGCCCGCTCATTTAGATTTTGTAGGGCTCCACAAGGGTATACAGAAAGTCCCAGCATTTACAGTCAGGCACTTAAACGACAGTTGGATGAACTTATTTTGCCACCAGGAGTTACACTTGTGCAATATGTCGATGATATTTTGCTAGCTGCAGACACAATTGAGCATTGTAAAATGGCCACTCTCTCCCTATTGTATCATCTTGCTGTTAAGGGACACAAGGTCTCTAAGAATAAGCTGCAATATTGTCAGTCTGAGGTCACTTATTTGGGTCACCTCTTGTCTAAGAAAGGCCGCTCTCTGACTAAAGACAGGATTCAAACTATTCTACAAATTCCTATTCCTAGTACTCAAAAAGAAGTCAGGGCACTTATTGGTATTACTTTCTACTGTAGACAGTGGATCCCCAACTTCTCACTTATCATCAAACCTCTTTTGTCCCTTGTTACTAAAGACACTCCCTCTCCTCTACCATGGACATCTGAATGTCAGGAAGCATTTCAGCAGCTTCGTGCATCCCTTTGTTCTGCTCCAGTGTTAGGCACTCCAGACTATGCTAAGCCTTTCATATTATATGTACACAAGAGAGAAGGATGTGCATTGTCAGTTTTGACACAACCATATGGTAGTAAACATCGTCCATGTGCTTATTTTTCGGCTGTATTAGACCCAGTGGCCAGAGGACTTCCAGGCTGTCTTAGAGCGGTTGCTGCCACCGCCATCTCTATACGACAATCTGAGGGGATAGTGTTGAGTAACAAGCTTATGGTTATGGTACCCCATTCCGTAGATGAGCTTCTGAACCAGACTAAAACACATCACTTGACTAGCGCTAGACTCACAGGATACGAACTTACGCTTTTGGCACCTCATATTACACTCAAGAGATGTTTGACATTGAACCCAGCTACATTGTTACCTTTGCCAGCCGAACAAACTCATGATATGCAAGACTGTATTTTCCTAACAGAAGAACAAACTAAGGGAAGAATAGATCTTAAAGATACACCTTTGTCAGATCCTGAGGGAGAACTATGGGTGGATGGCTCTTGTTTAAGACTACCTGATGGCACCACCTCTGCATCCTATGCCATAACCACATTACAAACTGTGGTAGAAACAGCCCGTATTCCGCAAAAATCTGCCCAAGCAGCTGAACTTATTGCGCTTTTGAGGGCTTGCGAACTCAGTCAGGGATTATCAGTAAATATTTATACGGATAGCCAGTATGCATTTGGTGTGGCACACAATTTTGGCAAGCTTTGGAAGGAACGGACATTCCTAACCTCCCATGGTTCTAAAATACAGCATGGTGAATTGGTAAATAGTCTTCTTACTGCCTTGACATTGCCAAAGAGTGTATCCGTTATCAAATGTAGTGCCCACAAGAAAATTACAGACAAGGTGGGACAAGGAAATGCTTTCGCTGACGAAGTAGCACGAGATACTGCAAGTGCACTCACGAGTAAAGTATATGTACTACGATCCCAAGCTGAAAGATGGGAAAACATGTATACCGAGATTAAAGAAATACAGCAGTCAGCCACTGAACAAGAAAAGGCAGAATGGCAAAAGGAGAGTTAGATGATGAGGGATGTTGGAGGTCAAAGGATATGTCGAAATGGAAGTTGCCTTATGCCAATTTATTACCTTTTGTGACTATGGCTCATGGACCTGCTCACGTAAGTGCCAAAAACACCATCTCCCAACTAGAACAGGTTTAGGATAATAAGCACATTCGGAAAACAGCTGAGCATTTGGTCAAACATTGCATGATATGTTTACAGCACAATCCTGGGAAGGGAGTATCAACCCCCAAGGCCAAATGTAATCAAAGAAATACAGTACCCTGTTTTGAGTGATTACCTAAAAAAACTTGACTGAAAAACTGTCTCTGATTCATCAGCAGGTGCGTGAAGCTATACCAGACAAATCAGAGGGTCCGGCTCATGGTCTCCAACCGGGAGAGTTTGTCTTAGTAAAAAAACTTCCAACGTTCTAAGAATTTGGAGCCTCGCTGGAAGAATCCGGAGCAGATCCTGCTTGCGACTCGAACTGCTGTCCGTGTCACCAACAGACGCCATTGGATTAATGCAGCACACTGAGAGCGAATCCCAGCAACTGTTCTCCAGCCAGAAGGCAGAAATGATCTGAAAGACATCTTACAGACTCAGAAAAGTGTCACTTTGTTTCCTGATCAAACTGTACCATCGGCATCAAGGTACGATTTACGACCAAGGAAGGGAAGGAGCAGATAGAGATACCGGAGGACGAGTTTCAATTAGTGGAACGGTTCGGCTGTGACACGGTAGGATCACAGAATCGGCTGAACTAGGTTCAGAGGGGATTGTGATACGTGTTCAGTGGTACCTGCATCTCTCTCCAACCTGTGGTTGTATTGATACCGAGAAGAAATGCAGAAATTGGGATCTGAAATGCGCTCCAAAGACAAGACTCTGTGTATAGTGACTCTGATCATATCGTTGATAATATTGGCAGCAATTTTCTGGACAATGGAGAAAGTGATTCCAGCTCGAAACCTATTGCCCACTACTACTCCTGTCCCCACGGAACACTATTACTTGACTTATTTCCACTTGGGGTTGGAAATTATTAATGGGAATAGTAATTATAGGAGCCATCTTTCTCGCTTGCTGCTGCTGCTGCATTCAATGTGCTCCTATGATATGTGGTCATCGTACCGTAGCAGACAGACACATGCTGTTCTGCTATATGGAAATATTACTGCAGCTGATTTATTCTACATAAGAGACACCGTAGTGAGAACTCTCTCACTTTCCGCAAGAGACATTATGGCCTCGTCGTGATTGACGACAGAAGGAAGAAGCCTTCTTCCATTTATGCGCTAGGAATCGGAACAGGACTCACCTGGACAACGCATTGACCGTGCCATCTTCCGCATACGTGGGTCTCATAGTTGTGCGCATTCAATTAATTGCCGGCTCACCACTCACCTCACACTTGGGCTCCCGGCTGGGACCCATGCGAGTACCTTTTTCTTATCCTTTTCACGGTGCCACACCCTCCACACGAGCTGGGCCATTACCCATCAGGTGTCCCTAGAATCATAGGTCCTGAAGAGACCCTACACTGCACACAGGGTCGAAACGCCGTCGGCAGTTTGCATAAACGAACCATTTTATACCAGCACTGATCACTGTATCAAGCGCTGTTCACTGTATATATATCGGTTAATGGTCGTTTATATGAAGCATTGGAAACCTTGTATATATGTCACATATATGTCACTAATATTCTAGGTTCCGTTTTTCACTGGGACACCACCCACTCAGAACTATATGTTCAAATGTATTATTATGTATGAATATTTCGTTTCAATGATTATATAAATATTTATGATTTAAATACAAACCTGAGGTGTATTCGCTTCCTTCTCTTTCCAATATCACTATAACCCATTGCATTGACATTGTGCCCAAATACATTGAGATTACTTCTTTAAGTGTCCACATAAGCCCTTGTTTTTTGATAATAAACCTATGATATGTACAGCTTGTATAACCACTTGTAATCATATTAAACCTCCCCCGATTAATGTTCATGAATTGAATCGAGAAATAATGATGAACACTGAAATTTACGTACTTATGAACATTGATATACGAGATTAAATTATATGTACTTTTTTAGAATGGATTCAGCATAGCTGAAAAGGAAGGACTTAAAATGTAAAATCTGATTCTCTTGTTTTTTGATTAAGCTATGCCTCATCCATTTTTCACCCCTGCCCTGCTTTCAGCCTGGCTCTATCCTTGACACTGCATCTGTATAAACATGAGTAAAGAATCAAGATTGGGGCATTGTAGGCTGTGTATACATGCAGAGCCAGCGCAAAAGAACAGCTGGCGTCTGCACGGGGTTTTCCAGACAGTGGTAAACCCTCAAGTAAAGTTTGCTCAGATAGCATAACTTGTTGTGCAGCTTCAGGACGCGACAATTGCACAAGGCACCAAGGCTGTCGATTCTTACCGGTACCTCATTTGTGTGTTTTTCCCAAAGCTCTATTTACCTCTGGCCGTCCCTTGTTTGTGAACTTTTGCTATAAAAACCCATGTAACCATTGTTCAGCGCGCTCTCTCCTTGAGTATCTCTATGGTGCTTGTCGGACGGAGCCCCATTCATGAATGCTAAATAAATAACCTATGGTTTGTACTTCGCTCCAGTGTCGATTCCTCCTTACTTGTTAAGAACCTGTGGACGAAGTGGTGACCCTGCACCAGTGGATTATTAATAATCTGCTTCCACATTCCTGCCATCCAACCAACCACACCACTCAGAATTTCCCCCCTCTTCCCTTCCCCCCCCAAAAAATATCTGGTATTTTGCCACCATCCTCCTTTGCCCTCTGTACCTTTCCTTCAACTCCCAACTCTCAGCCTGGTCGCCAGCAGCTCTCTCAGAGCCATATCAGCTTGGCTTGGCTAGTTCCTGAAGACACACTATTAACACAAGAAGGCGGATGGTGGAGTCAGAGAATCCGTCGCCGTAATTTGCATCTCTTGAGATCTGCAGAGACCCGAGAGAGGGTGGAGAAGGCAAGTGAGACAACAGACCATTTGCTGCCATTCTGCAGCTTTGCACGGGTATCTGGCAATCTGAGGGAGGTAGGGAAACACCAGAGATTCCCTTGGTAATGTAATAGCAGGTGAAAAACAACCTTTCTTTTTCCACTGATATGATGTAGCAGTAGTGACTAACCGGAGTTTGTATCCGGTACTCTCAGTACTGGTTCACAGTAAGAGCAATACATGACAAAATATTTTCTATTGATCATGAGAGGAAGAGAAGTGTATACGTGAGTTGAGTAAACACAATAAGGGACTGACACTTTTCTAAAGATAAAATAAACAGAATCTAGAAGTGCTACAAGAAGCTTAAGAAAAAGACAAATAGCTTACATTGCAGAGATAAAGAATACATTCAATGCCTGTTTTTGAACTGCTATTAAAATTAGAGTGTATTGGTAGTCATTAAAAAGATAAACCGTTTATTTAATTCTCTTTTTTTCCTGAAAGAAAGAAAAAATGCAGGACTAGTGAATAGAAGGCGCCTCTGTAAACATAAATACCATACTGGTAGTGTAAAATTAAGTAAATGAATCCAAGGTTCAAAGTAGATGTAAAAGAGTTTAATCCAGGGGATAAAATGTCCCATCCATCAGCAAGCAGTAGTCAGGTGCAACTGACCATACAAGGAACAGTAGCATTCCATCACCATGGTGCTAATCAAAGGGAAACATGTATACAGAAGGGAAAGCAGATAGAGGATATAACAAACATATAAAATATAAGCAATATATTACATACCTTCCTTCTATAACAACAAAGCTATTTAGCCATAATATAATCTTTAAATTTCACGGGCATGGTCTTGGTTCTAACACACCTCCCTTTATTGTGATTAAGAGAAGTAGAAGAATCACTGCAAGTAGGATGAACATTTTCTAAACCATTCCCTATGAGGGAAGCATTCTTAATGACAACCACCCTATGAAGATTCCATATGCGAGAATCTTCAGTCTTAATAGCATTAGTTAAAACCTTGATGACCCTATGTGGTCTTTGAAACAAACCTGAAGCTTTCCATCCAAAAGGGGCTTTGATCATAACTGTGTCACCAACATTCACAACTGTGGTTTTAACTGCTTTCCTGACATCAAACTTCATCTTCCGTGCCACAATTTTATCTTTCTCTTTACATTTCCAATCCCCATCTTCAAACACATTTTGTTTTTTGTAACCATATCATTACCCCAAAATTGAGCCACAAGAGTGTTGGGATGTCTTCCTTTAAGAAGATCAAAAGGTGTGCGTCCAGTCGTAGCATGAGGGGAGAATCTATAGACTTCAACCTTCCTGTTAACTTCCTTTTTCCAATCCAAGCCATTTTGTTTAGACATTGAAATGGTTTCTTTGAGCACACGAACAAAGCGTTCCACCATACCATTCGTTTCCGGATGATAGAGTGAACACTTTTTATGCCTTATGGAACACTTTTCTAGAAACTTTTCCATTTCTACAGACACAAATTGTACTCCATTGTCTGTTAATAGATAACCTGGTAAACCCTCTCGTGCAAAGATTTCTTTTAGGAAAGAAATTACATGTTTGGAATCAATGCATTTAGTAAGCTTGATTTCTGGCCACCTTGAAAACATGTCAATCAGAACAAACACGTACGTTTCACCACCATCACCTGTGACTGGACCTAAAATGTCTAAGGCTAATTCATGCCAAGGTCCTTCAGGACGCTCCCTGATAATCATGGGTTGGACCCTGGGCTTCAAACATTTCTCACTAAGAGTGCAAGGTATACATTCCCTAATAGATCTCTCCACCTGAAGGTCAATTCCTGGCCACCAGTAATTCAGCCTCAACCTCTCTTTAGTTTTAGACATGCCCTGGTGACCCTTGTGGGCTAGCTCTACCATTTCACCTCGAAGAGTCAAAGGAGGAATTAATTTTGACCCCCTGAAAATGAGACCATCAATTTCAGATAACTCATTCCTGACATTCCAATACTTCTCCAACTCACCATTGATTTTTGTATTCCACCCCTTTTTAATTAGAGTGCACAACTCTCTAATAGTTTCATCATTTCTGCACTCCTCTCTCCACTTCCCTTCTTTTATACCATCATGCTCAATGTTACACACCCATTCATCTAACTTGTCATTCTGATCAACAGATTCACTCATATCAGTACTTACAAGTCGTGATAAAGTATCTGCAATGCAGTTTCTCACACCAGGCAAATACTCAACATTAAAATTATAAGGCTGTAGACCCACGACCCATTTGGAAATGCGACTAGATATGGAATCTATACCTTTCTTATTAAACACTTCACATAAGGGCTTGTGATCTGTCCGTACACTAAACTTAGTTCCCCAAAGTAAGTTCTTCAATTTCTTTAAAGCCCAATGTACAGCTAGCGCTTCTCTTTCTATCACAGAATACCTTTGTTCTGCTCCCTTTAGACTTCTAGAAAGAAATAAAATGACATTTATTCCATCACCCTTTTCTTGTTGGAGTACTGCTCCCAGCCCTTTCATGCTTGCATCCGTAATTAACACTGATTTTAATGCAGGATCAAAACTACTCAGCTTTGGGGTATCCTTCAAAAGTACTTTTAAATTGTTAAATTCTTCTTCACATTGTGAAGACCAAATAAAATCAACCCCTTTGCATAACAGAGTCCGCATGTTAACACATTTCTCAGCAAATCCACGTACAAAGTTGCTGTAGTATTCAGCCATCCCCAGGAATTTCATTAACTCATCTTTATTGGTAGGTGAGGCTAAATTATGTATGGTTTCTATTAACTCCTTTTTGGGTTCAATACCTTTCTCTGAAATGGTATGTCCCAAATAATTAATTGAAGATCTTTTGAATTTGCATTTATCCAGTCTGACAGTGAGGTTGAACTGAGTAAACCTCTCAAACACGTTTCACCCTTAAGTCATGTTCTTCAACGCTACTGCCAAAAATCAACACGTCGTCTTGATAAATTTTAACCCCAACTTGATCTAGCAACACCTTCTCCAATGCCCTCTGGAAGACTGATGCTGCCGAAACCAAACCAAAAGGTAACCTCAGAAATCTGAAGGTTCCAAAAGGAGTGATAAACGCAGTGTAATCTTTAGAATCCTTATCTAACAAAATCTGATGGTATGCGGATTTAAGATCCACCGTGGAAAAAACCTTAGCATCTTTGAGTAACATCAACATTTCAGAAATTTTGTGAAGTGGGTACCTATCAACAATAACTTGCTTGTTAAGAGACCATCCGTAAAATTAAGAAAATGAATCCAAGGTTCAAAGTAGATGTAAAAGAGTTTAATCCAGGGGATAAAATGTCCCATCCATCAGCAAGCAGTAGTCAGGTGCAACTGACCATACAAGGAACAGTAGCATTCCATCACCATGGTGCTAATCAAAGGGAAACATGTATACAGAAGGGAAAGCAGATAGAGGATATAATAAACATATAAAATATAAGCAATATATTACAGGTAGGCAGCAGGTTGCTGCAGCATCCAGAATGTAGCGTTGTAACAAATAAAAGTTATTTCATTTTGGGCGCCACAAGGAGGAAGATCTCAAACACCTAGTTATATCAGAGTGGTGAGACAACTAGGATTAAAAGTAAGTTACATTTGCTTCTCCATCATGTACATTTCATAAACAATTAAGAGACTAGCAGGCCTGTCACTGCGTTATGTAAGCAAGGAGTATATCAAAATGGAGGAGAGGCCATATTGCTCAAAGACTTCTTTAGTGAAGCTGATCCCCTTGAAGCCTTTTTGCACCATACACTTAAGAAAATATTTCTTAGGAGCACAGGACAACAGTTTTAATTCCAGGTGGAAGCACTGTGCAAGTATACGGACAGGCTTCTAATATCACAAACATATCATATAAACACAAAGATGCTCTTCAACATATAATCATATCATCTATAAGTAAAATCAAATATCTTGTATTCCTCATTTTGTGCACGCGCTGATGCGACAAATAGGGCCTGTTCAATTATATAGTGCAATTTAAAGTGGGTGTTACTAGTGTGTGTTACTGGTAATACTACATACTGCCCCACTTACTGGTGCAGAAAATGTGCAAACACAGGACAGCACAGCTTTCCCAAGCCACGCAGAGGTCATACCTGCAAAGTCATTGTGAAGTCTTTGGTGGGGGCTGATTTTCATTCGCAACTGGCTCTTTTTCTACACACCTTCTCGGACTCTGTGCTTCACCAGCATGGCTCTATTGAGGGTACCCAAAATTCATTGCACCTGCATATGGGCTGAACCTTTCCATTGCTATGTACAGACTCTGAAATTTTCTGCCAGTATTTCTACGCCCTTACACATTCGCTTGCTTTTCAGTAAACAGCTGAAAACCTGGCCATCTTACACAGCGAGCAGCGTTGGCCTAGTACGTCAATTCTCCAACCAGAAGTTGTATCCCTCGTCCTTCTCTGCATTGCCTTATAACTCTTTATGTATGAGATAACACCATCACAGAATCATGGGAGACCCTTCAATGGACTGACACACTGCTGAGCACACCAAGGATAAAAACACGGGAAGGCCAGAAAAGACTGAACATCTTCGGCAGCCATGTAGGCAACACTGTTCACAGTCACTAACCCCTCTGACAGCTCGCATGCTTCTCCTGTCTTTAAGAGAGATGGAAAGATGAGTCACAGAAAGAGGAAGGCCCTGAAAGAGTAAAGAACAGGGGTAGGGGGCATGGAAAGAAGCTGTGTAGCCGTGTGATTCTCAGATATGGAACATGAAAGAAAAGTCTGAGCTCTTGGGCGGCGGGAGGAGTGAGAAAGAGAAAACAAGAAAAGGTCAACCAAAGGAAGAACAAGCACTGGCAACGGCAATAGGAGTGGCTTATAATTGAAGCTGTTTCTTCAGTGACGGGTGATTTTAGGCACTGAATAAGTCATCCACATATGCGCACTCTTTGTTCATTCTGGCACTTATGCGTCCATTCGTCCAACCGCTTCCTCATTCTTGCATTCACACACTTACCCATCCACAATAAAACCACATAAGCTCACCAAGCATATACAAGACAAATTAAAAGAAAAAAGTAGATAAAAGAAAGCACACAACTAAAGATGGCAGGCATATGCTTGCAATAAAAAAATAAAATTAAATATAGAAGGGGTCGGCCCGCTTGAAATTGTATTGTAGATAGTTTTCCACTGTATTAGAGTTCCAAAATGTCTGCCAAGTTTAGAATCAATGTACTGGTCACTTTGGAGTAGGAAAATAATGGTACACTATGCATGATATTATTCCAAGATGGCCACTCAGTAAACATCACTCTGGGCAGCCATCCTGGAATAGTATTGAGCATAGTGTATACTTGTTGTGCAGATCTAGAGTGGCTGACATAAAAATAGCGACCATCTTGTAAGGATAAAACAATGATTCATTGAAGACAAGAAAGTGCACGATGCCTGCCTCGGTCCGAAGAAGTGGCGTGAGAGCAACGTCCGGGGACCTGCAGGGATGCTACAAAAAGGAAAGAAATGAAAAGAGACCTAGAATAAACTAAATCAAAAACTGAAGGACGAGCCTACCATCCTAGCACTGAAGCCCACTAGTTTTCAGGCAGATGTGCACGTGATCAGGCAAATTGTCATCACTCACATAGCAATATAGTCAATGACTGAAGTAGGCTGACCCACTGCCCCCTGTAGTATACTGTCAAGGGCATTACCAGAACGTGATGCCAAACTGACAAGCGGCAGAAGAGGGCTGGCTCAATACCTGTCTACGTATGTTCAGGAATGTATATATGTATACACATATATGAATTTTTTGATGAAGTATCGGCAGACAAGGAAACAGTACAAATAATGCACGCCTAAGAATCTTAAAAAAGGGGCGACCAACACCAAACTCCTTGCATAATAACGTAAGTTGTGAGATTCTATCAAAATACCCAATTAAAAGGCATTAACAAAGTGTAAGACCAATCCACCTTTAAAGGTCTAATGATTTTAACATGCGCTTTTTATACTAAGCAAGTGAGGCCTCCTACCTTTGTCAAAACTTTTCATAATAAACAGATCAAATCTATGGCATCTGACATAGACTTTCCCAATGAACCAAACAGACCCATAGCCTTTGAAAATAGGGTCATCACCATAACCAAACCAGGCCTGCTATATGCACAAAGTCATAAAATTGAAAATATTTACCAAATTAGAGTTGGCAAAACATTATTCAGCCTCTTCCAAAAGGGTTAACAAGTATTATCAAAGAGAAAATCCTCTACCCCAGGGTTTTCCCAGAGAGCGTAACCAACACAAAACCCATAGCTACTACAGAAATGGCAACTGGCTCTCCTCACACTGTCACGCTTCACCCATTCTGCACAAGTTACACTATTTACTCATTGACAAGCGTGTGATGTTGAAGGCCTCGTGAATTGTCCATTACTCGCTGCATGGAAAGGTTCCAAAATCCAATGACCGAAAGCTGCCTAAAAACACTCAAGCTAGACATCTTGTTCTGCCAGTGAAGACTTCTTAAACATTCCTCGTTTTCACATAAATCGTCTTGGAGGCAGGTTGTTTTCTGTACTTGCCCACATTCTTGGAATACCCTCAGGTATATATTCACCTGACCTCCAAGCCTCTAAAGTTTAGAAATGTCCTTTAAACCAGGTCATTCCACACATCATGACTCTGCATCATATTCTTTCTTTCTGGTACTGCACTGCCACTCTCCGCCACAGTTGAGTACCTACAGAATCTTTGGGTAATAGTTGCGCTTTTTAAATAAAAATAGAAAATTTAAATAAAAGTAGTAGTATGTGGAGAGAACAAACAGAGATGATGATGATGATGGATTCACACATGGGAAAGAGAGTCAAGTCGAGGGAGAAGAAAAAAAAGAAACAGGGAAGAGGAATAAAATGAGTGAAAGGGAGAAAAGATCAAAGAGGAGAGAAACTGGGGAAAAGAAAAGATGAAGAGAGATTAGAGCAACAGACAGACTAAAAGAGTAAGAGGTAAGATATATGGGGAGAAAAAGAGTGAGATACAAAGTTGAGAAAGGCGGAGAAAGAAACAAAAAGAAAGTCGACATGAGTAGAAGCACGCTTCTTTCATTCTGAATATCCGTCAGGAAGTCGCTGTCTTCGATCAGGGTAATGACATGATTCAATATGACATCTTGAATTTGGAGCTGTGCAGAGCTAGAATTGTCCGTTTTCTACTGTCCTTCTCTGGGACTAGAAACCATACAGAATGGATTCCCAGACCTCAGCCATTAAGTGGCATCGCTATAAAAGCACCCTTTTTCATTAGCAGCTCTGTCTATTGCACAAAGAGAGGTAAGCGGTTGGTTTAATGGAAATCTGGTACGTTAGAGGGAACTACAGAGCTATCAACCAAGATGGCCACATTACATAGGGGCTCCGAAGGCACTTATGAGTGCACAGGTGCTCATGACTATACTTGGTGCTTTCGAAAACAATCCATTGTTTAAATAGTTTTCATAGAACAAACAGAGGTAATAATACTTTAGAATCGAGCTTCCACCAGAAGGGAGAAACTCACTGTTAGAAATGGGATTTTTGGTAGGCTAGGGCATGTGCCAAAGCCAGGCAGAAACCACCACTCTAGTCAGGATAAGGGAGTTACACTCCTAAAATAACCCCTGCTCACCCCCTTGGTAGCTTGGAACGAGCAGTCAGGCTTATCTTAGAGGCAGTGTGTAAATCATTTGCACATAACCAACAGAAATACAGTGTAAGCACTACAAAAGGACACCACACCAGTTTAGAAAAATATCCAATATTTTTATATACTTAAGACAAGACCAAAAACGATAAAAATCCACAATACAGTACTTAGAAATCCTCAGTTATCAAAATATGCTTGAAAAACAGTTCCTTGATGTCGATAGCTCCGTCCGGGGCTATCACGGCGTCGTGAACAAACAAATCCAAACAGTTCTGGCTGACCGCTGTGTCGCGGGCCAGCTACGGTGTCGGGAAGACCCGCAAACAATATCTTTTAGAAATGCAGGGCGTCGGCGACCTCTCGTTGAGCTTCCGAGAGCATGGCGTCCGCAGGCATCTGTTCCGGAGGTCGGTGCAGGAGTAGTCGGGGCCCTCGAAGTCACACACGTTGCAGATCGAACTCCTCTCTGTTGAAGTCAGGAGCGCTGGCGTCGGCAGGCGTCGGGTGCTGCGGTGCGAAGTGCAGCAGTGCGGTGCCCTCAGGTCGCGGTGCGCGCAGCGGCTTGGTGGCGGCGTCAGATTGCGTCGTCGGTGAGACCAGGGTCGCGGTGCGTAGTGAATGCGGTGCTCGTCGCGGTGCTGGCAGGTCGCAGTGCAAGCAGCGGCGTTGTCGTTGCTGAAGCGCTGTCGTCGGCTGATGAACTGGAGTCGATGGCGCCGGCGTCGGTAGGCCAAGGCTAAGGTGCGGGATGAGGGCGGTGCGTCGTGTAACTTTACGAGCGGTGCCCTCGAACCACGGTGCAAGCAGCGGCGTCGATTTCGGCGTGGAGCGGCGTCGTTGGGGAGGCCAAGGCGTCGTCGTGAAGCGAGGCAGTGCGGAGTGCGGTGCCCACAGGTCGCGGTGCGAGCAGCGGCTCGGTGGCGGCATCAGCAGGCGTCGTCGGTGAGACCAGGGTCGCGGTGCGGCGGTGCCCTCTGAGGTGCCTTCAGGACACGGAGTCGGCAGCGGCGTCATAGACGGCGTCAGGTTGCTTTTTCCTCTGTTGCAGCACAAAACACACAGTCCCCAGTGCTGAGGGCAGAAGAGCTTGAAGTCTTTGCTGTTCCTGAGACTTCTTGAACAGGGGGCAAGCTCTACCTCAAGCCCTTGGAGAAACTCACAAAAGAAGATTGCAGAATGTTCAGTCCAGTCCTTTCACTGCCCAAGACAGAAGCAGCAACTGCAGGCCAACACAGCAAAGCACACAGCAAAGTGGTAGTTCCTCCTCACAGCTTCTCCAGCTCTTCTTCTTGGCAGTCTTCTTGGTCCAAAAGAGTTCTAAAGTTCAGGGGTCTGGACCCAATATTTATATCCCAGAATCCTTTGATCTCTTAGGCAGAGAGTGTCTGTGCCCAGCCAGAACCAGTTCTGCCTTCTCTGGTGTGACTTCCTGGCAGGAGGTGGAGACGGCATGGTCAGAGGCAGACCAGGCCCTTTGAGGTGCAAGGAAATCTCCCCCCTTTCCCCAATTGCAGCCAAGGCCTATTCAGCCCTTTCCTGACCCACCTAGACTATCTGGAGCCACTCCTGCTCCCCAGCCTTCTGTCATCCAAAACCCAGACAGGCAATCCACATTCCAGCAGAGGCACACAGGATGACTGAGCAAGAAAATACCTACTTTCTAAAAGTGGTATTTTCAAACACAGAATGTAAAAATCACCTTCACTAAAAGATACATCTTTAGATTCTGAGTTCAGGCATACTAAACTTTATTTTCCTACCTAATTCCCGGGCCAGTTATGTTTATAAGATGTTATAAACAAACTCCCCATTCTGTCCTATGGGGAACAGGTAGCCTTGCAATAGCGAAAAACGAAATTGCCCGTAATTCGCTATCAGGACATGCCACACACACCAGGGCATGTCCTACCTTTCACATACACTGCACCGGGCCCACAGGGGTACCTTGGGCCTACCTTAGTAGGCCCAAGGCCTGACATGTAAGAAAAGGGAAGTTGAGGGACTGGCAAGTGTGTGCACTGGCCAAGTCGACATGGCAGTTACAAACTGCACGCAGACTTCGCAATGGCGGGTCTGAGTTACCTTTTCAGGGCTACTCACATGGGTGGCACAATCAGTGCTGCCGGCCCACTAGTAGCATTTGATTCACAGGCCCTGGCACACTCAGTGCACTTTACTAGGGACTAACAAGCAAATCAAATATCCAATCATGGAAACACCAATCCATAACACAATTTACCACAGGAGCACTTGCACTTTACCACTGATCAGCAGTGAGAAAAGTGCGCAGAAACACTACGCCAGCAAAAACAGAGTCAAAACCGGGAGGTCAGAAAGCAAAAACTCAGGGGAAACACGCCAAAAGATGCCAAGTCTAACATATGTCCCCTCCAGCTGAAAGTAGGAAGAACTACCCACACTCCTGGGAGTTTTCTTCACTAAGGCGGAAGAACCTGGACAGGCCATCTGCATTGGCGTGTTCTGTGCCAGGACGGTGTTCCACCGTAAAGTCCACTCCCTGTAGGGAGATGGACGACCTCAGCAGTTTTGGATTCTCACCCCTCATTTGCATCAACCATCTGAGGGGCCTGTGGTCTGTCTGAACACGGAAGTGAGTCCCAAACAGGTATGGTCTCAGCTTCTTCAGTGCCCAGACCACAGCGAAAGCTTCCCTTTCTATGGCACTCCACCTCTGTTCCCTGGGGAGTAGTCTCCGGCTAAGGAAGACTACAGGCTGGTCTAGGCCCTCTTCGTTCATTTGTGAGAGCACCGCTCCCACTCCATGCTCTGAAGCGTCAGTCTGCACGACGAATTCCTTGGAGAAGTCGGGTGCCTTGAGCACGGGTGTCGTGCACATGGCGGCCTTCAGGGCATCAAAAGCCTTCTGGCAGGACTCAGTCCAGATCACCTTCTTGGGCTGCTTCCTGGAAGTCAGCTCTGTTAAGGGGGCAACAATGGTGCCATACCCCTTAACAAACCTCCTGTAGTACCCGGTGAGTCCTAAGAAGGCCCTCACCTCTGTCTGGGTCTTGGGGGGCTCCCAAGCCAGAATGGTGTCAATCTTGGGTTGTAGGGGCGCCACCTGGCCGCTTCCTACCTGGTGTCCCAAAGTACACCACCGAACCCTGCCCGATCTGGCACTTACTGGCCTTGATCGTGAGGCCTGCCCTCTGCAGCGCCTTCAACACTTCACCGAGGTGCTGCAAGTGTTCTTCCCAGCTGGAACTGAACACTGCGATGTCATCCAGGTAGGCGGCACTGAAATCCTCCAGCCCAGCCAACACCTGGTTGACCAACCTCTGAAAGGTGGCAGGGGCATTCTTCAACCCAAAGGGCATCACCCAGAACTGGTAATGTCCTTCTGGGGTTGAAAATGCTGACCTCTCCTTGGCCCCATCGGTTAAGGCAATCTGCCAGTACCCAGACGTTAAATCAAACGTGCTGAGGAACTTGGCAGCTCCCAACCGATCAATGAGCTCATCAGCTCTGGGGATGGGGTGTGCGTCAGTCCTGGTGACTGCATTGAGCCCACGGTAGTCCACACAAAACCGCAGTTCTGGAGTGTCACCGGGTGCAGCAGCCTTTGGGACCAAGACCACTGGGCTGGCCCAAGGACTGTTGGAAGGTTCGATCACCCCTAACGCCAACATCTTAGAGACCTCCTCTTTAATGCTGGCCTTGACCCGGTCAGTCAACTTGTAAATCTTGTGCTTCACAGGAGGGCCGTCACTGGTGTCCACGTCATGGGTATACCAGTGAGTAACACCTGGGGTCAGGGAGAACAGTGGGGCAAACTGTCCCAACAACTGGTGACAGTCGCTCTGCTGCTCTGGAGTCAGTGTAGGGGAGAGGATCACACCTTCCACTGACCCATCGCGCTCCTTGGTAGACAGGAGGTCAGGGAGAGGTTCACTCTCCTCTTCCACCCCATCATCTATCACCAAGAGCATGCGCACTTCGGACCTCTCGTAGTGGGGCTTGAGACGGTTCACGTGGAGGACCCTCAAAGGGTTCCTTGGAGCCCGCAAATCCACCAGGTAGGTGACATCACTTTTGCGCTCCACCACCTCAAATGGCCCAGTCCACTTGTCCTGCAAGGCACAAGGTTCCACTGGGGCCATGACCCACACTTTTTGCCCAGGTTGAAATTCGACCAGAGTGGCATTCTGGTCATACCACTTCCTCATTTCTTCCTGGCTTGCTTCTAGGTTCGCCTGAGCGAGTTTCCTGAAGCGGGCAGTTTGGTTTCTGAAGGCCAGCATGTAACTGAACACATCCTGGGGAGTTTTCCTGGAAGCTGCCTCCCAGCCTTCCTTCACCTAACTCAGAGGTCCTCTCACAGGGTGACCATACAGAAGCTCAAAGGGACTGAACCCAAGAGACTTATGTGGTACCTCCCTGTATGCAAAGAGAAGGCACGGCAAGAGGACGTCCCCCTTACGCCTCATGGGTTCTGTTAGACCCTTAATCATGCCCTTCAAGGTCTGGTTGAATCTCTCCACCAGACCGTTACCTTGTGGGTGGTAAGGGGTGGTGAACTTGTAGATTACACCACGCTCCTTCAACAGGGATGTCATATACTTGGATATGAAATTGGTCCCACTGTCAGAAACCACCTCTCTGGGGAACCCCACTCGGGAAAAGATCCCCATTAACGCCCGGCCCACCACTGGTGCCGTCGTTGTCCTGAGAGGGATTGCCTCCGGGTACCGGGTGGCATGGTCCACCAAGATCAGGATGTACCTGTTGCCCATGGCTGTCTTGGGATCCAGTGGCCCCACAATGTCCATCCCTACCCTGTCAAAGGGCGTTCCAACCACTGGAAAAGGTTGGAGAGGAGCTTTGACCTTCCTCCCACTCTTACCACTTGCCTGGCAAGTTTGGCAACACCTGCAATGTCCATCTGACTGCCTTCGCATTTGGGGCCAGAAGAAGTGGGTGACAAGCCTGTCAAAGGTCTTGTCCTGCCCCAAATGTCCTGCCAAAGGCACGTCATGAGCCAGACCCAGTAGGAAGGTCCTGAAGCGCTGGGGCACCACCAGCACACGGGCTGACCCAGGCTCAGCGACCTTAGGCTCACTGTACAGGAGATCATTCTCCCAGTAGATCCAATGTGAGCCGGACTGATCACCAGCTGCCTGGTCTGCAGCCTGCCGCCGCAGACCCTCTAGAGAAGGGCACTCTTTCTGCTCCTTGCAGAATTCCTCCCTGGTGGGACCCCCTTCTTGCTGCCAATGGGTCAGCTCAGAGATGTCCCCCAGTTCGGCTACCTGCTCCCCTGTAGGCACCGGGGCGTCCCCCTCAAGGTCCGCCTCCTCCCGGTCTGTGGGAACGTCAGGGGCCGGTTTCCCGCACCCCTTGCCCCGTCTCTTGGCAGGGACTTGGGCCACTGTTTCAGGCTCCAAGTCCTCTTGATCACCCTTTCTGGCCGCCATTGACCGAGTGGACAGGCATGCCCACTCTGGCAACCCAAGCATCTCCAAGTGAGACCTGAGCTCAACATCCTTCCATAAGGACTGCTCCAGGTTGTTACCTAGCAGACAATCTACAGGCATGGAAGGGCTCACAACCACCCTCAAGGGACCTGAGACCCCCCCCCACTCGAAGGGAACCTGCGCCACCAGACACTGGCGCTCTGAATTTTCCACCGCAATTACTTGGTGGAATGCCCCTGGGACTAACTGCTTCTCAGAGACCAGGTGACAACGAACTGAGGTCACACTGGCTCCAGTATCTCTGAGAGCCTCTACCCTTTTCCCATTGATGGTCACCCAGGTGCTGTATTTCTTTGTGTTAGGGGGCACCAGGTTTCCTGGGACCATCTCACTGTCCCCTAGTGAGACGAAGGTCATTTCTGCGGGGTCCCCACCCTCCTGTGGGTACTCCTCCTCCCCAAGCGTTACACTAGCCAACACCTTGGACTGCCCACCGGTGGGTGGCTGTGCCCCCTTAGGGCACTTGGGGTCCCCCTTCATGTGACCCACCTGGTCACATGCAAAACACTTGCGGGGGCCGGTCTCAGCAGGCTTTCCTGACGAGACCCCTTGTTTCTTATCTCCTGGGGGATGGGAACCTTTACCCTGGGTGTTAGTTTGGGGCCCTTTAGAGAACTCCTGTGTTTTTCCCTTGTCCCCCCCCACTTTTCTGCTGGGGACCCTGCCCGCCTTTGGCGGAGTCTCCCCCATACGCTTTCCTGTGGACCCTGGTACTCACCCAGCGGTCAGCCTCCATAGCAAGCTTCCTGGGGTCAGTCACCTTACTATCAACTAGGTGCTGGCGCAGATCTGCAAAACATAGACTAGACAAGTGCTCCCATGCAATTAAAATTGTACAGCCCCTGAAAATCTGTCACATTACTGCCCTTCACCCAGCCATCCAGTGACCTGCAAAACATATCTACACATTCCAACCAAGTGTTGGCATCGGACTTCTTACTGGACCTGAACTGATCCCTGTACTTTTCAGGAGTGAGACCATACTTAGTGAGAAGGGAGTCCTTCATGTCTGGATAGGTGAGGTGAGGTGATACCCCTTACCCAAAGCTATTAAAGTATCCCTTGCTTCTTCTGGGAAGAGAGGCCACAATCCTGCTCCCCAATTCTCCTCAGAGACCCCATTCATATGTATCGCTGCCTCGTAACCCTGAAACCACCTTTGTATGTCATCCCCCTTCTTGAATTCTTTGCCTACATTCTTAGGGATGTGCGCAATCCTGTCTGCCTGTCTTGACGGGTTGCTGCCACCATCTGAGCTGGCTCTATTCCTCTGATCCAGCTCCTTTATCCTGAACTCATGCTCTAACATCATCCTTTTCTCCTCCATGGCTAACTTAAGCTTCTCCAGTTCTACTGCAACTCTTCTTGCTTCCCGCCTGTCCTCCAGCTCTCCTGGGGACAGGCCACTGCTGCCTGGCCTGGAGGGTTCCCCCCCTCCCAAAAGCACATCCACCCTAGGAATAGGCTCCTCCGCCTCTCCACTGAGATCACCAGACTGCTCGCTGGCATGTCTGGCTGCTACCCAGGCCCTCAGCGCCTTTTGTAGCTCCTCCTTCCTCGTGAGGCCTCTGACTTGGACTTTTAGGTTTTTGCAAATTGATTTCAATTCCCTAACATTGTAGGATTCCAACCTATCCTCCTCAAAGGCAATTTCCAGGGATGCAACAGATGATGCTCTTGATTCAGGCATGATGAAGTAGCGAGTTCAACCTGGCAAGATCAAAAATAGGCCAAAAAGAAAAAGAACCAGTATGTGGCACGTAATGGTCTGCATTATGGTAGTAGTGCACCCCAATCACTGTAAGTCAAGTGCAAACGCAAGTCCTATCCTCACCGCTGACAACCAATGTTAGAAACTGGATTTTTGGTAGGCTAGGGCATGTGCCAAAGCCAGGCAGAACTCACCACTCTAGTCAGGATAAGGGAGTTACACTCCTCAAATAACCCCTGCTCACCCCCTTGGTAGCTTGGCACGAGCAATCAGGCTTATCTTAGAGGCAGTGTGTAAAGCATTTGCACATAACCAACAGTAATACAGTGTAAGCACTACAAAAGGACACCACACCAGTTTAGAAAAATATCCAATATTTTTATATACTTAAGACAAGACCAAAAACGATAAAAATCCACAATACAGTACTTAGAAATCCTCAGTTATCAAAATATGCTTGAAAAACAGTTCCTTGATGTCGAAAGCTCCGTCCGGGGCTATCACGGCGTCGTGAACAAACAAATCCAAAACAGTTCTGGCTGACCGCGGTGTCGCGGGCCAGCTACGGTGTCGAGAAGACCCGCAAACAGTACCTTTTAGAAATGCAGGGCGTCGGCACTTGAGCTTCCGAGAGCACGGCGTCCGCAGGAGTTGGTTTCGGAGGTCGGTGCAGGAGTCGTCGGGGCCCTCGAAGTCACACGTGTTGCAGATCAAACTCCTCTCTGTTGAAGTCAGGAGTGCTGGCGTCGGCAGGCATCGGGTGCTGCGGTGCGAAGTGCAGCGGTGCGGCGCCCTTAGGTCGCGGTGCGAGCAGCGGCTCAGTGGCGGCATCAGATGGCGTCGTCAGTGAGACCAGGGTCGCGGTGCGAAGTGAATGCGGTGCTCGTCGCGGCGCTGGCTGGTCGCGGTGCAAGCAGCGGCTTCGTCGTTGCTGAAGCACTGTCGTCGGCTGACGAACTGGAGTCGATGGCGCCGGCGTCGGTAGGCCAAGGCTGCGGTGCGGGATGAGGGCGGTGCATCGTGTAACTTTACGAGCGGTGCCCTCGAACCACGGTGCAAGCAGCAGCGTCGATTTCGGCGTGGAGCGGCGTCGTTGGGGAGGCCAAGGAGTCGTCGTGAAGCGAGGCAGTGCGGAGTGCATTGCCCACAGGTCGCGGTTCGAGCAGCGGCTCGGTGGCGGCGTCAGCAGGCGTCATCGGTGAGACCAGGGTCACGGTGCGGCGGTGCCCTCTGCAGTGCCTTCAGGACATGGAGTCGGCAGCGGTGTCGGCAGCGGTGTCGGCAGCGGTGTCGTAGACGGCGTCAGGTTGCTTTTTCCTCTGTTGCAGCACAAAACACACAGTCCCCAGTGCTGAGGGCAGAAGAGCTTGAAGTCTTTGCTGTTCCTGAGACTTCTTGAACAGGGGGCAAGCTCTACCTCAAGCCCTTGGAGAAACTCACAAAAGTAGATTGCAGAAAGTCCAGTCCAGTCCTTTCACTGCCCAAGACAGAAGCAGCCACTGCAGGCCAACACAGCAAAGCACACAGCAAAGTGGTAGTTCCTCCTCACAGCTTCTCCAGCTCTTCTTCTTGGCAGTCTTCTTGGTCCAAAAGAGTTCTAAAGTTCAGGGGTCTGGGCCCCAATATTTATATCCCAAAATCCTTTGATCTCTTAGGCAGAGAGTGTCTGTGCCCAGCCAGAACCAGTTCTGCCTTCTCAGGTGTGACTTCCTGGCAGGAGGTGGAGACGGCATGGTCAGAGGCAGACCAGGCCCTTTGAGGTGCAAGGAAATCTCCTCCCCCTTCCCCAATTGCAGCCCAGGGCTATTCAGCCCTTTCCTGACCCACCTAGACTATCTGGAGCCACTCCTGCTCCCCAGCCTTCTATCATCCAAAACCCAGACAGGCAATCCACATTCCAGCAGAGGCACACGGGATGACTGAGCAAGAAAATACCTACTTTCTAAAAGTGGTATTTTCAAACACAGAATGTAAAAATCACCTTCACTAAAAGATGCATCTTTAGATTCTGAGTTCAGGCATACTAAACTTTATTTTCCTACCCAATTCCCCGGGCCAGTTATGTTTATAAGATGTTATAAACAAACTCCCCATTCTGTCCTATGGGGAACAGGTAGCCTTGCAATAGCGAAAAACGAAATTGCCCGTAATTCGCTATCAGGACATGCCACACACACCAGGGCATGTCCTAACTTTCACATACACTGCACCCGGCCCACAGGGGTACCTTGGGCGTACCTGAGGGGTGACTGACATGTAAGAAAAGGGAAGGTGAGGGACTGGCAAGTGTGTGCACTGGCCAAGTCGACATGGCAGTTACAAACTGCGCACAGACTTCGCAATTGCGGGTCTGAGTTACCTTTTCAGGGCTACTCACATGGGTGGCACAATCAGTGCTGCAGGCCCACTAGTAGCATTTGATTCACAGGCCCTGGCACACTCAGTGCACTTTACTAGGGACTAACAAGCAAATCAAATATCATGGAAACACCAATCCATAACACAATTTACCACAGGAGCACTTGCACTTCACCACTGATCAGCAGTGAGAAAAGTGCGCAGAAACACTACGCCAGCAAAAACAGAGTCAAAACCGGGAGGTCAGAAAGCAAAAACTCAGGGGAAACACGCCAAAAGATGCCAAGGCTAACACTCACCATATGATGAGGCTCCTGTTCATTCTGCGGTTTTATGGCTTACACAGTCAATCCTCACACAAGCTAAATTTGCAGAGATATTGAGAGCATATGATGACTTGGGTGGTGGATCTGCACGTGCTTTTTGTTCCATGAGAGGATTTATTGTAAAATATTGTTTAGCCCCAGTATATAGCAATATGTGCTGTTGGAGGTGTCCTGGGATGCTAGATTCCTTTAGTCTGCTGAGCTGGCTCTCCGGAAGGAATAAACTTAAAAGTGTCTGGCTGGCCCTGATGCAGCTTAGCATGTGCTGCACAGTTCAACTCCCACACTAGAAATATTACATTCGTTAGTTCTTTGTTTGATATGTAGGAAGTGGAATGGTTCATTAAAAATTGAGGTATTTCAGTGGGGGTGGTTAGAGGGACCAGTTGTAAAGAGGTAAGTGAAAAAACAAACAATTTGGTATACTGCTGAGGCACTACATGGTCCCTGCATCACATTACAGAATAATTATAAGGGAGAAACAAGTGACTAGGCACATACAGACGAAAACGGGAATACACGTGTAACCCGAGAAGGATCCTTTTGCCCCAGCTGCTATCCTGGAATATTAAGAGTCTGAATGAAGCAAGGAAGGCGGGCAGAATACTGGACTAGAAAGACATCAAACTGCAAAAGCGTTTCTCCAGGACTCTCACCTGGTCCCTGCAACAGATATGATGGGATGGAGAAAACACAAATCTTTTTCTTCAAAGAACACATACTCTAGGGTTGTTGCCATGGTAGTGCACAGGGATAAACCATTTGTGCACATGGGTACTATGGGGGATGCTGAGGGAGGTTATATCATTGTGCAAAGTATTCTGGGAAAAGACCATGCAATATTTATTATTAACACTTACGGACCCAATGGATATAGTCTGAAGTTCTTTGAGGGAGTGTTTTCCACAATCCTGGAAACCAACATGCACTTGATATTATGTAGAAGGGATTTTAAATTAAACATTAATCCCACACTGTATACGTCCACTACCATGACTACACCACCATCAGCACCCTCAAACGCATTGATTGGCAAAGTGGCCCTCATCAAAATGGTGTCTTCCATAGATGTTCCAGTCCCAATAAACAAGTCTTTTATAAGCAGCCAATACATCCCTGCTGACTGGACACGTATGGGCTGGTAATAACCCCTTTTAAGCTGCCTAATAATGACTATTGCAACAGAAGTCTCTCTTGCAGGGCATAGGGGTGTGTCCGCCAGTCTTGAGTGCCCAACTGCTCGTATATCTAGTATCATGACTTTTTATTTTGGCCCTGGACCCACACTAATCTAAGTGTGTGTGTGCAGAGGCCTAGGCTTGTCCTCGACTATGCAAGGTCCTGTACCTGTCCAGGGGAGCGCAAAGCATGCCCTCAGTACTAACAGTGGACTACTGTCCCCATCACATGTAGAGTGGTGGCAGCATATAATGGTTAAGAGAACTAATAATGCAACATGATCGTTTTACCTGGGTTACTTGGATTGAAGAGTACTGGCACACCTGTGTAAAGTTCCACCTCTATGTGCATGCTCACACCCTTCCTTGACATCCTGAGTGTATGCTAGCATGTTTGTGCGTGTAGCAGGTGTAACACATGCACTGTGTGAGAGAACCAGAGTAGAGGGGGCTAGTGGGATCCATTTTGGATACCCCTGGTCTGGTCTGGCACAAGCGAGGACCAGTGCATTCCCTGTAGCGGTGGGTGCCCAGGAAGAAATAGACTGCACAAGAGTGATTTGTACAGACCTTGGTGCTGTGACCCTCCCAGACTCTCACTCCAGTTTTTGGCAGAAACTGCAACACCACAAATGCGTACTGCTGAAACCCAACTCGGGGCTACACATGCCGAATACAACTGGCCCGAAAGGCGGCTACATCTGTTTGCTGAAGGCTCAGTCAGCACTGCCTCTGCAAAATACAGTAGTACCAGAGGGGCCTGCCACTGCCGATTTCTGAGCCCGCCCCCCCCCGGACTGCACCACCTTCTGTCCAGTCAGGGCCATGACCCTTCAGTCCTGATGATCACCTGGCCCGCTAGCTGCACCTGCTATGGCAGAATCACACTTATAAAACTGCCAGGGCTGGACCCTCAACCTCATCCCCATTGGACCAGAAACTGCGGAGAGGTTGGACACGCTCTGAACGCGGCTCCACCCAGATCCGATAAAGTGTGACAAGAATGTGCTGGCTCTTCGCGGCTGATTCGAGTGGGCTGGAGAGCCGCTCTGGGTGAGGGGTGGAAGCGAAAAGGACTCATGAGAACGGATCTATCCCGAGAAAGGTGTAAGATAAAGACTGAGCACATTTTTGTTCTATGGGTAACCGAAACTGCACCAGATTTATTATGCTAATCCTGATTGCTCTTAGAGACAGAGGAAACCCAGAATCAGAGAAGATCGCCTGGGAGGGAACAGGGCGGGAGCTGGGTTGGTGTAGCATCTAAATGAGAACGCCACCAGAGGCACTGACTTGTGTATGTTCACTAAAATATGTAGTATTGACTGTGTCAATAAAGCACTGCCTGTCCCGTGGCGCCTCCCTGAACGGAAACATACTTCTTGGTGGCGGTGGCACACTTTGTGCATTTTTGGTACAATTTAACACCCCCTGTACCTCACACAGCAACTGAAGAGGGATGCCTACTCATTACTATGCTGCCAAAACGTTAGCTATTCCTACTACTCACGTGAAAAACATGACGTGTTGACATGCAACAATTGGCACTAGAGATTTCTTTGGCAAATAACCCTAGGCTGCAGATAACATCGGTATATAAAAAACAGTCACAGCCTTAGCGGATGAGAACAGTAGTGGAAATGGCAATCCACCAATGTATGGCTGCAAACACCTCTATTTTATTTCTCGACTGCATCCAGTTTTGTATTCTCCTTGCCATGTAGTAGTGATACTCATGTTTGCCATGCGCGTACTAGCTGGAGCTACTATCAAAGATTCTGGCACGACATGTGATCATATGTCTTGGGTTCTTGCGTGGTGGGCTAAAACGTTCACTACTCTTCTGGTATCAGTGATTCAACAGTGGCTGAGGCATTACAGGAGTCAGATTCCTGACCAAGGCCTGTGGCAGCACCGGCAAAACCAGATTCTGGTGTTGCAAAGAGTGACGACCTCCAATACGAAACACTTCTTCCACTTGCTCTAACTATACTTTATGCAGGAGCTAGGCTCTTTGCAGACAGGATGAGATGTATTCACCTAAAGATGGGAAGAATACAGTTGATGTGCATCGTAGTTCTCTGTGGATAAAAAGGTTTGGAGATCCTCTTAAATATTCTCCTCTTCCCAGTTAAGACTGAACAGACTTGGCTACTTTCATGTCTAAGGTTTTACCTTTGGAGCCGGAGACTGACTGAGGGGTGTAACTTTAGAGAACTAACTGCATCGAAGTTTTAGAGCCAATATCATCATTTATTTTTCAAAATGTTGGTTAGGATTTGAATGCACAACTAACAGTTACTGTGATAGATATTCAACGATTTGGGAGGGATTTATTGCTGGGCGGATCTTAGAGGCATGGCTTCGGCCATCACAGTAATGGAAGTAAAAATACACACTTGCAGCTCATCAGGTAATACCAGAAAACACATTAATTTTGACACATGCTGAGTAATGGAGAACTTCCATCTTAGTCACCAGACTCCTCCTGAGACTGACAACACAGACAGTGTTTATACAAATCCCCATGGTCAAATGTCATCCGGTTTCCCCATAAGTTGAGGCCTGCACAAACAATGTTTTATGGCTTAACAGATGACTGACCTAATTCAAGCAAGCAGTGGCGGCCACCGCCTACATAAAGTGGTAGGGCGGCCACCGGTGGAGAGGGCGGCGGGTTGGGGAGGGGAGAAATAAAATATACATAAAAAATTTAAAAAAGGCTTACCTGCTGCTTCGCTCCTCTCCGCTCCCGCCTGCCTCGCTGCTGCTCTCGTCAGCCGGAAGAGGATGGGCCCTCAGGGCACAGGCTCCACACTCAATCCAGATGCTGCTCTCACATGAGAGCAGCGCCGGTGAGAGCAGCGCCGGGATTGGTTCACTGGAGCTTGTGCCTTTCCTCCAACCCGGCTGTGTAACACAGCCGGGTTGGAGAAACATAAGTGGGCATGTGTGTTTGGCCGGCTTAGGACGTCCGGACAAACACACATGCGCACTTATAAGTGCACTCTACTCCTCCCTGACATGCATCACCCGGCCCCATACTTATTGCGTATGGTCATGTGTGACATGCAGTTAAAGTTTGACAGCATAAATAAAATGATAATAACATTGTGATATGTTCATTTTATTTATCGTCTGCTGGCACGGGCTGTGGGGAAACGCTCCTCTGCCATTACGAAGGAGCCACCCCTGCAAGCAAGGTTTCCTGCAAATAGAAACAGCTCCTGCTTCCAAAAACGTGATAATAAATACACTGTTTAATTTTTAGCCTTGCACAGTGATTTATGGCAAGCTATGAAGGGTTATGATGAACCAAGTAAACTGGAGTACCGGCAGGCAATGAGGAAATATCACTCTGAGATTAGAACCATAAAAGCCACATACTATACCACCAAAATTAAGAAGGCTTCGAATTCGCCTAGAGAAATTTTTACAATTTTGAAATTGCTTACGGAAGTTAAAACAGATAGCTCGTTACCAGAACCAACGGTTGATCGCTGCAACGAAGTGGCCACCTTCTTTTTAAAGAAAATAACAGACATCTATTCCACCTTCTCAAATAGGACAAAGGAGACTGATTTCCTCTAAGGGTAGGCAACCCTCAGACTGCCTAGAGCAAGGCCTGTCGGTTTTTTCTGCCATCATCTCCAATCAGCTTTTACCATCACCTCCAATAAGCTTTCAGTTTTTTTATTCAGCCTAGTCAAGTCAGGTTCCTGCCCTTGACCCAGCCCCCCTTCGTATTTTTGAACAAGGCTCAAAGAATATTTTTCCTGTTTTTCAGGAATTACTGAATTTATCATTAACCTCGGGCTCCGTTCCCCCGAATGGAAACTTGCAGTGGCAAAACCACTATTGAAAAAGCCAAGCCTAGACCCCCTGTGTATGGCACACTAAAGCCCTATCTCCCTACTGCCGGGAGTGCCCAAGCTTCTGGAGAAGCATGTTAGCCAACATCTCTCCCTCTTTCTGGAGTCCAATAAAGTCCTTCAACCTACCCAAACGGGGTTCAGACTACAGCACTGAAACAGCACTTTTGGCCGTGGTAGAAGAACTTAGGCAACTCTTAGACCAAGGAGGCTCTGCAGCAGTCATCCTTTTGGACCTCAGTGGCGCATTTGATACGGGTGACCATGCAACTTTCATTCAGAGGATTATAGATGTGGGGATAAGTGACTTCTCAGTTAAGTGGTTGACGTCTTTCCTTGAGGGTGGAACTTTCCAAGTGTTAGACTAAATGCATTACTCAGACATTTTCACTTTGAAATGTGGAGTATCGCAGGGCTCTACTTTGAGCCCTACCTGCTTCAACCTTTATATGCGCCACTTAGCTGAGGTAGAACAAACTTTTGGGTTGACAATAGTTTTCTACGCAGACAAAACAGACGACACCCAACTAGTCGTCTCCATCTCTCCGGAACATGGCTCCAACTGTCAACAACTCGTCCTTTGTTTAATGGAGATGGCTAACTGGATGACCAGGTGTTGCTTCAAGCTAAATGGAGACAAGACTGAGATTATGCTCCTAAATAATCTGTCCAATCGGACGTTATTCCCCTGGCTGGAGTGTCTAAGGAATACACCTAGCCCCAAAAATCTCGAAAAAAACCTGGGTGTTTGGTTGGATGACTCGCTCACTATGGAGTCTCAGGGCAACAACCTGGCATCAAACTGTTATGGAATACTAAGATTGCTGAGGAAAATGTTAAACCTTTTGCCCTTTCTTTTCCGAAGACTCATTGTACAGGCCCTGATTATTTCCTGGTTGGATTACGGGAACTCTCTAAACCGTGGCTCCCCTCACTATGTAAAAAGAAGGTTACAGGTCATTCAAAATACGTCAGCCCGCCTCCTTTTTAATATTACGAGGCACCAATCCGCAAGAAGGGCACAGGCTGACCTTCATTGACTCCTCATTGAGCAGCAGGTGGAGTTTAAAGTTCTCTGTATTGCCGTACTATAACAAAGGACCCCAATTACTAGGCACCCTCATCAAACCTTACAGCCCTGGAAGGTCCTTGGGATCGGCGAATGCACTTCTTGCAATAGTACCAAAAATATGCAGAACAAGATGGGGAGGGGGTTCTTTTGAGTACCTGACTTCTAAGTTGTGAAATTCTCTGCTGATCAAATTGCACCAGATACACTGAGAACCCACCTTCAGAAAATTGTTTAAGACCTGGACGTTCATTAATTAGATACCCCCTCGGTTTTCATATGGGGTCCGGTTCTATGGTTATGCTAATTGGTACAAGCGTTGGGAAGCCTTAGGGTAACCATACGCTTTATAAATCCCCTAGATTAGATTAGAATGTATGGGGACAGCAGAAGGCTCAAAGCAGAAGCGGCTAGATTCCATTTTTCCTGGGTCAATACAGGACAAAAAGTGATCTGCACAGATCTTCTTGATGTTGAGGAGAGGAACACTGTTGAGGAGATTATAGGACACAAGTTTAGCTCTGCACACACTTCGACGAACCAGGAGCAGGATAGAAGTGGAGCCGGAAGCAGGAATCAAACCTAGACTATAGGTAGCCTTCAGACACAGAGGAGGGAGGGGAGTTAAATGGTTATGTTGACAAGAGGGTATTCTCTAAGAATGGCATGTGATTATACGCGGTGAGAATAAGCAAAAGGATTGCTTGTGGTCAGATGACCATTTCATAAGAGATTAGAAATGTATAATTATTGTCCAAATGTTTCATTATATGTAGGGGGCATTTCAATACATGATCAAATCCCAATAAAATCATACATTTAAAAAAAAAAAAGTTTAGCTCTGCACATAGCCATTTCTTTTGTATCATGGGCACTGTCATTTTTTTTCTTTTCTATCATCCACATGATGGAGGACCACTTGCCATGAAAGATTCTGTCATGTTAATTGGGGCAGTGTTTTGTCAAGACCTCCTGTTAACTCGGCAGGAGCATTTTTGTGAAAACCGTAAATCTGGCTGGCTGCATGTCTTAGTGGTTTCTTGGACTTTTCACTGCAGGAAGTCCACTGCTGCATGCCGGTTCGCTTCTCCCCTATCCTTCTTACCTAGTGTCTACCTTCCTAGACCTTTTTTTCTGTTTTGACTTGGGGAACTCTTCTATTTTGGAGTGCTGATTAGAGGTGGATATGAATCTGCCAGTACCTTTTGTGGCCCACCTCTAATAAGTGTCCCATCTATTTTTTCTGGGGCTACTCCCTATGTCCATGGAACCTATTTTTAACAAAAATATTTTATCAGGGTTAAGAGGTAGTGCTCCAATGATTTCTCATCTCCTCTATTTTCGCTGGGTGTACTGATGCAGTGTGTAACTCTACAGCGCAGAGAAGGCAGTGAAAAGGCGGATGCCATAGTGTTGGCGCCAATAAGTATGAAAACACTCTTTATGGCAGGTTAGCATTTCTTTCTTTTGCAGAAACAAACTACCCTAGTTAAGATTTATTTTTGCCAAAGAAAAAAACAATGGCCCTGAAACACAGGAAATGTTTCCACAGAGCATTGGGACTATTGCTTATTTTTCCTGCCCACGCCGACCATATCTTGCATGGCAGTTCCAGGTCTGAAAAATATGCATTGCAAATCTTGCTTGAATAGAATGGGCCTTATGTCAAATTGATTCAATGGCCATATGGCAGATGGACTACAGGTTCGCGGATTTCTGCAAGCAAGGTTAGAAACTTACAGCTATAAACAGGGTTGGAGAACTGCAGGGCTTGGTAGCGTAGGAGCCCCATGGATTTACAGCGGGGTTCCCATTCCGACAAACCTTAGTTGCAATAAATTTGTATTTCAGCTTTTTACATTTTGTACACATACCATTTTCTAAATTTCCACAGCAAGTAATGCTTACAATTTGTCTGAACGTTTCCCACCCGTCCCTTAACAAGCTCTTCCACTTCAAGTCTTTCTTTGTTTCACTGGCTTTAGCATGTCTTTTAGTCCTTCAGACAAACTGAATGACCCGTTTATCTTGATATCATCCCCAGATACTGGCAACAACACTTCTGGCAAAACCCAAATACAGGTTTTGAATGTTTGACATCAAAAAGGTGGAAGACAGCCATAAACTGATAACTATTTAGGAATCATTTCATAGGACCTGATTAGTGTTGAGTGCCAAAGTCCAAACCCATCATATTGAGTTATACTGACTCGGACAATGGCAGTTATTAATCCCAAATGACTAGTTGGAGATGATGCACAGCATAGGGAATCAAGAATTCCTTCACTACGTAAGAGGAATCTTAATAACATTTCACCTTAATTGCCTTAGGGAATGAAACCTTTTGCATTTTGGGATGCAAACCTAAAGTTGGGCCTGTTAGCCCACTAGCCAAATTCAGAAATTTTTCCCTAGAGTGAAAGAGCTCATTTTCAATCACCCTACTCCCAGAGATTTCTACGAGTAGGGTGTGCCCACCAAAACTCCCCATGAAGATTTTTTTTTGCAACAATGTATGAACAAAGGCAACGATAAAGAAGTTAAAATCTGAAACCATTTCAACTGTACAGGTAGGTGATGTCAACCTATCAAAAAGTCTCAAAGAATGGATTAACAGTGAAACCAATGACAATTTTATCATAGAACGTTATGCAAAAACAATATTTTAGAATGTTGCACTTAGATAAACTAATTGAAAAGAAGGCAGTAGGTCTTCCTAAGAACAAGGCCCCTTTTTAGGTTTAAATGATTTTATTATATATATGCATCAATCAGACCAGACAGATCCACCACTTACATCAAATAAACCGTACTTCAATATCCAAAAACACCATTTGGAAAGCCCAGCCCTTTCCTCAAAACCAAATCATGTGGGCATAACACCTATGTGAAAAATCAACTCCAATTATATAGATCTTTATGCCCTCCAAAGTAATTACTGATTTACCACATTGACTTCATACATTCAAAATTCATACCTTCTGTTTCTTCTCCATGTCTTTCTCTTCCTGATCAAGCAGGATCTGAAACATCTGTTCCACTCTGGAATCTGTAGATGACATACGCTGGACCTGAGAAAGAAAGAAAAAGAAGCTCACCAGGTAAGTTACATACCACTGTGATTAAACAGAAAAACGTTTGGTAACTCCTCAATAAATGTCTTTACTTCACACAAAAAGAAATCTTCCCTAACCCCTCACCACCCATATGGTGAGTGCCAATGATGTCTAGCTAGCCACTCTGTGCTACCAAAAGGAAAGGAAATACTTCTTCAGTAAACCACTTACAGGAAACACGAACATTTCCAGTTACTGAAATATGAGCCTGGATTTTACTTTTCCTGTTTTAGATTCTATCAGTGGTAAAATCTATAAAAGATATTATGCTGTAGAAACACAGTAGAGCACCTGATACTGCAACCTTAAGCAGCACTGTGAATACCAAATATTGCTACTGGTCAACACAACAGTACTGAAATGAATCATACCCGTAAATATGAAAGTCTGGGCAAAATCAAGTTGTTAAGTGAAATCTTAGTAGGTGCATTATCCCACTGAGCTTCATTTCTGGTAAGCGTAAATGTTTACAGCCGTCATCCCACTAAAAAAAATAATACCTTTTGCTGAACACGCACTCCAAGACTACGCAGGGTCTCCAAGAATGTTTTGTTTTTTGGCTCTAGAACCAGACACCTCCGAAGATCAACAATTGCTTCATCTAGTCGTTCAAGCTTCTCTAGCGCCTGGCTGCGACGAAACAGAGCCTTTACATCCCCGCCATCCACATCAATAGCTGTAATGATATGACCCAAACATAAGGATTTCACGTCCAACAAGTTTATAAAAAGTACACCACTTTAAAACCCCAACCCTACAAATATAGACTTAACACATCTCCCATGGTCTGTGCCCATCATAGGAAATAAGAAACAATAGCTGAAAGCACAGCCAATCCAGTGAGACTGCTGCAAAGTAGTGAGAAAACAAACAACGCACAAGGTGCTAAGCAAATTCCTACCTGGCTTGAAAATCATATTCACAACATGAGTTGACAACTAAATTACATTTCAAAAGCTGTGTTCCTGCGCTCTAAATGCAGGTTTCTGACAGTGTTCATCAATTTAACGAGACACGTCTCACAGTCCATTGCTTATTAGGGAAAGGTTAAGCTGTGATTGTATCTGCATGTTTGGTAGGACGATCTACAATTCAAGTAGGGGAAATAGCCATGGCATGTTGGGATGAAAGAACAACTGTATAATACAACTATTCTCAAGAGTGCCAGAGTCAATTTTATTTTCACTTAATTAAAACCAGAAAAACATCCATTAAAATTACAAGTAATATTACAAAAGAGATTCCACTATTTTCCTATATGAAAGGTAAATAATGTAGCAGACTATCAGCAGTATTTTGCTTAAATGTCCCTTTAGTTGACCAATATATCATTGTCTCAAAAAGTTGTTCTGGAAGGTCTTGTCTGAGAGTGCACAAGGCATCATCCTTAAAAACAAAAATATTATACACAATATATCTGCATGTTCAGTGATAAATGAAAGCTGATTTTCAAAACACCAATTAGCATATTTTAATGGAGATTCGACTTTCATTCTTTTCAAGGGTTTTATAGGCTACAGAGTTTTCAGGGTTATTATTAACTCTTAAGTAGTAGCCAATAATTCTCAGGGATGTTATCTTGTTGGAACCGAATTGAGACATCGGTCTCTAATCAAACAGTTGTTGTATTTGTCTATCATTTCACACAGTTCCAACTAAGACTTCCATGGAAACCTATGTGCGCCCTTTTTCCCACAATACTTGCAACATGGACAAGGAAACTTCGAACAGTCTTTCAAAAGAGACTATACCTTTTGTTGCATCAACCTCAGCATCTGAATAATTCTCCTGTAAAAAAAAAAAACCAGTGTTATTGTCTAGCAAAAGAAATACATTTGGTAAGTGAGAAAGTATAACCTTGGGGGTAATCAACTCAACTAATGGGTAATATTAAGAAAAGACACAGTTGTGCTGACGTGGGAGAGCAAATCTCATGGCACAAATGCGTCAATCAGGGGTGTCCAACATTGGTCAAGAGGCATGAATCCAGGCCAGGTTTTGTAAATGATATCCATGTAAATGTATTACATGAAAATGTATTTTTTGTAGAAATCCTGAAAACCTGTCACTGATCTCACCTTTCTGGGCCTATGTTGGACACCTATGCTGAGGTTAGAGGACAACATATTTCTATACACATAGCAAAGCATCCAGTTTCTTTTCACCAAAGACCTATACCCAATAGGTGTATCAATCATTAGATTAGAACATTTGTCACATGCTTTTTTGAGGAAGAGCTCAGAATATGTTCCACTTCTACATGTCAGATTGCTCTCTCTTTATAAATGTCATGTCCATCATAATCAAATGTCATGTCAATCATAAATCAATAAGTTTGATTGAGCAAGCCCAGAAGATGTTAAACAGAAAATCAGCTGGGGGGCGTGGCTAGCGCCCGAGGAAGATGGCGGCACTCCCGTGACTCGCCTGAGGCGGCGGGATTGTTCGAGGGATTCTCTGGCACCATCCGAGTCCTGACAGCGGGCAAATTGTAGGAATGAAGGTCGGAATGTGAGCGCTTCCTGACGGAGGTCTTTTCGTCTTTCTGAAGATAAGCCTTGACCTTTTACCAAGCATTTTTCCTCACGGCTGAGTTAGTGGCAACAGCTGCCTTATGGTTATGCGCGCGCTGAGGGAGCCGTTTTTATTATCGCATGTGGCATTCTGACTGACTGCATAAATTTATGGTTGGAGACGGAGTACACCAGTGTTAAATGTTTTGAGCGGATGAGCTCTGCAGTGTTTCCTCACCTCATTTCGTCATGCACATGACTAAACACACCAAGGCTGCCTGCAGGCTGAGATCGTCTTTCACCTCGCGCGCGCTGTGTCTCTTCAAGGAAGGCAATAATTCACTTGCTAAATGTTGATGTTTGACACTAAAAGTCTTGCAGAGTGGTGAAATAAGGCCTTTTTCTAAACGTGCTTGTCATCTGTATTAATGCACTTTAAATAGACATTTCAGTAAACTCATTTCTTTACTTTTAGTCGGTGTATGTGAAACCATATGCATTTTTCAACTGACTTTTTCTTCAGAGCCTGTAATGTTATATGAATGTGCCACACAGTTATTTATTTAATATGGCTCTCCTGCCTGAAGCATTAAGTTTAGCATGCTGCTTGGCTCGCTCTGTTCCGGTCAAGTTTTTGTGAAAAGAAAAAAAAAAAAAATGTGGTAATTTACTTTTCACTCACACACTTTCTTCTCATTAAGCATACAATTACCACTTTTATATCCTGTTTCATGCTTATTGGTCAATGTATGTTCTGATAACATGTCATACGCCTAATGCTCGTAATTTTCATCACAGTTTATCATCTATATTATTATTAGATGGAATTGCGCATTTAAGCTTTGTTTTGCAGGTTTTTAAGACCTCTTCTGTATAGGTTTTAATTCTTCCCATTGTATGGGTAGGTTAAAAAGTGTATCTTCAGTGCAAATATCCTCACAGCGCAGATTCATTATTCGTTCAAAGCCATGTGCAAACTTTATTCAAATGGAAGACTCCCAAGCACCAACATCCAAAATAGCTGCTTCTTCAGCTATGGCTAATGGCTCCTCTTCCCTTAATAAAGCAACAACTAAGCGCCTTAAAAAAGATCCACCTTCTCCACCAAAGCCATCTTCATCTGTCTTCATGGATCTTCTTTTGGAGGAAATCCGGGCTTTGCGACCATTTGTTGAAGAGACAAACTCTAAAATACAAATTCTAACTGACGGATGGGAAAAACTGGAAGAAAGAGTCACCAAGGTTGAACACACAGTTGAATCTCTCAGTGCATCTTCTACCAAAGTAGAAATTCTTCAGTCCCAGATTACATCCTTGCACAGACAGGTGGAAAACCTTGAAAACAGGAATAGGCGTAATAACTTACGCATTTATGGATTATCGGAAGGCGTGGAGGGGTCAGATCCCATCTCCTTCTTTCAAAAATTTCTACCGTCAATACTAAATCTACCGGAGGGCACTACTCTCAACATACAACGTGCTCATAGACTGGGCCCATTACATTCCTCATCCTCAAGTACGAAGAGACCGAGAGGAGTCATATTGAATTTCCTTGAGTATACAGACCTCCTCAAAGTATTGTCAGCAGTCAGACTCCTGAAGCGTATTTCATTTTCAGGGCACCAACTGTTCTTTTCACAGGACTATGCCAAATCCACAGCGGATAGACGTAAGGAATTCCTGGCTATGCGTCCAGCGCTACGGTCAATTGGGGCACGTTTCGGATTATTTCATCCTTGCCTGTTTAAAGTCACCTTTAACAACAACACCGTGACATACGAAGATCCAATAAGACTGAAGAGTTTCCTTCATACACAATGCCCAGAAAAGATGGACATCTCCAGCACTCATTTTAAATAACTCTTCTTCCGTTATACACCTGCATAGGGTTTAGATTTTCACTATGTTGTTTTACTTACGAATATTAGAGTAGATGCTACCATGCTGCAGTGGTTTGTTTGTTCTCATTAATTTTTCTATTTCAGGTTATCACCTTATAGTGTCTAATATTACAATATGTCATGTCATATTTCATTCTGTTTGTATTGACCATTTGTGTCCTTTGTCTCCTCTGTCCCCTGTCGCACAGGACCTGACCCCATGTGCTTGACCTACTAGCTTTGCATATTGTTTACATCCCGAAGTCTTCCCTGCCTCACCTCATGGAGTCCGGGTGCGTCATCGTTCCATGTGGTCTCTCCCCCCCCCCACCCTTCCATTGTTTTGACTTTTATGTAGGTATGTTCCTTTATCTTATCTTCTATTTTACAGCCTTCACTCCTCCTCCTTTATTCCCTCTTCTTTCCTTTTATCACACATGTTTCTATCATATGTCTCTTTTTTCAATCTTCCTTTTTTCCCTTCTCCACTTCTCATATCTTTTCAGCTTCTCTCAATTGGTTTTAATTTTCAATATCTTCGTACTGAATATAAGGTTTACTTCAAGGTTTCTTTTTGCTTTCATTGTTGAATTGTGCATAAGTATTGCTACTTACAGTATACTTTCTCTTTTTCTTTATATATTCTATTCTTTCTTTTTTCTTCAATTGGTTTCCATATTCAATATCTTCGTACTTAATATAAGTTTTCTTCCCATGCTTTATTTTCTTATTGTTGCTAAATTTAATGGAAATACTACTGTTCACAATGTACAAAGTTTTCTTGGTTCACTTATGTCTAAATCACTCCTAACTCATACATGTTCTTAAAAATTATCTCATGGAATGTCAGAGGCTTGAATTCCCCCATTAAAAGACAGAGGGTTTTATCCCACTTATCAAAGTTAGATGCTAATATTGTATTATTACAAGAAACTCATCTCACTGAAAGTGAATCACTAAAACTCAAAAGAAATTGGGTTGGCAAAGTTTTCTTCTCGCCAGGAGATGGTAAAAGGAATGGGGTTATAACTAGGGCTCCCGGTTTTCCGTTTAAACGGATTTTTACATATAAATACAGACGGAAAACAAGTTTTCTTTTATCTGTATTTATATATAAAAACGGGAAAATACTAGTACATTTTGATGCCCCAGCCATTTCCCGGGGCTCCGCTCCGCCCCTCGAGTGAGGTCTTCATTGACATCAATAGAATCACACCCCCAACCATCTGGTGTCTCCCCCTCCTTAGAGGGTTAAGAGGTGTCAGCCCAGGCAGAGACAGCTTCCCGGGCACACACACAGCCGCACCCGAGTACTTCACAGGTCTTTGAAAGACCATTTACTTGTTAATGGGGCTTTGTTGTTCTTTCACCCTTCTTAGAGCCCCCACGAAATTTGGCTCTAGTTGCGCCTCTGTAACCAGCTCCATACTAGCACTCAGAGGTACTGCTCCAGTGACAGGCGAAGGACGGTACGGGCATGTATCACGCGCACAGGTTCTGTTCCACTGGTAATCCACTGTCCGATCTCGGCCCCCATCTTATCGTTAGGGGAGATCTAGGGATGGCACACAGTGGTGAGAGTCCAATGAAGGGATGGGTACATACTGCTAATCTATCCTTAGTTGTGGCAAGGACTCAGCAGGTATGAGCCCTGTGCTCCCCTACGACTGGATGGGCACGAGACTGAGATCTCTGCTGTCTCCCTGTGAATGGCGGCCTCGGTTACTTCAGCATGGGTGACTTCTGTTTTGCCTGGTCCTCGGTGCTTCTGTAGACGAGGGAGAGAGACCCGCAGCCTTCACTGCTTGCAAAGTGACCCTGTGCAACTTTCACAGTAACATCTCTGAGTGAAGCCGAGTGTGCGTGTCCCTCACATGTCCTTGCACACCAGTGACAGACGCGCATCGCGCATCATCAAGGCGCTACATTTCAGCATTGACCCTTAGTTCTTTTTCCTAGACCATCAGACACTCCAAAAGTACAAGGCTGTCCGTGATGTCTGGATATTCATTGTGACGACCGTGCTATCAACATCCCGGCGTGGCCTAGGAGGTCCAACCCATGAAAAGGAAAAACAAATCCCACAATGTCTTTTAACCCAATTTGGCAGGACGAGCAGTCACCAACAATAAGGATTTCAGAATGTTTGATAATGTCTGATTGGGTCATGGTGACTCTTGTTTATTTCACCACCACCTGGATTCATGCCCATCAAACGTGCTAGCGTCTCTCTTCATCCATTCTCCATGCATACCTATCAAACACTGCGCTGGCCCCTCTTGTTATTTCACTCTGCACCCATAATTCACATCCATCCAACATTGGGCTTGCATCTCTCGTAATATCTTGTTATTTCACTCCCACCTGTATTCATGCCCATTAGACACCGTGCCGGTGACTCTTCTCATCTCTACCTCCATCCACAATTCACACTCATCGAACACTGTGCTGGGGCCTCTCGAAATTTCACCCTCCACCTGCCATTCACTTCATCAAAGACTTTTCTTTTCATGTTGTTAGCTTTTCAAGCAAAAACACTCATTGATTTCTGAATAATGAGTGTAAAAGCTTTAAGTTGTATTCCCTATGAGTGTTTGCTTTTTTCCAGTATGTTGTTACTTTTTTCAGGCAGCATATTACTGTAGTCTAGTGCATAATTTGAATTGAATTGCTTCCAGGTGTTTATAGCGGGGCACAATTGAGTTGTAGCTGAAGGCAGTGCGAGTTTCTCTCAGTGGGGCAGTATGGTGTTCAGTGGGGGAGAGGATGTGGCACTCTGCCGATGACAGAAACTGCAAGGCTCTGAGACAAATGGCTTGTTATAGCACATTTAAGCATATTTGGGACATTCTGAAAATGGCAAAGTTTTCAGATGAAAGTATAGTGTTGACCAATAACAACCGAGCGCATGTGTGCATTGTCAATTTAAATAAATGTGGAAAAATACTAGCTGTAGCGTCGTCTTTTGCTTGCGGCAAAAATAAATGTGGATAAATACAGAAAAAATGCCCAAAAAATAAATATGGATAAATACAGACGGAAATGGCAAAAAAATAAATACCATAAAACCGGGAGCCCTAGTTATAACTCTCTGCCACAAAACACTGAAGGCCCAGCTTGTCTCTCAAGAATCTGACATAGAGGGAAGGTGGGTTTTCACAAATCTCTTGTTAGGACGGACTTCATTATCACTGCTCAATGTTTATGCCCCTACCAATGGAGATGTTAGTTTCTGGTCACGCATCTCCCAACTGCTCCTCAAATATCCGTCGGAGAACTTCATCCTTGCAGGCGATTGCAATCAAGTGATGGATCCATTCATAGACAGAAATTCTAACTCCCATTTTACCTCAAACGCAGCGCACAAAGCTTTCATACAAACCATTGAACAAAGAAATGTATTAGACTCATGGCGCCTTTGTAATCCATCTACAAGAGAATACTCTTTTTTTTCTCATCCTCACCAAACACAATCCCGAATCGACCATATTTTTATTTCACGGAACATTTCCCAATCCCTACGCTCTGCTGATAAAGGCCCTATACTTATTTCAGATCATGCTCCTGTTTCGATTCAATTGGACCTTCCAAGCCACTCCACATCTCCAAAAAAATGGCGTTTCAATAACTCTTTACTCCTGGATCCTAAATTTAATTCGTCTTTTGTATCCTTCTCTCAAGAATTTTTCTCTATTAACCTAACAACAGATGTTTCCTTTCACACAGTATGGGATGCCTTCAAAGCTACTGCTAGAGACTTTATTATTAGATTTGTATCAAACAAACGCAAAGCTTTCCGCATACCACACCACACACTTCTTGATAAGATTAAAAAGCTCGAACACTCTTTTCATACCTCCAAATCAAAAGAATCTCTCAAGGATCTCATTAATGCAAAGATCGCCTTTAATGAATCAACCACTAAACAGGCCTCCCTATATTTACTTAAATCTTCAGCTAAGTACTATGGGGGCCAAAACAAGTCAGGCAAACTTCTGGCCAATTATTTGAAAATTAAACAACAAAAACTTCACATTGATTCCATTATAGATGACAATCAAATACCGAAACTTGGGGACCCTGAAATCCTCCAGGAATTTGTACACTTCTATAAGTCCCTTTACACACCAGAAAGCACACCTTCAGATACAGACCTTTCTCATTACTTTTCCACAATTCAAAAACACATCAATCCCCAGATGGATTTAACAATTCTGGAATCTGACCTTACACAAGCAGAACTTCTCAACGCTCTGAGAACCCATAAAAAAGACAAAGCCCCCGGCCCTGATGGCTTTACAGTGGAATTTTACCTACACTTTGCTCATTTATTACTCCCACACTTATATTCTCTTATTTCTTCCTTCATCACTTCACGTAAATCCATTGGCTCTTTTTCTGAAGCCTTGATTTGTCTAATACCAAAAGCTGATAAGGACTTACGCTTTTGCAAAAATTATAGACCCATCTCCTTAGTAAACGTAGATTATAAAATCTTTTCCAAAGCTCTAGCTCTAAGACTAGAACCCCATCTTCCACTATTACTTGGTAAGGAACAATCAGGTTTCGTCAAAGGTCGCAGTATCACGGATAATACACGTCTGTTTTTTGACATTATATCCAAATCATCACATTATTCGGATTCTCTGGCAGCAATTGCGTTAGACGCGGAAAAAGCCTTTGATCGGGTTTATTGGCCATTTATCTTCCATGCTCTCAAATGGTTCGGTTTTGGACCAAAAATCACATCCTTAATTGCCCTACTTTACTCGGATCCCAAAGCTGCAATATCAACTAATGGTCTTATCTCTCCTTATTTCAGTCTCAAACGAGGTGTTCGTCAGGGTTGCCCCTTATCACCTTTTCTTTTTAATTTAGCTTTAGAACCCTTTCTGTCAAAATTCGCCAAAATCATTCCATCACGGGCTTTGTCTCGGACCCTCAACAAATTAAATTAGCAGCATACGCTGACGATATTCTAGTCTTTCTCTCCCAACACGCAGTCTTCCCTCACAGCCTTTCTAGGAGAAGTGGAAGATTATGGGCTGGTGTCAGGTTATAAATTGAACAAAGGGAAATGTGAGATTTTACCCTTAACTAAATACACCTTCAAGGAGGATTTTAGGATTTCTGATTTCGCCTGGAACTCTAAACATATAAAATATTTCGGCATCTGGTTCTCTTCCTCCATTAAAACATCCATTTCTCTAAACATTGATAAATGCTCTGCCAAACTTAAATCACTAACTGCAAGATGGCACCCCCTCCATTTATCTTGGTGGGGTCGCTTAGACACTATCAAAATGATGCTCACGCCTATAGTCCTATACATCCTTTCTAACATACCAACATCCATTCCATCTAACTTCTTTCAAAAATTCCATTCTAACTTCCTTTTTATGGAATGCTAAAAATCACGAATGGCGCTACAGAAATTAACTAGACCAAAATCCGAAGGAGGGGTTAACTTTCCCCATTTCTCTAATTATCATAAAGCCTTCCAACTAAGACAACTGTCAAATTGGATTACTACTCAATCTGAAACTAGACCTCTTTGGGTGGATCTTGAACTCTCATTTTTAACCCCTTTCTCATTCCAGGAATACCTCTCCTTTACCCGGAAGCCACAAAAGCTCTCTACTCCCATAATTAAGCAATCAAGTAAACTATTATCTATTGCACCTCACTTAGCTACACATAACTCAGAAACTTTTCTCAACTCCACAATTTGGCATAATAAATTGATCCTTTTTAAAGGGAAACCCATATACTGGAAGGTATGGAGGAATAAAGGTCTACTTTGGGTGCACCAATTTTTTGACCAAGGCTTACCCATCCAATTTACACAAATGCAATCTCTTTATCCCTTACCTCCTTCCTTTAAACCCAAATTTATGACTTTGCAGAGTGTAATAATTGAGGCATGTGCGAAACTCACCACTCCACTCCCTTCACAATCCCATCCCATATTCCCATGGCACAATCTCCTGCTCATAAACCCCAAAGCATCCAATATTTATTCTCGTCTAATGACACCTCCCGATAATAGACAGAAAACTAAAGTAGAACTTACATGGGAATCTGATCTGGAAACGAATTGGCCCATTACTCTATGGAATAGAATTTGGATGAAACTCAGGAAATCTTCTAGAGCGGCCAGTACAACACAAACACTTTTCTTTATCTACAATAGTTTGTTTTTCACCCCAGTTTACCTAAACAAGATACACAACACAAATCCTAACACATGTTGGACATGCTCCCGAGGTGACGCTGACTTCAAACATATATTTACATGCACACATGTTTTTAAATTTTGGAAACAAGTTTGGCACCAGATCAACGTTATTTTTCATACCAAAACACCCCTCTCCCTTACCAACATTTTCCTAGGTAGTTTAGCACCGGAATGGGGGGGAACATCAACCCCAACTAAGACTTATTGACTTGCTACTGGCTATAGCGTTTCAACAGATTTCAAAGAATTGGAAAGACTCTTCTAAATTATCCTATTTAGCATGGTGGTATGCGGTATGCCATAACCATCGTTTAGATACAGCCCTTGTCCACCCTATCTCTTTAGCTACGAAAAGATTACACCTCTGGTCTCCTCTCACGCACTTTCTGAATACAACAGCAAAGAACACTTCTTCACCAGCTCCTTCAATGCAAGAAGTTACCAAGCCTCCCTGACTTCCTACTGTTTGTTTTTACATAATTGTGCTCAATTTATCAATTCCTATTACACCCTTTCAATTGTATATTTTTTGACATGTACTACTATTTACAATATCTATGAACCTTTGAATGTATTCATATCATTCCTTAAGTTATATTATTATTACCTTGAAGATTTTTGTATATCAATAGTATTCTTAAATATCCTTTTCTGTTTACTATGCATCGGTAAATGATTGCCTGTATGAAGTATTGTTTTTGTAATTACTTTAATTTCTAAATAAACCTTTACTTGAACTTAAAAAAAAAAAACAGAAAATCAGCTCACTTAACTCCTTAACTAAATTATCTGTCTTGTCATTTTAATTCTGAAGGGTACCACATCACTGCCACATTATTGCCAATGCATCTCAGCAGGGGCTTGTACATAGTACTCTATCAGTGATACAGCCTTTTACCTGTACCTCGCACAACATAAGTATTTCTCCCTATGTTAGACCTGAGACTGACTCATGTAACATATCGGAGGCGATCAGAAACTACAACCGAACGTCCCATTGAGTCACATCCAAGGTTGCTTCCAAAAAGCCCGAGAAAATCCACATCATCTGCTGTCCTATATATCTGTGAGAGTTCTCCAGTTATCCTGACAAAGCTCCCTTTAGGCTGCAGTCTCTACTGGGTTAGGTCCCTCTGGCAGTGCACACAACTAGAAGATGCGAGCAGTGACTATACATAGTAGCTCCCATCTTGTCCAGTCTTCTCTCTATGCTCTCACCATCTCCGTCCCTTGGGTCTACAACAGTCCCACCGGCAACCACTATCGGGAACAGGCGTTGCCCACATGGGAGCCATTTTGAAGCAGATTCCTTCATCGATGCTGGACGAAGGTTTTTCTCTGCAGGTTTCTGCCACACCATGGATGCTCCATATTATGAAAAGAGTACACTCTGTGGTACAATACCTCCCCTTCAAAAGTTCATATTTGTGGCTGCTGCTCTAACACTGCATGCTCCTGTCACAGTACATGGAATGTTTAAGACATACATGTGGAGTGATTTGTGGTACAATTGAACAGCGCATTCTATATAAGGATGCTTGTACATAGTATTGCATTACAAAGAGAAAACAAGTAGAGGTGTTTCAGTTTGAGAAATAAGTGATTCTGAATTGCCTGGACTTTAAGTAGCCAAGTGGATAAACCAACTTGTTACTCTGCACTTTAAAATCAGAGGTATAAAAACACCAGTGTTTTGTAAACATTTTAACTTGTACTCCCAATGCAAACTTATGTAGCTATGTAGGCAATTGCACGAATTCGAGTGTTTTAAAGTAACTGCCAGAAAATAATCTGAAAGGTGTCCTGCTATCGTACACTTGCTCTCATATTTTAACAATATTTATGCACATATCTTTAAGAAGCTTACCAGCTTGAGGTAGCATGCAGCTCGGTTCCGATGCAGAACTGCCACTTCCGTTCTGTCACTGCATATTCGGATGGCTTTGGTGTACCGGGACAAGGCAGCTTCATACTCCCCAACTTTAAAGAGTTTGTTACCTTCCTCTCGTAGATGAATTGCATTAATCTAACCAATGAGAAAAGCAAGGAAAATGAAAGAGATATAAATTAACACTGTCATGGGCAATACAAAAGAAAACCGAGATAATAAAAAGTAATACCTCCTCTAAAGATTACAGAGTTATGGGGAAAAGTCTAGCTTAGTGCTTCCTTTCCTGAGCAGCAAGCAGCTGTTTTGAGCAACTACCCTATCTGGAGAGCACTCCTTATTACCTCGGATCACTGCACTGCCTGCCTTATCCAGTGATAAATCCAATGCTGTTTCCCAACTTTTGGGGGTTGCTCTATGTTAGTGATATAAATATTAATTAAAGGGGAGTGCCAACGAGAATTTGTTTGTAGTTTGAGTGTCCCCAGGTAACCCTAAGTTGCTGGTATCCAAGTGTAGCTAGTTACAACTGGTGTCCCCGTGGCCACCTTACTATTGGACTACCAAATATTCCTGTTCAGCCCTTGACATTTTGGGAGTAGCAACGTAGGGCAGTCCAAGGCTTCATGAAGAATGTGATATGGTCAATAAACTTAGCACACTGTAAAGCAGCCAAATACAGATTAATACATCAGTGTCCTGTCAGGGTTTTACTTTTAAAAATTGAAAAGTACGTTTTAACACAGTTTACTAAATACTACGCATAAAATAATTACCACTTCCAACTGAGAAATCTGTGTCTAGATATATCTATTGAAATGTACTACTAGGCTGTATGTTTTTAGGTTTCAATCGTTTTTAGGTCTCGCGCCTGGCGTGGCAGTGCGCAGCACTGCTCGCGCAGCGCGAGACCTTTAGAAAGGGCTTTAGAAAGCTAACCACACGCTCGTGCATGTGGTTTTGCTTTCCGCGGCTGCCATTGGCTTTCGCATGCTTTTTTAAAAAAAATCCAGCACGCAATTGGGCAAAGGCGGGCGCATGTCCCGCCTTTGCTCCGCCCATTCCCGTCGGAGGCCAGCACGCGCAGCAGCGCGCGTTCGTCTCGCTGCCGCGCTCCCTCCCCCCGCTCCTCTGTGGTGCACGCGCACCACTGGTTATTCTGGCACGTGCTTTCCCTGGTAAGTAACTAAGCCATGCTCTCAGGAAGACGTTGTTGAGGAGTGGAGCCCGTTATCGGCTTCCCGCACCTTGCAGCTGCCCGCAGCCATGTCTTTGTAGCTCTGACTCTGCTCAGGCATGCATGTGATTGGGGGCATTTTGTCCTCGGCGGTGGAAGGGGGGCTGTATCCATACAACCTTCACCAAACCTATAGGGCTCGGTCAAAGAGGGACATGGCGGGAAGCGTAGCCCCCAGTGGCTTTAAGCAGGGCTTCACGGCACGTTCGCTGAAAAGCCATCTAGCGTCTAGGTGGCAGGCTGGTTTCCAGGCGCTGCCTTCTGCATTCCGGCGACACTCGGATGAGGCAGGCCCCAGTCCCAGCGCGTGCAGGTGGGGACAGGCTGTCTATCTCAGTGCGAGGTGCCCGTTTTCATGCACTGCCTTTGGCATCGACTTCCGGGTGAAACGCAGATGATAAAAGCTTGAACCTCTCCAGATGCTCTCATTCTGCCCCCTACATATCTCATGATTGACTGATCTACCGCCACAGCTGTGAGCCCCCAGGGTCCTAGCACCGTCGCAGGGTATGCTGTGCTCTCTCAAAACCGTGGATTGCTTGAGCATGTGTGTCAGTGTGATAGCTTCACTTTCAGGGGCAACCCCGTCCCCCAGATCTGCTACTATAATCACACCTGTGCACCCAGGGCCTGACTCCCAAGCCACCACCGCCCCTCAGGACCTGTAGCTATATCACACCTGTGCACTCTCAGGGCCTGCCCCCCCCCGCCTCCCCAATCTACTCGTATAGCCTCACCAGCGCACTCAGGGGCTGACCCCCACTTAGGATTTGTCCTACATCACATCTGTGCACTTTCAGGGTGTGACCCCCCCTTCATGACCTGTATCTACATCACACCTGTCCCCCACCCATCATGACCTGCTCTTATATCACACCTGTGCACTCTCAGGACCAGACATTCGCCCCTCTCCGTCTTTGTGTTGTGCAATTATTCTCTCAGACGAGGGACAGGAAAAGATTGAAAGTTGTCGGGCTGTTGTATCGTGTATGATACAAGTGGAATTAATTAAGGCAGGTTAGAAATAGAGTGAAGACTTGCAATATCTGTCGGGTAGAGGTCTAACGTTCCTAGATGGCTTAGAATAGCATTAAATGCTGATCGTGGTTGATGCAGGGCGCTGTTGTCCATGTAAAAAGGGCGGCCGTTTTACGTTCTGCTGCTGTGGCCGTTAGTTCTGCCACCATTGACAGGCTATTTATACGATTTAACTGCGCTGCATTTGGTTCTTAAAATATTTGAATAGCTTTTTTGAGCCACACAGCTCCCAAGATGAAAAGGCGGGGACGTGAAGGTTCTGTGCGGAAGGTTTCTTGCTCGTTGTTTTTGTTGCTAGAAACCGTGCAGTTTGTATGTGCAAAAGTATAGATTTTGTGCCTCATCTTGTTCAAGGCATATTTCCCATTAATACTCGAATCAATTTTCTAAGTGTCCGGGTCTGCTAAATGGATTCACGCGTTGGTGAGGATAAATGGTTCTTTTCTGAACAGGAGTGGGACGATTTGATCTGGTGCTGCTGCATTTATTTTTGTATTTGAATTTTACTTGGTTACTCCATGAATTTAATTAAAACGAATCAATATTATTTTTCAATTAATGAGCTAACATATTGCTAGATTCTTTAGCTTAATGTTGTGCCGTGACTGGGGACATAAAGCTAAGACACAGTTCGTGTCAGGACTAGTGTGTGAGTTTCCTTCTTCGTTTTTCCTGCTTAACAGGGAACTGGCTTCGGAACGTTAAGCCCTGGTTCAGGATTACGAAAGGAGACTGTTACTGCAGTACCAACTCACTTAGGTATTACTAGAGGGGACATTAACGTGTGCATCTCATTCCTTTCACAGACGTTCATAGCAGACAAGCTCCTCGATTGAATGTTTATTTTGAACTGCAACAAAACCCATGTGTTAATAAGTGCTCCATTATAATAGGCTGACCACTATGGAAATGTACCCACAACATGCCCAAGTGGCATGAGATAAAGGCATAATGCCGGATGCCAATCTAACACCGGTGTACCAGATTAATGATCTTCCAAATAACTGTTTCTTCCCTTGAAGCTTCTGAAACACCTTATACTCAGTGGAAGTATTATGGCATCCAGTGCGTTTCTTGAGTCTGGGTTAGAGCATGTAAATAGCCTCTGTACTGGTGTGTTTGACAAGATGCTGCACGTGTTGGAAGAGTGCTTAATGCTGCAGTCTGGCTGGTTCTGGGGCTCGGCATGCTTGATTGTGTATGAATCACTGAATGCAACATACACTCCACACAATACCACTCAGTGCCACATAATTATACGCCAGCGCCACATAATTACACTCTACTGAATGCAACATACACTCCACACAATACCACTCAATGCCACATAATTATATGCTACATAATTACACTGCACTCAATGCAACATACACTCCAAATAATACCACTCAGTGCCACATAATTACACGCCACATAATTACACTCTACTGAATACAACATACACTCCCCATACCACTCAGTGCCACCTAATTACACTGCACTCAATGCAACATAAATACACTCCACATAATGCCACACAGTGCCACATAATTATATGCTACATAATTACACTGCACTCAATGCTACATACACTCCAAATACCACTCAGTGCCACATAATTACACACCACATAATTACACTCTACCGAATACAACATACACTCCACACAATACCACTCAGTGCCACATAATTATATGCTACATAATTACACTGCACTCATTGCAACATACACTCCAAATAATACCACTCAGTGCCACATAATTACACGCCACATAATTACACACTGCTAAATGCAACATACACTCCAAATACCACTCAGTGCCACATAATTACACACTACATAATTACACTCTACTGAATGCAACATACACTCCACACAATACCACTCGGTGCCACATAATTATATGCTACATAATTACACTGCACTCAATGCAACATACACTCCAAATAATACCACTCAGTGCCACATAATTACACGCCACATAATTACACTCTACTGAACACAACATACATTCCCCATAATACCACTCAGTGCCACATAATTGCACGCCACATAATTACACTCTACTCAATGCAACATAAATACACTCCACATAATACCACTCAGGGCCATATAATTGCACGCCACATACTTACACTCTACTGAATGCAACATACACTCCACACAATACCACTCAGTGCCACATAATTATATGCTACATAATTACTCTACTGAATGCAACATACACTCCACACAATACCACTCAGTGCCACATAATTATATGCTACATAATTACACTGCACTCAATGCAACATACACTCCAAATAATACCACTCAGTGCCACATAATTACACGCCACATTATTACACTCTACTGAATACTACATACACGCCCCATAATACCACTCAGTGCCACATAATTACACGCCACATAATTACACTCTACTCAATGCAACATAAATACACTCCACATAATACCACTCAGTACCACAAAATCACACGTCACAATTACACTCTATTCAATGCAACATAAATACACTCCACATAATACCACTCAGTGCCATATAATTACACACCACATAATTACACTCTACTCAATGCAACATAAATACACTCCACATAATACCACTCAGTGTGACATAGTTACACGCCACATAATTACACTCTACTCAATGCAACAAATACACCCCACATACCACTCAGTACCACATAATTACAAGCCACATAATTACACTCTACTCAATGCAACATAAATACACTCCATATAATACCACTCAGTACCATATAATTACACGTCACAAAATTACACTCTATTCAATGCAACATAAATACACTCCACATAATACCACTGTGGCACATAATTAGACGCCACATAATTACACTCTACTCAATGCAACATAAATACACTCCACATACCACTCAGTACCACATAATTACACGCCACATAATTGCACTCTACTCAATGCAACATAAATACACTCCACATAAATACACTCTATACCACATACCACCAATCAACATAAATGCACTCCACACCATGACACAATTTCACTAAGCATAATTTCGCTCAACATCACAGTTCCAGGCCACACAATTCAACTCCACACATTTCCAATACACACCGCATAATTACACACCAAACAACATATTTCAACTCCAGAACTCCACAATCCACAATGTACCTCCAATCCACACCATATAGTGTCACCACCTGAGCACCAAACATCATTCACCACCACCATTTTGCATCAGCGCACCACCTAAGCATCACGTCACTCTGCCCTTGGAATCTGGCATCTGTTGATTCTCCCCTAGTGTCCGTCCGCTGCTCGTGTTCTAATTAAATTACTGTTTTCCAACCTCCACTTCCCCGTTATTTATGTCCCGCTCCCCCATAACAAAAAAAATAACAAACAAGCATCAGAACAGGCAGGAAGAAGTTGCCAGCAGTGCAAGTACAAAAAAACTAGAAGACATTTTTTATGTTAAAATCTTTTTTTTTTAATCAGGTTTTTCAGTTGTATATAATGTAATAATTGCAGTAGTGTGTTTGAATTGTGCTGCCATCCTTCTTTCCTATTCACATTTCCCAAAGAGGAATCATTTAATGGGAAAACCACCTGGTTAGGATGGAAAACGTGCATGAGTTGGTACCCAAGCACCAATACCTACGATTATTTCCACAATTAGAGTGCAAAACCCAGGGCTTTAAGTGGGCCGGGTCTCACCGGTGCTGAGCACCGGCAGTTTTTAAAAGGGGGCCTTGAAACGGGTCTCTATCGGGCTCTGTTTTGTTCCCTGGCACAAAGTAATATCCAAGTATTCCCCAAGCTTAGTTGTTAAAAATATGCTTCATGGCTACACACTTACACGGTCCACACATGCTTTCTTTTTTTAAAAGTCGCTGCTTGTTTGGTTTACTTTTGGCCAGTCACTCTCCAACAAAGCATTTTGACACTCCGACACCAACTGCTCCCTCCATCCTCCCTTAGTAGGTAACAGACATTGCCATTTACAATGCCAATAGCTCTAACTTAAAAAAATGCGAGACCTATTGCATTTCCAATGCTTGTTATAAAGGTTTTGCAAAACTATAAACGCAACTTTTCACGAGGCATTCCCGAGAATTATTTCCCCTTAGTCCCTGTAGTATTTCAAACTCCCTGCCCCAGGGATGCACAGGTAACCACAGAAGTCGGAATCTTAGTTGGATGTTATCATCCTCAGCATCAGCTGCAACTTTCATTTCACACTATTTTTTTCAGTAGACCACATTTCTATTTTTTCCCGCAAAATGTTTTTACTGCAAATCGCCTGCTGGGGCTGTTGTCAAGAGCTAAAAAAAACAATGTTAGCAAATTTGCAAATCTAGCTTTTTCTCTGACAAAAAAGACGGCATGGAAGTCACCCATTGCATCCCCAAAATCCTTATAGCTAAAAGATCAGGAAAAATGGTCAGAAGCAGATAAGCAATACCCTAGTCAAACTATAGCAACAGCACAAAGGCAGAGTGAACTGTGACTTTTGGGACACTCTTGGGATGCAATATTACCCACCCTCTCCAACCATCAAACAGACAACAGACCACTGTGAATGGCCAGTGTTCACCGACGCCCCTCAGTGATAAAACCTTGACCCACTAGTTGACCAAATACCTTGGAACAGGCTAATCAAAGACTGAACGAGAGACATACTGACTATATACAATAGTTTAACACAGGGCTGACAAACGTTCCCATCACATGAGCACCAGATATAGTACCCCTGATGTCGCAAGCCACCACAAACAGGTACTGAACATTCTGTGGCACAGAAATGACTCTAGGTGACTAGAATTTCCCTAAAGATAACATGCAAAACGAATTTTGGAGTTTGTTTACTTGTTCTTGAGTATACCCAACTGCTGATCACCTCTTTATCCTTACTGAATAACTCTCATTTATATTAGATTTGATTTGTACACTTGATTATAAAGCTGAAACAACCTATGAAACACAAAAAAGAAAAGGTAAAGGTGTAAAAGAAGTAAACTGTATAGTACTGAGGTTGGGGCAGGCCAAGCTGCGCATTGCAATAGGATGGAAGACACAAACCCCTTGTTTGCCCTTTGGTGGCTGATATGATAAAATGGACAAAAGCGGAGTGTGATAGGAGATGCTTACAAAGGTGGGGGCACAACTGGATGTCAAAGACTGGATATTTGGGGGTTAGGGTCTGATGTATATGTTGGCGGAGAAGGAACTCCGTCACAATGGCACCAGAGTTCCCTCCTCACCAACCTATTGGTCCAACTGCCTGATTTTAGATGTGAGCGGACCGGAAGTTTGGCTACGACAGTGACTACTCAGTCATCGCCATAGCCTAACTTCTCCGACGGCCCGAAGGAGTAAGGGCCACCTGAGAATTGGTTATATGTCTATCTGCACAATTAGGATGGGCAGACATATAGCTGTTTTTTTATTTGTTTTACTATCTGTCACCGCCAGGCAAACACTGGCGGTGAGGGACAGTAAAAAAGAAATAAGAGGACTCCCATGACGAGGGGGCATTATCTTTTTGATTTTCAAAAAGAAAATCACATTTTGTTATTTTCTTTTTGGAAATTAAAAAAAGAAAACTGTTTGGTGCCAGGCTCCGTCATGTTGACGGAGCCCTGCACCAAAAGCAAAATGCATTGACAGAAACTGCCATGATAGGTGTTCCTGGCAATGCTATATAAATGACCACTAGCTTGGCGGTCATGTATAAATCTAGCTGTTGGGACCTCTGACAGGGCCACGGAGTAGTTTACTCCGTCCCCCTGGCGGAACAACATTCTGATTGCCAACATCTAAATCTGCCCTTTATTCCCAACACTCTGATGTACCCAATGGATGGGAAATGACAATAGGAGTAGAGAACTAAGATATGAGAAATGAAAGCAACAGACATTTTTCAACCTACATAACGTGTATTTATAAAGTGCACGTTCACGCAAGGGTATCTTGGCACTGAATAACAGATGCTTATTGTTACCCAACTCAATGGTACTCATTTTATCGACCACAGAAGGATGAAAGACTGAGTGAACCCGCTGGGATTTGAACCTGTGACCATGAGGTTGAACACAGGCCCCGATAGTGGACACATTAGTCCACTTAGCCACCAGCCCCGGCTTAACCATATGTGTTATACATAGTTACCTATCACAGCAGCTTAGGAAGTACATGAGGAAGGACAAAGTATGCTGTAATCAGCTACTTGCATTTATAAGCATCACACCGAGTTAAAGTGTAGGGGTTTTGACGTTTTTGTTATGATCTGTGTATCGTATGTCAAATTAAACCAATAAACGTGCCTAAAGCTTTGGCTTGTGACCAGGTTATCACTGTCGACTAGCTTTGGACCATAAACAGCACCTATTTAGATCCCCGTGTAGCACCAGTGCAGTTTTAGCAACATTTCTTCTTAGAAATGTGAATAATGGATACTGAGGTCATAAATGTTCCGTAGCATCGCTCTCTGGCCTCCCAAATGCCACCGAATAAAGACTGCATCCATCTGAACCTGCCACCAAACTTCTGACTTTGTATCAAGTTCTTGCACCTCTGGATCCCAAGGTGTGAAATGCTGCTTACTTATTTGTGCTCCAAATTGGCGCAAACTAAGCATTTTATGCATAACACAGGTGTGTTCCCTGCTCAATCAGTAAATTAATATTCATTCTATTTGTGTTCACAAAGATTTTCCTCGGTTTCATCCAGTTGTTAATCTCTCTCTCATTCTAGATTAATCACCAAATGATCTGAGGCATTCTTCAAATGTCTTACGTTTACGACAAGATATCGGTGTGATCCACATGTGACTTGTCCATTTCCTTTCACACTTGAAACCCCCTCCTATATACCCCAACCTCCAAATCTGTAAAAACTGTTTCATGTCATCTGATGATTGTTGCCATGCTACCCACTACCAACATCTAGTCCGCCAATTGATTCGTAATTGTAATCCAAGCATTCCAACCGACTGTAACCCATAATGTGCACATGCTGCATACTTAAGCTCAGCGATATTCCCTTGGCAATTACACTGCCAACCACTCATCCACTTGCACTACCGCTCCCACCTTCTCGTACTGTGCCGTACTTTTCACTGCAACACATAGAGGTTTTGACAAAAGATTAGTATTAATGTCATTCTATGCTGCAGTGCAACATATTGACATTTTTAGTCCCATTTTCACCCAACTATTTAAGTGGTCTACCCCAGCTGAGCAACAAGCCTCTGAAGCATATCTAAGTTGCTTCTTCGTCATTTATTCTACTCCAGAGTGTTCCAGCTTTTCCAACACTACAAGCCATGTAAAACATCACATCAGAGAACAGTCTTCAAATACTGACCCAGCATCCATTACTTCCATCCCAATCCTTCATATGGTCAATCTGAGTGGCAGCAGTTTAGCATTTCCAATAGGCTTGGGCGAAAGTTCAATTACACTGGCGAAATTTTGTGAATTTCGTGTTACACTTGTTACAGGAAATTCCAGCAATTACGCCACTCCAAGAATTATGCCGCAGTTCTAAGTAAAAATAAAGCACAATAACTACACAAACAACCAGAACGTGATCAGCTGTTTGCGGAAATTGTGATTTCATGGCATTTTTAAGTGTGAAATGCATCCTTATGTTAAAAATGGGCGCAAGTATGCATTTTGCACTAAGAATATAGTGCTAAATGACAGGTGTGCATATCACGTAGCGCATTAAAATTATCCTCCCATCCATTGCTACCCTTTCCTCAGCAAAGGTAAATTTGGCGCCACTCCTGAACCTCCTCCCCTACCCTTTCCCCAATGAACCCCTCCCATTGGTGATGCTGCTGGGGGCCCTTTTGTGCTCACTGGTCAAGTCCTGGCTGAATACCTCGGATCAGTGAACAGCATGTTTACACACATTTGCCACTTTATCCCTCACCTTAAACACCTATTCAATTGCTAAACTGGAGGTGAGAGTCCATTGGAGGGGTGATACAGAAGGAAGGGGGAGTGGGAGAAAGGAGGGAGAATAACAAACGTATACAGCCTGCACTGCCGAGGTAATGAACTGAATGGCAGCCTGGAATAAAAGAATTATTCGAGGCAGCTCGGGAGGCGAGCTACGTGTGCGCCCTGGACCTGGGCTCAGCTTGCCAATGCCAAAAGCCAACCCTGCTGCCATCTTCCCCTAGTTAGTCTGGCTGAGGAAAATACAACCGCTCAGGTACAGAGCATAACGTGTCTCCGGAAAAACTGCATTTTCAGAGCTTTTAGGATATCTCAGCCCTGGTAAAGAAGTGAATGGTGACAGTCAAGTCCTATGAACACGTCAGCACAGAAATAACTGTACGTGTTGAAGGTAAGAATAGTTGCGTATTTATGAATACAATTTAACTGTGTCACTGGAACACCCTGGTTCCAGTTTTGAACTTCCATCGCACTAGTAAGTGCATTTTGGGAGCGGTTGTCCTCTTTCATTTCAAATGAATTGACATGAAAAATATGATTTGTAAGGTGGCAAGAGGGCTTAGTGAGCTGAATGCTCGCCACTGAAACGTGCAGGAATCTACAGGTCACATGTTTGAATTCTAGCACGGCAGTCGCATGGATGGGGCAGGTACACAGTTGCTACCACCCGGGTAGAGACCCCGGTAATTTGCGGGTGGCCCATGCTTCTAGCCAATGGAGCGTCTGTCTTCAACAAGCTAGGTATTGATCAGGAGCGACTTTCATCATTAACCTGTAACCACATTGAGGGGGCACAGGTTATGGCCCAGATCGATATTGAGGGTATTTTAATTTTATTCATCTTCACGTGCACATTATTTTATTAATTTGGTCCTGAAGAAGCGCCAACGACCTTTATGGCGATAGAGGCGCGAAACATGTTGACCTATGACCCCTGGGCATAGTGTGCCTCCAGTCATTTTTATTTTAGCAGTTAAGTTCTGCTAAGGGTACATCTTTTCAAAATTTGCTGCATGATGACCCTTTTATTACTATTTTGCACGCACTTTTTCTACCCTCCACATAGGACCCATCCCCGCACACCCACATGCACCATCCGGCGGTCCTCAAAAGATCTCCGATAAAGTGACCCTTCGGGGGGCCCGTAGGGAATTGCAGCGCCGGCCCTACGAGGAGCAACCGCCCGATGATGAAGCATGACATCCTTCGGGGTGTGTGAGGGCATCAGAGGACAAAGAGTGGTCTTCTATTTACCTGAGTGGGTCCCTAACCTAGGAAATCGTTTCACTCTTCTTTCCTCTTTCTTCTCTTTTCTAAGGGCATGGGTGACTGTTTGCACCTGGCCATAGGAACAGTGTCCTCCTGGTGGTTTACATGAATTCTAGCACGGCCAGCTCAGCCATGCTGCCCTCCAAAATCAGTTGAATTAGGCAATGGTAACAACTGTTATTGACAGTATTTAGAAATGGTAAAAATGAGGTGATGTCTAAAAACAAATTATTATAAAACGAAAGTCCGTGACTGAAAAACTTGTGTCTCCCTAGGTCTAGGAAAATATTTTTAATTACGCTGGCTAAATTCCCGAAATTACTTGAAATTTTACATTACATAATTTTGCATAATATTTGCACCAAAAACACTTGTGCGCACAGAAAATGACATTTTTTTGCCCGAACTATTCTCCTGTCGGTATCGTGCTAGAGTTTTTTTTTAGGTCGAGCCTATAGCAGCAGCGCATATGCGCTTCTCGCTTTGCGAGGCATGCAGTATTCAGTATCGAGTGAAAGCTCCGCCCACCTTTTTCATTAGCGTGTCTTTTTGTCGGTCCTAAATGCTGCCTTCCGATTGGTTTAAGGCTTGTTAGTCCCTCCTTATGACGGCCATGTCGTCATTTGTATCCTTCCATGGCTACTGGCCCCTTTACTTCGAGTCCGTGCCTTCTCGCGCCCCCCCCCCGCACTCCGTTGTTCGTGCCTTCTTGCCCGCCCGCAGTCCCGTTTGCAATGCAATAGGTCTCGCGTAAATGCGAGTCCTATTTTATTGCAAATGCTTGTTTTCTTTCCTTAACAGTTGCAAACATTAACTTCGCTCTTGCGTGTGAGAGGCTCGTAAACGTGTGTTTCTGCTTGGGGGTGCAGTCTCAGTGAATTGAAAAGGGTCTTGCACTCATTGTTGGAGGTGGGGTGCCGGGGATCAGAAGGAAAAGTGGAAATGGCAACATTTTGCTTTACACGGTGCGGGTGCAATCAGTTTATCGCCAATTGAGTAAAGCGCCGCCATCAGTGATCGGAAAGGCTATTTACCAACTTGCTATTGACCAACATGCCTGGTACCGTCGGAGCGAACATTTTCTGTGTAGAAACGCACATATCCTGACTGTGTACCGGCTTCTTTCAGCTCCTGCATCTGGTAAAGATTTATATTTCCTAGTCCAGGCTTTTCCCTCAGGGCACTCGGTTCCCCTTTTCCGGTCTGTTAGCCTTTGGAAGATTCCCCCGGGTCGCCTTCAGAGGCATATCTAAATATCCATTTATTCATGAGACTTTTACTCCGATTGTTTACGCGGCTCGAGCTCTAGAAGGTAACTGTGGATGGCAGCACTTTGTCTATGGAACACCATTACAATCAATTCGGAGCCAATACGTTATAATGACTACAAGTAGTGTGCACCGTGTTTGCAAGTATTTTAGTTTTAAAGGCACCTGATGCCGCCTTCCTTTCCTCCAGAAATGTTCATACAACAATAAAAATGTCACGATAACTCTGTGATTAATGTTCTTCCTAGTGTCATCATTTTGTCTAGTGAAAGTTTTGACTGATTATAATAAAGTAGAGCAGAGGGTTAATATGCCTGCTGCAAAGTACGTGTTCCATGCAGACAGATCACGGAGTGTATATCATGAAAATAGCTCAGTGCTTTTGTTAGAGAGAGCCAGGTCACAATTTTGAATCCAGTTTGGGACATCACAGCCTTTTATCCTTCTGAGATCGAAAACCTACTGTTAAATTAGGCAATAGCAGAGCCGGTTATTTACAGCACTTAGGAACAGTAAAATGTGCAACTAAGTAATGCATAAAGAACTAATGGTTCTATCACTTTAGAGTGACTTCTGCTGTGCTCATTTCTCATTAGAATGGACTCATAGCGCTGTATTATTATTAGTAACCTTCCTCTCTCCCATGTTGGCCTGTTGAGTCAGGGTACACTAATGCCCCATGGCGCCAGTGTGGGCTATCGAAGAGCAGCAGATCTGTGTGCACACAACCACATAGACGTGCCTTGTGATACTGTGACGCCCACGCATTCATTCAACCACATTTGCACCCACTCTATTCATCACAGACTAGAATTGGCTCTACTCTGCTTGTTGGCAGGACGTCTCGACTGCAGCTCAAAGCAGGCTTTGACAGTGCTCTGTTACCAGCCTCATTGTACAGCGAGTAAGTGCAGGGCATCGCAGTGCAAGCCCGGCCCTACATCGGGGGATTTGGGAGCTTAGTCCATCCATAGAATATATATATTTTTTTAATGGAGCACTATTTTTGAAGTCTATTGGCTGTCAATCAATGGGCTTTACAGGCAGTTCTGCAAAGAAACTCTTAGAACATGGAGCATTATTTTCCTACAGCAGCAAGTCATGCGCGTGCCTATATGAAGATTGTTTTGTGCCCTCACATTTTTCTGCTAAGGGCCCCCGAGCCCGTCTTGCTGCAGTAGATCACTGGTCTGCAGCTTAACAGAGGGCCAGCCCAGCTCTACTTAGAGAAGGTTTAGACTTTGTACTGGGAGGCCCAAGGCCTGCAGTACCTTCTGCTCCAAATTAGCACGAGGAGTCACAGAAGAGCAGACCTTCCTCTTCCAAAGCACTACTGGGAGGTAAGAAAGGGAGTAGATTAAGGGCACAGTTTAAGCTAGACAGTGCGCCCTTGCTTAATAACGATTTCTAGCTGGAGGCGTTACGCCTCTACGAAATGGCTCGGGTCCTACTTACCAGTATCATTATCTGCATTAGCAAATGTGAAAATTATAGGATCACCCAAAGGTAATCCTCATACGAGTCCGATTTGGGTGAGTTCGAATGTTTGCTCTCTGCAGAAAGCGCCTAGAAGTTCTTGCACCACTGGCGGAAAAGGGGGTGTGCGCTTTCACTGTGGCAATGCAATAGGTCTCGCATTTGCGAGAGTTTGAGCTATTGGCATTGTAAATGACAATGCCTTTTATTTACGTGTTGGTTTTTAAAACATAAATAAAAGGCATGGTCATTTACAATGCCAATAGCTTAAACTCTAGAAAATGCGAGACCTACTGTATTGCAAATGCTTGTTTTAACCCGAAGTGAATGCTCACATGAAAAAAGTAAGGAGTGTGTTGGATCACAAGCTGCTTCATTCAGATCATCGCGATACAAAAGGGGATGATGGACGGAACGTTTGAGCCAAGGTGGTGGAGTGAGCTAAAGAATGATGATGGATTAAACCCAGATCAGTTGACTGGGGGTGAGTGTTTGATTGGCTCAAGCGTTCCGTCCGTCATCCCCTTTTGTATCGCTTTGTTCGCCCTAAGTTGGCGGGGGTATGCCCAGACGTGGGTCCCTTGCTCACTTTGCCACTGGATTCAAGCAAGCCTGGCTGATGACGGCTGGAATGCCAGAAACCGGTCCTAGGATGCTTGTTTCCGGTCCAGGGAAGACATGGCTTGGCAGTTCGGGCTGGACTGTTCCCATGAGGCACAGGGTCAGACTGATTTGCATATGGCCATGTCTGAACTGGGGTGGTGGAGTGAGCTAAAGAATGATGATGGATTAAACCCAGATCAGTTGACTGGGGGTGAGTGTTTGATTGGCTCAAGCGTTCCGTCCGTCATCCCCTTTTGTATCGCTTCATTCAGATCATCGGCACTCACCCCCGGATCACTCATCTCTCCATTTACTTTCACAGTTAAAATAGTGGTTGAATGTAAGGTTGAAGATACACTGTTTATATCTCGCGCCTCAACTTCAGGAAGACAACTGACTCTCACATTGTCAACACCCTTGCAAGCATGCATGAAGTATCCAATCTTTTTACACTTATTGCACTTCTTTCCTTGTGCAGGACAATTCATACTGTTTCCCAAGTGATTACTTGTCAACACCCTTGCAAACACGCATAAAGTATCCAATCTTTTTAAACTTATTGCACTTCTTTTCTTGTGCAGGACAATTCATACTGTTACCCAAGTGATTACTTGATCCACACTTATAACAGTTGTTACCATAAGATCCCACTTTAATATTTTTTGCACCCCGTGACTTAAGTCTTCTTTACCACACTCACATTTACACACTCTGAACCAGTAGTACCAGTGAGCACTTTCACTGATTCAACAAAACGTTCCCTCTTTAGCGATTTCAACTGTTTTATCTAGAGTAGGATTTGTACAACATAGCAAATGCACTTGTATTTTTTTAGATAGCAATTCAAGACAATCTGGTTTCTAATGTATTCATCTGTTGCATTATTAAACTAGCATGTACTGGCTAAGATTCTGAGTGCCGCCACATACTGATCAATGTTTTCTCCTACCAATTGTTTTCTAGTATAGAAATTAAAACGCTCTAAAACCACAATCGGTTCCTCTGAAAAATGCAAAATTAGTCTCCTTTGCGCTTCTATAAACACATTCTACCTTTCACTGTCGCCTGCAACGTCCCCTGAAGGTTGCACATTTGATAAATGATCAAATATTTTCTAGCCTTCATGCCCCAGACAAATATAGTGCCAACTTTCTTCGAGGGGAATAGTTACCAGCATCAATGGCTACCAAATAATTTTCCGAATGCTCGCAACCAGTGTTTTCATTCCACATTTTGTTTACCAGGGTTAGGCAGAAAATGTGGAAGTTGTTGAATATTACCATTCCCGGACATAGTCAATAACCGTCAGAAATATTTGGTGAGCTTGTTTACGCGAGGTTCAACTTGTTGCCAATATGTGGTGATAGAAAGGTACGACACCAGACACAATTCTTGCTGTTATCGCAGTATTTAATTATAATAAGTTCATTAATACAAGCCCACCAACCAGCATACTCGTCTCCTTGCACCAACCGTCTTCATGCCAGTTAGCTGTTCGAATCATCTCCCACGCGACGGTAACCATTAAGGATGCATATAAATCCAACATGCTTCCAATTTAAAGAGGTCAAAAAAAATAAAACACATTGGGCCTTATTACGATGCCAGTCGGGCACGTGTCCGACCGACATTGTTTCGGAATGGAAACCGCCCGACTAGTAGTAGGCAGTTCCATCTGCCAAATTAGGATGAGACTGCCCATGAGGCGGTCGGAAACATCCTTTTTAGGTCGAGCCTAGAGTAGTGCGCATGCGCTGCTCTGCAAGACTTTATGTAAGGGGCTTCCAAAAGCTGACCACACGCTCGTGCACAATGGCCTTTTCCGTGCGGTTACCCGCACGGCCGCCATGTGTTTTCAATTATCGCGCCTGGCGGCCGTGCGGGTAATTGCAAGCAATAGGCCATGGTGCACGCTCTCGCGCGCGCACCGCTTGCGGGCTTCTTTTTTCTTATTGCCGTCTTGTGATGGGAGCCATCTGGTTTCACTCAGCCATGTTTATTTTTGCATCGAGCTTTCACTTAAACTGAAAGTGAAAGCGCGATGCAAATATAGACAATGGTGAGCGCTTGTCTGGCCTGCAGCCTAACTGGCGCTGCCGAGGCCCCTCATCTATAAAGCGATTATTTGCAGCTTCTAGGGTGCGAGTTTCTCTGCTTTAAACCTCCTCTTCCTTACATTCCTGCCTCGTGTCTGCCACTGTCTGTTTCCTCGCGAGCTGGCATGAGGGCTGCAGTTCCATTTGTATATTTAAAATGAAAGAAGACCCTCTGTACCCCCTGTCTTCCTAAAATGGAAAGTGACCCCGTGACCCCTGTCACTCCGGGTGCATTTCCTTCTTTCTTTAGGCACCGGGGGGGGGGGGGGAGATGAAGTGATTTGTGCAGAAACACGCGGTGTTTGAGAGCCTCCTGCCAAGCTCGAACCTGGGTTCCCAGCTTCACAGTCAGCCGAAGGGGTACGAGGGGGGTAGGAAACAATAGTAAAGTGGTTTAAGCACGTAACGTTTGCACCGACAGTCGTCCGAGGTGACTTCATTCCAGCGCAGCCTCAACAAACTCATTTCTGAAACTTATCGTGTTAAGGCCCCAAAAGGCACAAGTATTTCAGCTCATCCTCTCCAGTGTTGTGTTTTTTCCCCAGTCTTGGACTTGTTATAAAACGTTATCACTGGATAGCAGCCACCTGTTCACCAATATAACAAAATAAACATTGGGTAAAAGCAAATCTCTCTCTCGCTCTCTCATATATTTAACACACACGCACGCACGTACGTACGTGACAGAGACAGCGTTGACAATACCTTGGCCAACGTAAAGGCACAAAGAAGAAATACTAGCAACGCAGTGGGTAAGTATATTCAGAAATATTCAAGGAAAGTTCTAGTGGCTCCCTGGAAGCTATGGAAACAGGACTGGAGGTTATAGACACATGGGCAGTTACGAAGGCACGGAAGAGTATAAGATCAAGGTGAAAGTTTCACGGAGGAAACCCAGGGTGACTGTACAGAGAGACACAGTGAGGGGTTTTATGGCCGGCCTGGGAGGTTGTAACAGATGCTCAAGCAGTCCTCTCCAACCCACCAGGCTGGGCAAGTAGGCATCCCTCTCAAACCCTACGAAGATTGAGCAGTTTTGCAGGGTGACTGAATGGAAATCAATGAGAGATTACGCAACACGAGGATGTGGCGTAACGGTCAGAGCTGCCAACGTTGGAGCTTAGAGCCTCGGCTCAAAATCCTGTGATTCTGGGCAAATCATTTGGTGCCTACCAAAAATGAATGTGTCCTTGTGAAACGTAACTAGTGCTCATGTAAAGCGCTTCAATTCCGTCGGTTCGAGCTCGCGCTATATAAAACAAGCATTGGCATAGCCAATAGGTCTCGCCTTTGGGACCTTATAAGTGTTTAGCCATGCAACAGTTGATGTTGTTGCACCAAGGATATTGTGCTGCATAACTAAATACTTATAAGGTCCCAAAAGCGAGACCTATTGGCTATGCCAATGCTTGTTTCCATTGCGGCTTGTGTTGCAGCTGGAAAAGGGCCACAGCACAAGCTGCATTGGAAGAATGAATGTTTACAAACATCCATGCCCCGTGTGCAGGGCACCATGTGGTTCCTGGCACACGGGGTATGGGTGTCCGGGGGAAGCACTATAGGTGCCCCCCCGGGCCTCATAGCGGAGGTTGCGGGGGCCGTGCTAAGGGCCCCCAAAGTCCGTTTCTGACAGCCTTTCTATGGCAGTCGGACCACCACTGAAAGGCTGTCTGAAAGGGACATTGTAATCCCTATGGCGGTGCTGAGCAGGCACCGCCCCTATTGCAGGGTATTACGCTCCGACCGATAGGTTCTTTGAGCCCGTCGGAAGCGTCGATCGTTCCCTTCGCCCGCTGCCTCCGACCACCCGCATCATAATGCGGCGGTCGGACCGCGGTACAAGATGTCGGTCAGAGCGCAACAGACGGCCTGTCGGTGCGATCCGACCAACACCGTAATGAAGACCTTAGTCTGATTACAGACATTTTGTGTTTATGTTGTGGCTTGTTGCGGTAAGATGTCATTTAGATTTGGAATAATTTGTTAGAAACGTTCTCTTTTTGAGGTTCTGGCAGTGACCGGTATGTCAGTTGCTGCCAGGACATCAGGAGAGTTGGATGTGCCATGTCGTGGGCACTAAGGGGCCGATTCCGATTCGGGCCGGAAATCTCTCCGACCGAGCCGGACTCGGAGAGATTTCCGACCGAATCGGACTCTGGCAGCCCGACCGAACGAGTACGATGCGCACGTATGCCATCGGACTCGAGTCGGTCGGACTCCCATTGAAGTCAATGGGAGCCGGTCGTACAACACGTACGCGGGCTCCCATTGACTCAATGGGTGCGAGGCGGGCAAGGGCGCCCCCTACAGCGTGTACGCGGCGAAGCGACTCGCGCCGTACACGCACAGGTAGGGGGGACCCATGGGTCCCCCCGGTGTGCGACTCGCGCGGCTACGCGTACAGGGTGGTCCGACACGGACCCCCAAAGTACGGCTCCGACTGCTCTTTCGAGCCGGAGTGCGTGGCTCGGTCGGACTGCTCGCGGCGCGCATCGTACTTACCCGGCCGGGGAACGTCTCCATTGCGCGGTGCGAGTCGAGTCCGAGCGAGTCGGTCGGTGCGGTTCGACCCGGGAACGAGTAGGTCGGAGCGGTCGGGTCGCCCGGTGAATTCGCATCGTACTCGCTCGCCCGGACGCGCGTACAAATCGGTCGGGAAATAGGGCTCCGAATCTGATCCGGTTAAGCCGAATCCGATTCGGAGCCCTACCGGCCGAGATCGGAATCGGCCCCTAAGTGTTGGAATAAAACTCACGTTCCTCTACTACTTCATGTGAGAATATTCCTTTTACATATTGTCTACCAGCTGGATTGTCAACACATATGCGCGCCCACCAACCTGAAGGAGATCAGCATTCCCGGACATCAGCAGCCAGAACTGTGCAACGTTGGGCGTTTTCAGCACCTCAGCCTGGGGCTGTCATGAGTACTGTCTGGCCATGATTGTCCCTCGTACAGGCCATTTTGGGATGAATTTAGGGGCTTTTGTTTGAGCGCTGAGTGCTACCCGGCGCATGCTGTCACTGCGAGGTGCTTGCGTCTGCAATTGAATTTATCCAGCGTTCATCATCAGCATCAAAATCTTTATTCGGCTAAGAAATAGCCATAAAAGAATACAGCATAAAAAAGAAACAAAACATTTCCATAAACCAAGATGATTAATCAAATACACACATCAAATAAATATCCAAGCGAGAGTCTCTTAAGCACATGATGCCAATCCAGCAATTTCCGCTGTCATCTGTAAATACTATGATGTTTAAACCCATGTCATAAAATCCTTAAGAAAAAATATAATATTAAGTTTTAAGATCATTTCCCAACAATGTTACGTGTCCTAACTGCAGAAGAAATGTATTTGTAAACCATTAGACAAACAAATTCATCATTTAAAAGTTGAAGATAGTGCAAAGCAGCCCTACATTTTCTTATATTTAAAAATTTTAAAAGTGGTTTTAAAAAGCTCGTCTGGGGTTAGTATAGAGTTTACAAAAAACATAAAGTGCAACGTGCTCTGTACAGATTCTGAATTGCAAGGACATAAATCCAATTTGTCAGCAGCAAATACGTTTCGCGGATATGACACAAGAAGGTGGGAAATGCCAAATCTGAACCTTATCAGATAAAACAATTTGGCATGACTAAAATAGAAAGAAAGATAACACTCCACCCCTGAGGCACAAACAATGAGTGAATGATCAGCAACCCTCTTTTTTGGCAAATCACAACTATTTCTCCTAGAGAAAGAGTGAGACAAGAATTCTCTTTTTAATTTGGCCTTCGAGATTTTAGCAATATTTGCGGGGTTTTCATAACAATCTGACAACCCTAATATCTCCAGCTGAGTTTTGATATAAAAAATCCAGGGTATTTTATTGACCTGCTCCAAGTTAAAACAGTCTAAAATAATGGCTCGATTCAAGACTGCCTCTTCCTTAACCCAGATGTTATGCCAAAGTAATATAGGGGCAAGTTGTATACGAAAAGAAAGAGGAGTCACACCAAGTTCGTTGTGACAAATGGTGGCAGCTGTACTTATTGGAACGCACAACAAACGTTTTAAAAACGTATTCTCAGCTTTCTGGAGGCTTGCGATGTTACAAACGCCCCAGACTCCAGCACCATACAGGGTCGCAGCACACATACGTGCTTTATAAATTTCGACAATTGCTTTTATTGGTCGGGAGCCTAATTTTTTTGCAAATCTAAAAATGGCCTCCAGGTTTTTGTTAAAGCCCCTTATCTTTGCCTCTATTAAGGAGGGCCAGGTACCTTTGGAATCAAAGAGAATTCCCAAATAAGAAAAGGAGGGTACATAAATCAATTTCTCATTATTTATAAAACAAGTTTTTAAGATTTTTGGGGATTTGAGCACCACCATAACGTGGGATTTTGCTACATTGGTTCTCAGCCCCAAGTCAGTCATAAAATTGTTAAAACTAGTTAATAGTCGTTGCAACCCCACTCCAGTTCTAGACATTAAAACACAGTCATCTGCATATAATAGTGCCAGTAGTAATTTACGGCCTACCTGTGGAGCGTCCACATCTCCATTTTTTATTTGAGTTTCAAGGTCATTTATATACAGACAGAATAAAAAAGGGGCAAGAACGCATCCCTGACGTACCCCGCGGTTCATTTCAATTGGGGAAGTAAGCTCCCCACCAAGCCCATAGCGCACTCTCCCCGTGACATCCCGGTGCATGGCTGATAAAAAGTGCACAATGGCCGATTCTATACCCAATGCCAGCATCTTTTCCCAGAGCCGCCCTCTCTGCACCCAGTCAAAAGCAGACATCAAGTCCATGAACCCTAAATACAGGGATCCATGCTTGGCAACAGTATATTTGCTTATGACCAAGTGCAGATTAAGGCACTGCTCTACTGTCCCCAGACCTCGCCTGAACCCATATTGGATATCGGTAAATTTTCCGCTTTCCAGTACCCAGGCCTCCAGCCTTTCTAATATTACTCTGCCCATAATTTTGCATGTACAATCTATTAAAGATATGGGCCGATAACATTTGGGATCTGCCCTATCACCTTTTTTAAAGATAGGACAATTATCACTGATCTCCAGGAATCCGGGGGTCCTTTAGCAGCATAACAACCTAAAATGTTAGTTAGCAATGGAAGCCACAGGGAGATATTACTTAAAAACAAATCCGCAGGGATACCATCTGGACCTGATGCTTTATTCTTCATCGTCTGCCTTAGTGCCCTATCCACCTCATCTATTGTTGGGGGTGCCAGGGTTAAGGGCCCGTATGTGACATTTGTATTACAGTCAGAATCATTACCAATTTTAAAAAGATTTGAAAAGTGTTCAACCCAAGTCTCGGGCATAATCGCCACGTCAATTTTGCCACTGTTAGTGCCACAGAAATAGTCTTGATTAACCGTTTGCCAGAATAATTTAGAATCTCCATTTTGGCAGGCTATATGTAAGTTTTCCCAGGCGTCCTGTCTAATTTCAAATTTACGCCTCTCTATTGCTAGCTTATATTCCAATCGTGATTGTTTTACCTCAATTGTATTGCGCGGTTTTAATTTCAAAGACTTTATCAACTTTTTATGAAAAAAGGTGCAATCACTATTAAACCACCTTTAAGATTTCTGTGCCCCAAACTTGGCTTTCTTGACTAAAATAGTATTTATGGTCTCTATTATTGTGTCAAAAGATTTTAACATATGTGGCGGGTTAATCTCATCTTCCAAACAATCTAAAATTTGAGACAAATTCAAAAACATAATTTGAGATAAAACCTTGTTTGGATTTATAGTGGACCACTTTTGTAATAACCCCTTATTCTTAACATATGTTATTGGGCCTATTCTAGGGGGAGTGCGTTCATTCTTCATTCTGTGCAAGACACATCAGTGCCCCAGAAGACTGTGCAAGTCGAGTCATAGCGTTCAGCAGCCATCTTGGATTGGGAAGTTCAGTAGGCCCAACTTTCGGAACTGCTTCCTGGTTTCTGTTTTCTTGTTTCCTCAGCGATTTCTCCTGATTTCAAGCATCACGCTCCATCGGCCTGTATATGCGGTGACAGGCACACCTGAATTTGGGAGCTTTTAAAGTGTTTCGATTTCGGTGTCAGGCACACCAAAAAAGTCACAAAGAGGAAGAGTTTTCTGGTTTTAATCTATTGCCTGTCATTACGTTTACACGATGATGGGCACACCAAAAATGTATTAATACTGTGATCTTCCTGGAAAACATTATTTAGGTGTTATTTATATTTAAGGATAGAAAATGTTTATTTTGTTTTTCTTTCACAAAACATTTTGGAGGGTCTGGATTAATTTAGTTTTACGCAGCATAGCTACAAAGACTTCACCACACCAGTTTGTTTTGCCACCACCTTTTCTGCAGCACCTTTTTTTAAAATATTTAGTCGCAGTGGATGCTACCAGATATTTTTTGGCTACAAAATTGGCATTATTGTATGGTCGTCTTGGACATGCTGCGCAAGAGATATTTGATAATCTTCCAATTGCAGCACCAGTGCAAGCTCAGGCAGGGGGTAGTGATGGCGAGACTGATCAATAGGAGGAGGCTGTAGAGGGACTACGGAAACACTATTCTGAAGATCCCAGTATATTACTTGAGAGACACAGGTTTGTTAAACGAAAGCAGAATGTGGAGGAGAGTGTAAAGGAGTATGTCTCTGAGTTTAGAATATTTGCTGCGACATGCGAATTTGAAGCAAATTTGACACATGTATATGTGACCAATTCGTGTTCAATTGTTACTCCTGCAAAATCCATGAAAGATTATTGCTTTGAGAAATCCAACTCTTAGTGAAGTCATAGATTTGGCAAAGGAAATAAAACGGACCATGATTTCATCGAAAGCTTTGAATGCTGACGTTCCTGTGAACCTACAGAGTACTAATGATGAGAATGTCGGAGTATGCAGGGACGCTTTATGTGCAGTTAGAGTATGTGGGAAAGGAGATAAAAAAATTGTACGGAGACAAAACGTTTACTGTTACAGGTGTGGGTCGAAAATTCACATTGGTAACAATCCTGACAGTCCTGCACTTGAAAAACGGCGTATGTCCTGTAAGAAAAATGGGCATTTTCAAGCGGTATGTAAAAGTAATAGGACGTCAGTTAAAGTCAATAGCATCGAATTTAATGAAGAAACAGACTTACAGAAATCTAGCAATGTGGTTTTCACAATAGAATATAATTCCATTACAGGCTCAGAGGTCGTAAAGGACCGTTTGTAGAAGCCTAGATTGATGGGATTTCTCTGCAAGTCATGGCGGATTTGGGATCTCCCATAACAATCTTGAGGGATTCTACATTTTATGATGTTTGGGGTTATGATGTAAAACTTATTCCGACCTATGTGAATCCAAAAGCCTTCGGAGAAAAGGACATCGAAATGGTGGGTTACTTTAATGCTAATGTGGAATGTTTAAGTAGAGTCACATTCACAAAGGTGTATGTTGCTGTTAAAGGGAAGAACATCAATGGGTAGAAGGATTTAGCAAGGATGTGTTTGTATTTAGTTCCTGAGCTGAAGAGCGTGTAAGAGTAGGTGAATGGATAGAGGATGATATAGATGAGTTAACCAAACATCAGTCCCAAGTGGTTAGCGTTGATACAGAATCACATAGGCATTGAAAACATCTTACTAAAATTCACCAACATCTTCCGGGAGAAAATTAGTTTAATTAAGAGTTTTGAGCATCACATTAAACTCAAACCTGATGCGTGCCCTGCCATCTAAAAAGTATGCAATGTTCCCCTTAGCGTAAGGAAGGATTAAAAAAAAAAACACATTACAAGACTTGTGTTCACAAGGTATCTTCAGGCCAACTGAGTCCTCCCAGTGGGTTTCACCGATAATCGTAGCCAAAAAAAGGTCAGGGGAGCGGAGGTTTTGTGCCGATTTACGCACATGAAAAAAGTAATAGTGGTTGATTGCCATCCTGTTCCTAAGACCCAGGACTTATTGGCAAATCTAGGTGGGGCTAAGTTTTTTTTCACTGATTGACTTACACTCTGTATATCACCAAATTGCTCTGACACTAGCCTCACAGGAACTCACAACATTTCTGACACCATTTGGAGCTTTTGAGTATTGCAGACTTCCTTTGTACTTGGAGCCAGCGGCGAGCATTTTTCAAAAGATTATGGGTAAGCTATTTGGTGATATGCAGGGAGTACAGGCCTGTCAGGATCATGATATCTTGTTATTCGCGAAAGACTCATAATTGTATTCCGGACAAAGTATTAAAAGTATTGTCTGATTCTGGCATGACTATCAGATGCAACAAGTGTCAATTTGCAGTTCAGAAGTTGGAATACTTGGGTCACACTATATCTTCATCAGGGATAACACCAAAATGTTCCCTAATAAAAGCCATCAAAGAAGCCACAGCACCCAAGGACAGAGGTAGTTTCAAATAGTTACTTGGTCTGGCAGTGTGTTATGCTAGATTTGTGCAAGATTACTCTCGCAGAGTAGAACCTTTGATAGTATTATTGAGGAATGGAGTGAAATTTGTTTAGAATGAAGAATTGCAAGGAGTATTTGGGGAGGTGGAAAAACGTATTGTTGAAGCACCTGCATTGAAAGCATAAAAAGTCGAATGTAAGTGTATGATTACTGTGGATATATAATATCAACAAGAGAGAGAGGGATGGTCACTCTTATTCCCCCTAACGTATGAATTCAATAACAACAAAAGAGTGAGTGGGAAGGGAAGATGGGGAACACAGCACGAGGAAAACCTCTTATTTAAAAGAACCCTCACTCACCAACCTAGTTGGTGACATGCTTCATCATTGGGTTCCAACCAGAGAGGCCGAGTGCGGTGTACGCTCTCTAAGGCGTACCCTAACCAGTGGAGGTATATGAACCTATCGGTACCAGTCCTCGGACCCGAATGCAGTATATCATGCAGGGTTGGCCTGAAGTCAGATGTTTATCTACTGATCTTAAGACATTCGTTAAGATTTCAGATGAATTGTCAGTGGTTAATGGAATGATCATGCGTGGAGAGGCGTTTGTTCCACTCGAGAATTTAAGGCATGATTATATTGAATTAGCTCATCAAGGACACCTGGGTATTTCCAAAACTTGTAAGAGATTGAAACAATTTTATTGGAGGCCATCTTTAGATACTAATGCTAAAAGGATGATAGATAAGTGTCCTGATTGTTTAATTTCAGACAGACATTGGAAAGTGAAGGAGACACCATTACTACTAGTGCGATTTCCTGCTGCCACATGAGAAAAGTTGGGTTTGGATTATTCCGGTCCATTTTTCTTACTTCCATCTGAGATGAGAACCTTAATTTTCTTAATAGACTATTATTAAAAATTGATTTTTTTTTTTTATTGACTCCCCCTCCACCAATGCTGCCATTACGTTTTTGGAGAATGTTTTTAAGTTGGAGGGTTCGTTAAGGAGATTATTACTGATAATGTTACTTACCTGGTCTTCGAGAGTATAAAGTCGTACTTTAGGCATCATGACATAAAACATCACAAGGTTGCTTTGTATTTTCCCAGTTCAAATGGTTTAGTGGAGAGAGCTAACAGGATTATGAAAGAGGGAATACAAACGTTGATAACTTCTGGGCAGGATGTGGGTAAATTTTTGAAAAACAAAGTGTGGGGTGTTATAACATTCACTTTGAGGGGACGCAAGGTCCATACAGATATGTTTCCAATTTGGTTAGAAGACAAAATGGAGAGAGAACAGAATGCACAATCTGTCGGGAGCACTTCAAGTTCAGTTGAATTAAAACAAGTTGAGCTGAAGGAGCACTTTGACCTGAAACATCATGTTTAAAACAAAGATTTGAGTATCCGAGATTAGGTTATGGTTAGAAATCCAAGAAAAGTTAATATGGGTGATTCGAAATTTTCTTTACCAGTGCAAAGTTGCGAGAGTTACCAAAGTTTCCATTTTGTTAAAAGGTAAAGGTTGGTGGAATAGAAGACAACAGATAGAAATTTCCCTTGCACAAGCTAACATTATTAAATGTCGGAGATATGTAGACAGTGATTCTGATTGGCAAACCTGTTTGAAACCAAACATAGAGGTGGGCAATCGTGATGTTTGAGTGCCTGTGATGACTGCCAATTATATATATGGCAATATGAGTTCATCTTGTTTGCAGGTGGTGAAAATACAGAGGAAATTTAAAGGCGATGTATTGTATCAAGAGAATCTTTGTTTTGCTATAAGGATTGAAGTGTGGTAAGATGTCATTTAGAATTGGAATGTAGGATTTAGAATGATTTGTTAGGAACGTTCTCTTCTTGAGGTTCTGCCAGTGACCGGTATGTCAGTTGCTGCCAGGACATCAGGAGAGTTGGATGTGCCATTCTGTGGGTGCTACATGTTGGAAAAATAAAACTCGCGTACCTTTACTACTTTGTGTGAGGATATTCATTAGATCGAGCATTCGAGACCTATTGTCATTTCTTATGTTGGGTTAAAGCCCTCCCCCAGCTTTTGATTTGTTTGTTTCAGTGACCTTCAAAAATCCTTGCTTGCCAGTGGTCAGTCCTGCCTCTTTGACCCTCCGGTCTCTCTTCCGTTCCTCCCATGCAGCAGGGACTAAGTACTGTCTCATCACACTACAGTTCTTTGTCTGTTCTCGGGGGGACTACTTTTTTTCCTTGGTTTCCTGCTCTGTTTCTGTTTGCCTTTGTGTAGTTTCGGCACCATAGCTGATTACATTTAAATATAGTTTTCCTCCCTCCCACCTCCTCCTAATTCCACAGTTATATTGGGATACGTCTTTCGCCATGCCTCCTTCTTCGTTGGTTATATTTTTTAGGCTTTTAGCAATTTTCGATGTTGACCGTCATTTGGGCTTTTTCTAGTAGGATATTTGCTTGGTTTGGGCTTCCTTTTAAGGGGGATTGGGCTTGTTTTTTTAGTTATAGTCTGCAAAGGGTGTACATCCCGCCTCCTCTCTTTCCTGGCTTCTAATTGGTTCATGTGCGGGCCACTTACTTTTCCTCTAGTTCTATTGGCTGTAGCATATTTTCTTGGATTGACCAATGCTTGTTCTGTTTAGCTCTCTTTCGGCGATCAGTGTTGCCAGACTGGGCTATTTCCCGCACAAATGGGCGACATTTTTCCCATTTGTGCGGGAAATAACTCTCCAGGCGGGGGTCAGAAACTTGGGCTTTAATTGGCCCTGTGTGCGCAAAATCTCGGAGGGGGCGGCGCAGCCAATCAAAATCCTGCAGAGCTCCCGGATTCCGCAGAGCAGGGCCGTCAATCTTTCATAGCGCGAAAGCGCTACCTATGACGGCCCTGCTAAATGCGTCTGGCCTGCCCCCAGAGTGACTGGACCAATGTGGTCTCGGGGCAGGCCTGGTTTGTTAAGATTTCCGCGTGGTGTAGGCGGCAGTCGGCAGGTCTCGACTGTCTCAGCGTGCTGCTGTGCTGAGAGCATGTGCGTGTCATCAATTTTACACAGGATTAAACCAGGTAAGAAAATTTGTGATTACATAAAATCAGGGCTTAAGTGGTCCAGCAGTTTTAAAAGCAGGAGCTGAGAAGGGTCGCTATTGGGCTCTCTGTTTTTGCCCTCACTCACAAGATTAGAAAAAAAAAAAATCATAACTCTGCTGCAGTGCCACCCTTCACTGCCTTTGATGTAACCTTATAGAGACTCGTTATAGTTCTTAAACACTCACCATTTCAGAACTGAAACATTTTCAATATTATAAACAATGAAGCCATAGTTGTTCTTTATTTAGTTTATAGAAATAACACACATTGGCAAAGCCAATAGTCCTGGCTTGTTGTAGGTGTAATGTTACTTCTTGTATTATGTATCTGGAGGCAATGATAGAAACAGCAAATTACCAGTCAGGCAGCACACTACGCTAAGCACAGATTTTTAGCTTGCGTGTTTTAAGCCATGCCCCCAATTACATCAGCCACGCCATTTTGAGAGACCCCCCTGTTTTGTCATCCCACTTCAAGCCCTGCATAAAATCCAATGCATTCATTTTTGGCATGGAGAAAATTACTGCCTTTTGGCGATTTTGCTACTTTTCTCTACCAACTGGGACCAGGGCTGCCTAGATTTCATCCTGCTTATGTGTGAAATTTATGTTTGCAGAATGCCTATGTGTGACTTTTGTAAGTCTTCTCTGCGACACCTGGAGTGACACTTCACTGAAAGTTTAATTATGAACTCGAACCATGTAAACTGCCAAAGCAGTGCAACATAGTGCCCTCCGCATTTAATTACTCTATGCAGTACCAGAGGCATGCCCATGAGTAAATAACATGGACATGGTAGATTGCTCCAAAGCTGACCTTTACTGTTTCCATGTGTGAAAACCTCATCCAGGAAAGAACTTTCGTTTGCTCTCTTGTACCTTAAGTCTTGCATTCATCATAAAATAAAAAATACTATTGCCACCAAAATAAAAATTAAAAGCCTGTACTGGTCTTAGTACTCACATGAAATCAGAACACTTCAGAACTCTGTCCCGCATTGAGTACAATGTAGTCTGTCTCGGCACCAGAAATTTAGTGCCATCATGACTGACCTGATGCCAACACTGCTTTGAAACAGCTGGTGTAGTAGTCTCTCACCCATCCTCCAGATCCCCGGAGCACCCAGTCTTCCCAGGCACCCAATGTCCACTATCCCTCCAGACGACTACAATGCTGACAGCTTTAATCCTGGTTCATGCAGTATTCACTCGTCGTACTGCAGACCTCCCTCCCTTTCAGCTCCAGCAGAAGGACTCTCTCTAGTGACAATAGGACCCTGCAGGGGTATTCCCTCCAAAACGTGCCACTACAGGAGTGTTCTCTCCCCCCTCCATGATCTTGTAGCAGTACCTCCTTTCAGGATCCTACAGCCTGAACTCACTGCCCCATGTTCCTCCGTGCTTCTGCAGTACCCCCACTCTTATCAGTGTACGCCCCACTTCTTTTTTCTCAGGATGCAGCAACACACCCAGCTGGCTTCCTCTAGTATTCCCTCCACAAGTAGTGGTACAGAATCCCGCCTCTCTGGGTCTGCATTACTCACTTCATTATAGCAGTCAATCGACCCAATGTAATGGCAAATTTAACCCAGGGCTGTTTAAGTCAGTAACACTGTGATTTATGTGGTGAAACTCCAAATCACAGGATGCTTACTGTTATCAACTAAAACGGTCTTTGCTGAAAGTCTCCCTTATTAGTCCGCTAACGGCTGTGTTGGGAGCTCTTTGAGCACACCCATCTTTCTGGCTCTCATGTGTCCTAAATGAGTGCACTTTTTCCCTCCAGGCTATTGCTGAACTTCACTGCCACCCCTGTAATGTGGTGTGTTGCCTTTGTAGCTCTTGCCGCTTCAGTAACACAGTGAATTAAACAACACTGTAGCTGAACATGATGACAGGATGAGTTTAAGTGGCACCTATTTCACTTAGTACCAAGCTTTTGCGTAGTCTCAGACATAGGCCTGTACTTCGTAGCATTACACATTTGTAAGTTATTGTATCTAACTTATGATGGCCGCTTCTGCTCTCTTCTTCTAGGTTCACTAGCTTGTGCCGTTTCTGAGAGCTAATCTAGCTGAAGGCAGAGATTAATCTGTGAGTCCAGTGCAGCCTGCCCTGACTCCCAAGACACAGTGCATCAGCCCTACACAATTAGGGTGAAGTGGGCACCCCGCAGCCCTGGTGCCACCTGCACCTACTGCATCATTCGTAGCTTTGCTCCTGGGCAGACCCCATGCTGTGACAAAGTCTGTTCACCTGTGCCTGGCCTGACTTGAACATGTAATGCAGCAGCTTCTACTCGTCCTTGTAAAATAAGCTGCAAAGTGCACTATTATCTGTCCGACCGGAGTTGAGACTGCAAATGACACGTGCTAGTCAAAAGGTGTGGTTCCATCCGAATGGATGAGGCACGTCAAGCCCTCATTGCAGAGAGAGAATCAAAACTGCGTGGTTAATACTCACGTTTAACTAATCAATCTGTGTTCTAGGACAGAACAAAGTCCTCTTAGCTCCAGAAGCAGGAAAGGCAGACTGTTAATGAATGCACTATCATCTCAGATCTATTAATAAACGTGACAAATTGGTGACCCTGTGGTAATACAGGGTGACACTATAATGAGTTATATTAACCCGTTGTGTGTGGCACCAGGCAGTCCTGTGGGACCCTAAAACCCTGGTCACGCCGGTACAAATTCAACCAGGTGACAACCTTACTTGCAACATGCAGAATACAGATTTGTATTGTATTTAGAGCACTCAGTAGGTTACTGCGTTTGTTACGAAGATCCTTTAGTTACTGGCAGTTAATAAGTTAACATCCTTCTAATATAGCACAGTGAGCAATGAACGGGCATCAAGGAGCTCGATGCAAACTGTAAGGTATGGCTTTGGTCCTTTTTTAGGTCTCGCCTACGCAGCATAGGAGGGCCTTTAGCCGTCGCTCTTCACTTTTTCAAGCACTGCACTCGTGCTTGTGGCGGCATCCACCTTGCGGGAGCGCACAGCGGCGCGCCACAAGCACGAGTGCAGTGCTTGAAAAAGTGAAGACTGCTCTTGCTCTCACTTTTTTTTTTTCCTTATATTGCGCGCGTGCGCGCACACCACTCGCAGCTGTCATACTGCCAGACTTCCAACGCTTGAGCTTATGTCGAAATGTGTTTGCAGGCACAGTGCAGCTAATGGCTGTCTTTCCTTTTGTTGAGCACCTATTTAATTTTTATTTTTAGTAGACCACCTCGGAGCATCAAAATATGTGCTCTCATGCTGTGCTTTATTGACTTCCACCTCCCGGTTCGCGTTGAGCTCTCTCCCCCACCCTCCGAGCACAAACACAGCGTTTCTCTCCCCCCACCCTTTCCCTGTGCATCAAGTGAGGCACCATCCGTGTTCTGTGGAAGAGGGGGAGCATTTAGGCCCTATTCTACAGGCGAATCGGCAGGGCATAACTTTAACAAATGTCATCACATCGTCCGCTCTTTTGGGCAATTTTATAGGCTAGCTGACCTGGTGCGGGCCTATAGCGCGTCGCTGACACCAAGCTTGTCTGTGCTGCTGTGTGTGTTTCAGCTTCGCCTTCCCCTGCATCTAATGTGCTGCATCGCAAAATACTTATAAGTTCCCAAAGGGGGACCGATTGCATTGCAAATGCGTTTTTTTCCTGTGAGCATGGACCAAGCCCAGATGTATTTACCTTAATTTCTGTCCCTCCACTTCAGGTACTGTTTGCCTTGTCTGTGTTTCTTTATCCTACTCGCCTGTTCGTGTTTCTTTATGTTGTTCCTCTTTCTTTCTTGTTGTTATTTATACCTCCCACCCGCCCCTCATTCGTGTTTCTATATCCCCCGCACGTTGTTCGTGTTTCTTAGCCATTGTTTATTTCCCACACCCCACCCACAAGTTGTTTGTTTCTTTATCCGCCCTGCCCCTGTTTGGCCCTTCTATATTCCCCCTCCCCCCCCCCCTTCCCTCCGAACAGCTTTCCTCCTTACCACTCCCTTATTTCATGCTGCTTTACCCCACAACCCTGCCGTCATAGCGCTTTTCCCATAACTTTTTGCTGTGTTGCATGGCTGAAAGTTATGATGAAATAGCGCTGAGGTGCATTCGAGCGCTATGAAAAAAGCGCTATAACGTGCTAGTTGGAATGAATGGAGCCACAACAAACATCTTTGGCTGCACCAGGCTGGGCCCGAGCACAGAGCTCATTAGTGCTATTAGGTATGTTTGCAGTATGTCAAGCACGAGATACTCCAGATTGTAGCCCAGCTGAGGAGCCTTAGAAAACATGGCTTGTATTCAACGTATTAATAGTAGTACACTATACGGCTAGGTGAAATGATCCGCGTTCACGGGTGACTGTTTGTGGAGGGGGTTGGTCTGAAAGGGAATAGATGATAATTTATGGATGGAGCTTAGAAAAGCAGAGCCCAGACGTCCATTAAATAAGGCCCGTGCTAATAATTCCAAACAGAAAGCAGAGGCCAGCGCAGGGACTTTACCACTCACCAGCTGACCCCCGGGTTCTATGAGCAGCTCATATTGCAAAGCATGGCAAGTGCTCATATATATATATACACATTCTCTTCTGTCCACTGAGTACATGTGTAGAGATTGTGTGCACCAGCAGGCAAAGCAAGGCACGCACATTTCACTGTCACGATATGGAAAACCAATATACATGTACACGTGTTTCAAACCTTTGCTCTAATAACATAAAAACAGTGCCCGCCGTCATAGCACTTTTCCCATAACTATTAGCCATGTTGCATGGCTGAAAATTATTTAAAAAATAGCTCAGTGCTGCACTGTAGTGCTTTGACAAAAGTTATTACACAGCCAGCACTGCCCGCATTATACCACTTTTGTTTTTTCTTTCAGTCATGCTACATGGCAGCTGTGCTGCTGTACAACATGGGTAAAAGACAATGACTAAGCCAGTAGCTCTCCCATCTGCGAAACCTTTTGGCTTTGTCAATGCTTGTGGTGCTTTGTCTCTACTCAGTTCAGTGGTTTGAAATCTCACACTCCTCATTGCTTACATTTGTCTTCTATCCACTCTGTTCAGAAGGAACACATGCCAGCCCCGGCTTCATGAACCTTTCTTGGTATATTATTGTCTGGGTTCAATTGACCATTTCATTTCTATAGTGCACACTGTGCTAAATGTACCCTTTTTTAAATTCAATAAATAAACGTTTGCACTAACCACTCCTCTAGTCACCAACGAGATGCTACTTACAACTATGCAATTTCCTACACCTGGCAGAACTTGCAATTGTTTTTAATTCGTGAAGTTTGCAAAGTTTCTTAGTTTACTTACCTTTTTGCCCCTGCGAGATTTTGCTTCACAGTAACTACAAGATACTTTCACTCTAAACCAAGAAAGTGGCATACAATTAAGATACCTACCACTTTGAATCATATGTCCAATGGCACTGAGCGAGCAAAGCAAGCTAGCCCAATCCTCCTTACAAAACTTCCCTTCCACCCTTCCTTTCATCAATTAATCCATTCGTCCTTTCCACTTCATACACCCATCCATCCTTTCCCCTCCCATCCAGCTATTAATCCATTTCTTCAATCACCTTTTCATCAATCCACGACCCATTTATCCACTATTTCACCTTTCCATCCACCCACACATTTTTCTACCAATCACTTTCTCTTCTATTATCCTTTCACCTAATATCCATCTATTCACTCATTCATCCTTTCACCCTTCCCTCCTTCCTGTCCTCTATCGATCCTCCCAGTCATCCTTTCTCTGTTCATCCATTCACCCATCCTTTCTTCCTTCCATTCTCAACTCATCCAGCCACACAACTCCCTTCCATGCACTCTTCCATCTTTCCACCCTTCCATTCATCCTTTTGTTCCAGCAGTCTTCCAGTCCTCTTTTCATTCATCCATCCTTTCACTCGTCCTTCCATCTTTCCAAACCTTCTTTCACCCTTCTTTGTTTTCCTCTTTTCCTCCAACCCCCTTTCCTTCTGTCCCTATTTTAATTCTTCCTTCCACACTTCCTTCTTTGCACACTTCTTTTGTTTCACACTTCCTTCCACTCTTCCCTTCACATTTCTTTGTTTTATCCTTCCATTCATACTTGTATCCTTCCTCGTTCCTTCCTTTTTTCCCCTTCCTCATTTCACCATTTATATTTAGCAATCTTTTTCTTTTCTTCCCTCTTTGATTTTTACTTTCTTATCTTTTTCTGTACCTCTATCTGTTTGATGCCTCTACTTTTCTGGTTTTCCACATTTTATTCATTCAATCCTCGGTCTCCTTCACGCACTTGGCTCAGTTGTCAGCCGTAGGCCTACACGCCTCAGCTCTTTCTGTTCTGCAAAACTGAAGACAGACGAAGCCCACAAAAGAGTCAACATTTTAGTGCCTTTTCAGCCAATTGGCTCAGTGCAACACCCACCACACCTCTAGCTGCTATAGTAGAGGGTTTAGGCATAACCAATAGGTCTCGCCTTTGGGACCTTACAAGTGTTTAGTTAGCCAGCACAATATCTTTGGTGCAACAACATCAACTGTTGCATGGCTAAACACTTATAAGGTCCCAAAGGCAAGACCTATTGGCTATACCAATGCTTGTTCCCTCAAGCTTTCATTATTCCAAGGTTGCTAAAAAAGGGTTCATTTGGGTAATAATGAAGCCTTATCAGCACATGCAACCACTGCATTATGTTTTAAAGCCAGACTTTGTTTTTCTCCTGACCACGTACTCTTAACGTATAATGCCTAACAGTATGAATGATGTGACTCCTACACCTTGTAACACGGATTACTTTATATAGAAACCTCGTGTACATTGATTTACACACTTGTACGATTCATTGTCTATGTATAATATGTTTGTCTGTAGTAAAGTAATTTGATACCCTACATTAGGATTAACAGCGCTATAAAGAATTTAATACAAAAATTAATTAGTGAGTGTTATTTACATCATTGGTGTAATTACTCATACAGACATACATTGGGCATTCTTACAGGGCCCCCCTCATGTAAAGTCTATTGTGGGTGATCGGTATAAAGCCGCTGCACAGGCTCATGAGATTGCCCATGTCAGCAGTGGTATGACAGCGGGACAGCCCAAATCATGAAGTGGTATCGATTGGGGTGGAACAAGAGGGGTGATGACAGTGTCAACAGAGTTGAGAGAGTGTTCAGATGTTGAGGGGAGGATGTTGCCGAAAGTTCTGGGAAATTGGGTCTTTTAGACCCAAAGTAAACACATTGGTTTCATGCCAAGACTGGGAGCTTTACTCTAGTTTTTGCTGCAGCACGAAGCCAACAACACTGGTACTGTATCACTTTCAGTGCCTGATTATGTGATCATTGTGAAGGACTCTGGAGTGGAGAGCAGAGAAGGGAATTGGTCAGAGCAAGTGATTGTCTCTTTTCTGGCCTCTTCCTGACATTTTAACTGAAGGGTGTGAGCCCGTCATCTTACTGTAGTGACCCTCGCAGCTGTCAAACAAGACTTTTCTCCTTCTAGTCTTTAAGTTTTTACCGTCACTTCATATTTAAGCACAATAGTTAGTAGTCTGCCACAATGTTTATTTTTATTGTTGTCCCATACTGTCATGAATGCCTTCTAAAAAGAAGCTTTTTGTTCAAATATCTTCATGTAAATCGATATAATGGAAAGCTTGCAAGACAAGTCCTACAGAATTTACTTTAACACAACGGTTGTGTCATAAAACATATATCATTGTCATGCATGCCAACATTTTAGAAGAGTAAAGTGGAAGATTTTTAAAAAATGATCGGGAGGCAATTTCAGGCGGAAGACAGCCAAAATAAACCAAATTTTGGCTTAAAAAATTGGGTGTCTCCCGTCTGAATCATGTCTATTGGTATTTATGCATTGTGTGGTGTTACTTCTGCAAGATCCATTCTGTGTTATTTATTTGGAGTCACACTGCTGAAATAGCTTTGATGTTCCAGTTCTTAGAATTAATTTAGACTGATTATAATCTGCTCTGGTAGATTCATTAATGCCAGGTTGAGTGTGGATTTGTTATTGCAGAAGTGCCAATTAAAAGGTGACAGTGGGCATTGGTCTTCAAAATTAGTGTTGTTAATAGATTTTGTGCATGATTGCAGACATTCATTGGAGTCTATTGTACCTTCTCTAACTAGATGTATACTGAATATACTTTAGACTTATCCTTAAAATGTTTTCTGAACGCTATTTGTGCATAACTTGAGAGTTGCAACTTTGGGCTGGTTTTTGGGCTGATTTTGCTCTGTGTTGGGCTGAATTTGGGCTTATATTTGGACAGCTTTGGGCTTCAGACGGGTCTCAAAATCTGGCAACACTGTCGGCGATTTCACTTGGAGAACATTTTCTTTGGCCATCACACAGTAGTGTGTGATGGCCTCTCCACCCTCCTCCCGGCATCTGGCTATTGCCAGCTGGAAAAGTCACGCTTTGTTTGCATGCCTTTCTGGCCACGTGACGCCCTGTCTGCTAGAACCGTGTTATAATTAACACACAGAAATGAGCAAAAGCAGCTCTCCCGGGGTCCGCACTGCTCGTAGCCTGGGTAGGGGTTGGTGTAACCACACATCTGCCAGTTTGTTCTGCATGTGCACCATTCAATACCCAGGAAAGTTTCGATGTGTATTACTTTTTTAAAATAAATGCGAATAGTCTACGCCCTTCTGAACCATCGACTTTCCCCATATAAATAAAATGGGTAAAACATTTTCTTCATTTGTCTATTTAATTTCCCCAATCCCCCTACCCCGCCCCCATCCTCACAGTCACTTTAAGTCGCTCTACGTATCGCTGAAGGTCAAAACATAAACATGCCCACGTGAAAGTGTGAGTAGAACATTCTGCTTACATTTCTGTCTATTAAAATCCTAAGAAGCAGCTTGCGCAGTTTCGGTTTACAGGCGGAGTGCAAGCAGTGTAAATCAATGATGCCGGAAGGAGCCTCAACAATGCACACTACACTTGTGGCGTGAAAGCAACTGTAGCATGCGAGCTGGGGCGATGGTGTGGCACGCGCTGCAAATAAACAGGTAACGGATGCAACCACTTCTGTTTTGCACACACGTCTCTTGCCACGGCGACAAAGTCAGCTAAATGTTGTCAAAAAAATATGAAGCCTTGCAGGGAGCCATTAAATAATCACAGAAGCCATCAATTGGTATATTTTTGTTCTTGTATGTCGCTTGTGCTGAATACTCAGAGGCGATGCCCAACCGACATACTATAAAAGCTTTTAATAGACAGGAATGAAACGAGACAGGGGAAACATTCAAATAGTATAGAAGGGATGCATTAATCACTTCTGCAAATCCCTTTCCTGCCAAAGTTCTTCGAGAGCTTTTCAGCGCAAAGTACTTGCCCCCCCACCCTTCTCCTCCCTCTGCTCACTGCATGTGACAGCTTGCAAATAAGGAAAATTATGGTTACCATAAAGAACACAGCCTTTCCCTCCTTCTCTCCTAAAGCGCCCTAATCCCTGTGCTCCAGTTTCAAGCTCCCTCCTGCACTAAGTGTGTGAATTAACCACAGTTTAGAGAAGAGCGCATTTTATTTTGGTGGTTTCTCTTCCACGATGTCTGATGACGGCTTTCTTCCATGGACGACCAGACAACACTTTTTTTAAACTAGTCATTGCCGCTATTCTCAAAGTAAATAAAAAAATGTAAGCAAACAAATATTTAGAGCTGCGGCAGTAAACTATCACATGACACAAAAGAATTTCTTTGCGTGGTACGTCCCTTTTTAGGTCTCGCCTGGCGTTGGAGCGCGCATGCGCTCCTCGCCTGCGAGAGCTATAGTCATCAAGGCAGTTTCAAGAAGGGGACTCGAAGCCCCGCCCCTCCTTTTCATTGGGTAGCGTCAGCGTTTATGTTAAACGCTGGCTTCCCATTGAAAAGGAGGGTTTTCGGTTGCCGCCCTTTCGCCTTTTTGGACGGCCCCCCAAGGACTCGGCCGCCTGCATTACGGCTGTCGTGACGAAGTTTCTTATCAGAAGCTTCGTCACGCTGCCTTGCACGCGCCAGTCCAGCTCTCTCATTGGGCGCTCTGAACAGGCTTCTTTTGGTAGGCGTCTTTCCATGGTGTGCATGGCTTGCGTAGCAGCTTGTTTTTTTACCCCTCCCTGGCGGACATGCGTCAGACACTGCCAAGAAATGTAAGCGCCGGTCAGGGTTGGGGGCGTGCTCCTATCTCGCGGACACATGGAAAGTTGGTTTCGCCTGGTTAATTAAGCCCTTTACAGTCTCAGTATGTTACTGGGCCGAGGTCGCACCACCGCGGGATGGTCTGCCGTTGCTCCAAGTCGTGAAACTTCCGAGTCTTTGGTGCGTAAGCTTTTCGCGCATGCGCATTACACTTTTCTCAAATATTCGAGGACGAGTTTGAATAGTAAATATTTGGATACACTCTCCGAGATTTGAGAGACGCAGATACGTTGTGCGTGTGGCGGCGGTGGGGCTGGGCTGGTTTGACTAGTTTGGAGTCCCTGCAGAATGTGTCAGTTTGGGTCCCTTCAGGGAGGATGACCTTGGGGCCGTTCACACCCCTTGACGCTGGAATGCGCGGTGCGGGCTGCTGCAGCCATGGTGGTCCGGGCGCAGGGGCAGCTGCTCCACGAGTCTGCGTGTCAAACATGGACTACAAATAAGGAAAAAATACACACAAAAATAGTAAGTCAAACACCTCACGTAGATATCTTCTCAAGCTTACTCATATTTCGACCTGTGGCTATCGTAGGATTCAGGGGGCTTTGCTATTCAAAGTGCCTTGTTGCTTTTGGCTTTCTTTATCTCAAGGCGCTCGACTTTAGTGTTGCAAGGACCCAGAAGCGCTTTTGTTCGACCGCAAGTGAAGAGCCCGTAGGCATCCCGAATACCAGAATGCCTAGAAGTGCTAAATTTAGAGGTTTTATAAATTAAAAGGCGCGTGCTTCGTCATTCCGGGCCGCTTTACCTTTCCTAGTTTGTTTGCCTGTTTATTATACTTTGTAATACTTACTTTCTAGACGCCAGCAGCAGCAGTAATGCGTAAATACATCAAAGTCAATAAATAGGCCTCAAATACCATTGCAAGGTAAAGTAATCTGTTCTTGTACGTTGTAGTAACCGACGTCACTGTACCTGCGTCATAGGGTATTGACTTTGTTATTATGCGTACGCTGAACCACCTTGCCTTTCCCAGTGCCTAGATGTGAAAAATGCTGCTGTTCTGGGCGCATCTGCCAGGTCGGGCGGCTCAGTGGACTAATGCTTCCACTTAGGGTCCTGTGTTCAACCTCATGGGTCACAGGTTAAAATCCCGGCGGGTCCAGTCAGCCTTTCATCCATCTGAGGTCGATAAAATGAGTCCCATTGAGTTGGATAACAATAAAGATCTGTTATTCAGCGCCAAGATGCCCACGGGTGAACGTGCGCTTTACAAATACATTTTTATATTATTTGCACCTGTCTTTGTCTTCCCAAGTGCAGAAACGCCTTCCTTCGATGTACCAAGCTCATGGACGCTTCACTGCTGTTAGTATTTTGAGGCTTTTGACTGCGCCTTTTCAGTGCTAGAGGCACTTAACTTTAACATTATAAGTGCTTGGAGACGCTTCACTGCTTATTTTGAGTACTTGGAGGCACTAGACTATGGAGTGCTTCGTTGACAATATCTGTAATTATATATTTCCGAATGCTCCTTGAAGGTACCAGGTGTTCTTTTTTTTTACATTTTTGGCCTCAGTCATGTAGACACGGATCCAGACAGGACCCAGATATTAATACACTTTCCAAGCCCCACCCCACGCCAAGAAGGGCACAGGGGCCTGCTCTCGGCGCAGCCGCCATCGCCTTCCCTCCCGTGGTGGATGTGCGAGGTAAGCGGTTGCAGCTTGGGCGTCTTTCCAAGGTGTGCAGGAGCCCGTCTGTGGGAGTCTCTCGGTGGTTCAGGGCAATGTCTGCGCGAGTGAGGGGCGCGGGGCTGGGTGGGAGCGCCATCCTCGTCAAGCGATGGGAGAGAGCGTGGGGCCCGCTATTTTGCAATGGAGAGTACCGGCACTTCTCAGGAGAAACCTAATACTTTTAATTGGAGAGTACCGGCACTTCTCAGAGACAAGCATACAAAAGAGAAAACATGCTTACTCTAAAAACTGCCTGTTTTCAAAGGATAATTTGAAACAATGTACACATTATTGTGCCCCGCATTCCACCGATTTCGTCCACGAGTCATTTGCTCATGCAGAGTTTTGCAGTAAATATCAAACTGCATTTAATCAAAAACGAACTGTTTACAATCTCTCATATCATTTAGTGGCACAGTTGTTAGCCATACTTTATGCCATGCGTGTGACCGTATAACGAGCAGTTACTTCTGCAGAATGGCATCCTGTTCGTGTTGTATCCGTTAAGAAGCCCAGCCGTTTTTGGTCCTAACTTCTATGTTGCATTGGACAATCCGTGTGACCCAGTTTAAGCTCTCTAGCCCACCTCTTAAGTCGGAGCGGAGCAGCCCGGCCTGGTACACACTTTATGCATCTCCTTTGTTATTTCCCCCAAACACCTCTTCCCTCCTAGTGAGTGACTGTCTACCCCAGCCTGCCCGGCGCCCCTTCCCTGGCGGGGGATCTGGCTGCGTCTGAGAGCGGTGCCTGCCGACCTCTCCCGCTGCCAAAAGTGCACTTGTGCTCCGGAAGTGCGCCCGTGATTTGCTGAGAAGTTACACCTAATTGATTGACTACAAAGCCACGCGGGGGGGCTGCCCTCAAATGCTTCCTGATTGCCTTTTGTTTGCTGCTCAGTGTGGGAATCCGAGCTTCGACGAGATGCTTGTAAAGCGACCCCGAGCCACGCCCCCCCCGTGCCTTTACACTAAACCCAAGTGCAAAAAGTCCCTCTTCAGAGTGGGCTCTTATAGCCCTTCAACAAATCCCACCTTCTGTTCCCAACCCGGGACTAACCGGTTGCGAAATTGGGTGTATTTGCTTTACTGTACAATATTGAGAGGTGATATGACTACCACAGAGTCGCTCATTTTCAGCTTCTTATTCGTGCACTTTGAAAGCCATCAAAGCTCCTCCGTCAAAAATATCTAGCGAAATAAGCAATAAATATCCCTGCAGCAAACGTTATAAATTGATGTACACAGCATCGTCAGTGCAGTACCACAAATAATATATATTTTACCGGTGCGAACAAAAGTTTGAGTGATACTGAACGAGACCTCAGACAAAATATCCATTTAAAATACTTCAAGACTGGATTGATCATTGATGCAACTTTTGTTGGCTGCATAACATTTAAGACTAATTTTTTTATATATTAACTTCTTTGCAAGGTGTAGTTCCATGCATGCATTTGTAGTGATTGATTTGTGCCTACGGTCTGATTATTAGCCTTGTTGACCTTTTTTCGGGTCTTCATTGTTGTGACCAGTTGCTGGTGCTTATTAGTATTGCATACAATTAGGGTGGGGTGGGGGCGGTTTCCACACTGTTAACAGTGGTGAATACTGCTGGTATGTTTGAGAGGGAGCGGTGTTGGGTTAATTGGAAGTTGACCTCAACTTAGAACAAGCATTAAAAATGCAATACGTCTCGCCTTTCATTAAGTTAAAGCCATTTGCTTTGCTATACAATAGCATTAGCAAAGCAAATGGCTTAAACTTAATCAAAGGCGAGACCTATTGCATTTTCAATGCTTGTTTTGCTTTGTGAATTGGCTGTCTCCTGTTTCGAACAATAAAGGTAAACTAGGGCATGCAACTGGGATGAGGTTTGCTGCGCCACTTGTCCTACTGGACAGAAAGTGTTTTCTCCTATACCCATGTCTGGATTTCTAGTTTCGAAACGGACATTTATCTTTAGAAAATATTCCCCACCAAGGGCATTTTTCAGGATGCAAGAAATTGATGCAAGTTAATTTTTTACACAAAGTTTGCATTCACTGCAAATCATGAAATTGATTATTGATATATAAACTGGCTGTATTTGACAGCGTTCTTAATTGATACATTTGTCTGCATTAGATGTTAATTTCACTCACTGTGAACAGTTAACAGGTGTTTCTAAAGGAATGCTTCAACTTTGGAGATTTGGAAAATGTATGTTTGCTTTTTCATTGTTTGTATTTTATTGACTGGCTGCATTTATGTGTTGATCTCTAACAAGGCGAACTCTTGGCATGGTCTGAAAGCACCACTTACCTAGTTACTCAAAGTATCTGCTACTCGGCCCCAATAACACTTTAATGTATTTGTCTGTCCACAAATCGTTACATCTGTCCATCATTTGACACCTGCCCACCCATCCGTTTATGAATGTACTGTCTCACCTGGCTCTGCTTCTGGCCTAAAAGTTAACTATCCATCTTTCTTTCTGTTGTTCCCTCCCTAGCCTTCATTCACCCACCAGTCGTCATCCGTATCTGCTAATTGCACACCTGCAGACTCAGAGGACAATAATGTTTACTTCCAGCATCTTTGCCTATTTCCGCCAATGAGCTTATTGCTCAATTGAAAGGTAGATCATCGAATTGGATCTCAGTTCCTGCTTCTTGGCACACTATCACATGTTCCCTGCCAATAAATACTCTATTTTACTGTAAACAACCATATCAATGTATAAAACGTTTTACCAACTCGAGTAGCGCGCTGTGTCACGTTAAATTTCAGGCATGCTTAGATAATTACCTCAGCTACTTTACCTAAATAATGAGACACTCTAATTGCAATAAAGAAAACAAACACATTTACCTCTACTCTGATGTTGTTTACTCAACTTTTTGACAGAGGTTGTTGGAGTTCTGAGTTTGAAAGGATAGTGTTAAAATACTTCTAATATTTCTATAAGAACTAACTAGAGGCACCTTGGCAAACTGGCTGTAAACTGTTTTAAAATGGAAGTACATTTATTGCTGGATAATATTTAATTAGAACATATATATTATTTGAAGATAAAACAAAAGGGACTAAGGGTGCAGCATGTGTGTCGGTTTGTGTGTATACCATGCCAATGAAAAAAAAAGCAGCCCAATAAAACGTTACTTAGATGAGGCGTACTTACAGACACAGATTCACATGTTTATTACTACACTGCAAAGGTCAAATTCCATATTAATAATATAATTCAGTGAAACTAACAAAGGAAAATGCTATTTACTGCCTCACAGATTGCAAGTTACAATGACTTTGCACAAGGAAACAACTGGTATTAGTCACTAGGCATCTTCATATGATTTTAACTAACTGAAGGAATGTAACACTAAAGAGTCACAATAACTATTCTATAGTTATGCACGTTCGTGGAGATTAGTTAAACTGTTTAGCTAAGCAGACATAAGGCTCAACAAACTCAAAGCTAAACGGATCTGGCAGTATTTCTTATTACTGCTTCATCTGCTGCACATACAATATGGTTAATCAATCTTAAAACTCAAACATAGTACACCAGTTTCAAAGTCAGCTGTTTACCTATTATGTTACTCCACTGCACACAAAAAATAAGTAAAAAATATTATTATTTACAATGCCAATAGCTCTAACTTTCACAAATGCGAGACCGATTGCATTGCAAATGCTTGTTTTATACTTGTTTACACATGCAGTTTTATACTTGTTTACACATGCAGTTTTATCAAGAATTATGTTCGCTTTCAAGAATAACACTCCACACCTATCTCTCACTGACCCTACCCAGTACTTATCAAACTATTTTTAGGTCGAGCTTCGATCGACCTGTTATATCTGTTCTGTGGGGTTTGGCAAACCCACCGAATGCCATTGGTTACTATCTTTGGCATTCAGAAATGCTGACTTGCTATTGGTGCATTTGTGTAAATGCCCCTCCTGTACATGCTTCATTCTGTCCCTGGCAATTTCACTCAGAGAGCCTTTTGTTTGGCCATCACACTGTACAGCGTGTGATGGCCACTGCTCCTTGTTATTTTCAATTACTGTGTCAAATACGGCTTTCTTTACATGCATCTCGCCGTATTTACATTTTTTTGGGATGATGTGCGAAGCGGGCGCTGTGGTAATTAAATACATCTGCGCCATTGTTCTGCTGTATTTAAATTTTTGGGGAACTACGCGCAAAGCGGGTGCCGTGTTAATTAAATACATCTGCGGGCACCATTGTTCTGCTTTCAGTTTCATGGCGAGCGCGCGTGAGAACTGCCCCAGTCAAATTACTGTGTGAAATATGGCTTTGTTTACATCCATCTCGCCGTACTTACATTTCTCAGGACCTCAGTCCTATGCCAAGCCTATAGTGTATGTTATTCCAATGCGCAGAACCTATCAGGGAAATAGGAACTACACTACATAGCGCCCAACTCGAAGCCAGCCCAAAAACAAACAACGAACATGCAAGTACAAACTTGTGAACCTTTTCTTTTTCCAAAAAGATACAGACCTGGCTTCACCATGGGTAGAACTATGGAGTATTTCTGGGTTCATCTTTTTCTGTTCTGGCTTTGCTTTAGAGCTAGCTTTTAGTATGACTCTTAGTGGACACTTTTCTACAAAACAGACAACATAAAACTGAAGCCACGTCCATTTTCAATTCAAATGCAAAAGAGACTTATAAATGTATTCAGCCTGAACAAGCCTTTGTATTCTAAATGATGTATTTAATCATCCGGTTTTTAATTCGGATTAATGTATTTTGAAGTTACATTCATTTTCATTCATTTTATCATTCATTCAGTGATGTCATTACCTGCAGTACATTTTTCTGAAAATTGGGTTACTGATCCAGTGAATAATATGCTGTCTGTTTTAGGAATAATTGCTACATTTTCAGATCATGAAATGTTAGAGATTTATTCTTATTGTGACGCTTTATACCTGTTACCTTCATTAAGGTTATCAACTCCTACACAATTGTAATGCATCTAGAAATGTGGTTTAAACACCAGTAGGAACGTTGCCAAACACCACCAAACACCATCGCACGGGGGTGGAATAGTTGACATACATCAGCAGGGGCAACATTAGATGCCATTTACAAAACAACAGGACAGACCCAGTTAGGAAAGTATGGGTGGTTTGGCCTTTTGACACAAATACCGGTCACAAAAATGATTCCTGAACATCACCAAGGGACTCAGTATACATAGGCCAGACCTACGTTATGTATAGGTAACATCCAGAGGTAGTGAAATCCTACAGTGTAGGGAAGTTGTGCCTTTTTTTGGCTAGAAGCCCCAACACTGACAGTAGTGAAACGAAAGTTTCCTTTGTAAAATTCAATGCTTTAGGCAATCTGAAAACCATGCTTGTGCAGCAGTTTTATTTTTCATTTCACATCAGCTAAAGAAATATTTTTTCTTTTTTGCAAAATAGCACTCTTAAATGCAGACTGCCCCTCTTTCCTTTTTGATAAATGTTATCTTTCACATACAAGCAGTGTGATACACCTTGGGAATACCTCGCGAACAGGAACTATGCTTTTCATGGTTTCTAATATTTAAAAGACCAGTCTGAAAAGACTTCAACTGCAACATACCTGTTCACTGCAAAAAACAGGCATCAGAGAAGAATGCGTGGTCATCATCTGTCTGACACTTCCAAAGGAAACGCCAGCGGCATTTACCACCAGGCTGGAACTGCTGAAGTCCCATGCTTGGCTGTGTCCCAAGCGTATTCCCATCAAACCAAAGCATTCCTTGCAAATCCAGTGGGTGCCTTTTTTGCTTCCTTTAGCTAGCACCAAGGTATCGATTACAGCACCGGCTGCCTCAGAACCAGCAACTGGCTGCACTATTCTGTGCTCCCACAACGATTCTGCGAGGTATTACAAAGGTCCGTCCCCTGCAGTAACTAGCAACAGAAATGCTGTTTCTCCCAGCCACTTTTTATCTCTATTTTGCTAAAACATGTCCTGAAACACATTTTTTCTCTTATTGTTTCAACTCTCACCGAGTGCTTGGAGCTTTCCCTCTAAATTGACCTTTTTTTTTCTTCTAAAGAAAGCATGGTCTTCTGAACAGCTTGTAAGAGTTTTCAATTTTATAAACAGGAACTTTTATAAGTAACTACTGACTCTAAGAGAGTATTTTTTAATGACACTATAAATTTTTCCTGTCTCCACAGAGTCTATAGTAATTTTACATATTTTAACAGCTGCTATTTTTTCAGCTCATAAACCACTCTCATGCAACTACCTGCCAATTATATGCAAATGCCTATTTTAGTCACGTAGTTTGCTTTTAATGGGTTATTCACGATTGTCCATAGATTGAAGTGGGTGTTATGTGCTGGATTGAGGCCCTAACAAAGGTGCGCCGTTTCAGAGGCACAAATCCTTCGTACCACAAAGACAGGCAGGCCCTTTCACCTACATTAGCCCTCCCTTCACAATAACGAGCAACAGAGGCTGTCCCTTATCTGACGTGTGCTCTGGGTGCAGAAGACGGTCCATCCTAAATACCTCATCTCTATGTCCAACAGTGACTAACCTACGTCACAACGAGTTCTTAGAAACAGACCCTTAAGCTCTTGGGATTTTCCCTAGCACAGGATTATTGATTTCTCCAAGAACTCATTAAATATGCATGAACCACTATTCCCTAAGGGTTCATTCCTGACGTCTTCATCTGACCGACTTTACGTCAATACTAACATTCCAAGGCACCTATCAGGTATAAATATACCTCCCTTTGCCCAAGCAAACCAGAGGGGACCGAGACTTCCATGCCGACACTCTGACCTGAGACGCTGCAACCTGCGTCATGCCACAGCTCCAGCTGGCAGAGGTCCATCTACCCATCCCGGGGTGTCCAGCTCGAGATCAGGATGAAGTCCCACTAAGGTAATGGGGTTAGAACCAAATCCTAGGGGGGATTCTTGGCTCTCTAAGACCTACACACACATGCTAGGTACATCTAGTTAGGCATCATAGGGGTATAGGCTTTATCTTAAATGCATTCTGTATTTCATGTATGTGTTCATTACTATTGCACAATGGTAAAACTGTACCATGCATTTTTATTTAACTGCACTGCTGGCCATATTTCTCTGCTACTGTCCAACAGTTGTTGCAGCACATATTACCAGTACTAGAATAACTGTGCAATAAATTTTATTGTAAACACACCCAACTGTTTCTTCTATGTACTTCTCTGAGATGAGTGACTGAATGAAAAGTAGTATATTGTTTCCACGATCCTGAGGGATCAGGGTTTTATGTTATGTGGTTGCCAGAAGCTATTCCCTTCTTGTTGTCAAGAAGTTTCTAGTGGCCTCTGAGCTAGCTGGTACACAGTAATTAATTTTAATATACACGATAGGGGCATACCGACCTCAGTCCTATGCCAAGCCTATAGTGTATGTTATTCCAATGCGCAGAACCTATCAGGGAAATAGGAACTACACTACAGTGCGAAGCGGACGCAGTGTTAATTAAATACATCTGGGCGCGCCATTGTTCTGCTATCAGTTTCATGGCGAGTGCGCGTGAGAACTGCCCCAGTCACCTGCAAAGGAAACAGTGGGGCAGCAGCTAGGCCCTTGCTTCAATTCGGTCTCTGTTGTGCTGGTAAGAAGCCGCCCTTCGGAATTTTCGTAACATGAGGAGAGGGGATGACATCTCTGCGACAGAGGAGCAGCAGCTAGCGGACCGGCTTCTGTGCAGCATCTCCTTGGAATCCGGGAACCCCTGGAACTTCATCCACAGCGACATGGAAGGGGTCGACATGCATGCTCTGCCCAGCGCTACCATCGCGTGCAACCTGAGCAGGAGGCTCTTCCTGGACAGTCGGTGTAGGGTGAGCACTGCAGGGCTTCCCTGGACCTCCTTTCTTTCGGGGTTGGAACGGGTGGGGACTGTTGTGTTCTGGCGAGGGTAATTTGCATTTTGGTCGCTGTGTGGAGTTAGCATTTCAACAGTTTGTAATAATGGTGATATCCCAAATCGCACCCACTTTTGTTTTCCCCTGTTGTCTCCTAAAAGCACACAAACCTATTTAGCAGGCAGGGTTGCTACAATGTACATAAACTGTATCTTCTTATAACAGGCCTGCCTGCAGAAAACGCAACCGTGTCCATTTGGAAAACCCTGTGATTATCTAATCTAGTTTTTATTTGTCATTGAGGGACAATGTTTTAAATTCCAACCACATTTCATATGGAATTGTCCTATTCAAATCTAGCACGTCACTTTTACACATGAAGTTTATTGAAATTTTATATTAGTTTAATATTTTTTTTATCTCAGCGTACGATTTTTTATTTACATAGCGCTTCCCATCAAAATCCCGCCACTTCACAGTGCTGTGACAAGCATATGTTACATCATCAAAGTCCTTCTCCCATCAATTTAAAAAAATAAAAAAGTCAAGCATACCGGACAAGCCTGGCACCCATGACCGTGAGGTTGTACACTCACTCACACCTCTGCAAATGAATTAATACAACGAGCTAACCTGCCAGCTAACACTACACCTTTTATTATTGTCGAAAAGGAAAAATTAGCAGCTTAATTGGGTTTGCATTATGTTAACGTTGTAATGCCTGCATGGCTCGGGCTACCAAGCCACCTCTGCCAGCAGGATACCTACTTTCCAGTCCAGTACTTTCTTTTTAGCAATCTCTTTTCCAGGTCTGTGGGTGCAATTGAAACAAACCATGACAACGACTATCAGAATGCACTCATTTGTGAAATGAAAACACAGGCCGTCTACTGTTGTTTTTGAGACTTGAAATCAAAAACTTTAATTTCAGATGTTTGTTATTCTTGTTAAAAGATGTAGGAATTTATGGTGTTCCGCCACTGCAAGCTCATTCTGTATCCCATATATTACTTCTTTGCCAATACGTGGTACTCTTTACATATGTATCTCATGCATATACTGAATTATAAAATGTGCTAACGAGAGGCATCCTGGCGCCCCCGGGGTCTTGTTCTCACCTATCTAAAACTTCAAAGCTAAAACAAGCATTGGCAAAGCCAATAGGTCTCGCTTAAGCAAGAGCTATTGGCTTTGCCAATGAGTTTTAGCCATGTTGTACACCAGCGTGGTTGCAGTTCAGGATGGCTAAAAGTTAGTGGCATAGACCTATATGGTGTATCACACTACCCATGAAGACAAGCGCTTCAGCGACACCCATACGGGCAGTAAAGGCTATATAAAATGTTGCAATGCAATGGACAATCCGGTCTACAGCCTGGAGCTCTCTGGACGATTATGATGACGCACAACTGCGTCTTTGTGCTCTATTCTGCAGTGTTTTGTGCACGGAGGCGTCAGAGCAGAATTACACTGCAGCATTACTCTGTGCCCCTCTTTTGACTGGCAGTTTAGTGTTATGGTATTACTATAGGTCTTCTAGCAAAGCTTTGTAGCAGCTGCTTTTCTAAGTCAAGAAAAAGATAGCGCACATGTGCGGACTGTGGGAGCAAGTCTGGGATTTTTAAACCTCATTGGATTGGAGGCGTGTTGCTCTAGAAAAGGGACAATAGAGCGATTCCTCAGCAGCTCGAGGGGACCCACATTGACCATTTTGTTGAATGGAGCGGTATAGTTTATTGATTATTTATTTCTTCTGCTTCCTATACAACTTCTTTCCAAGTTGTCAGAGGGTGTCTTCCAGAACCGCAATGCCACTACACGTGCCTCCCACAAAATCCGACCCAAGCCAGCATGCCACAAACTCAGTTAAAGACATTGTAATTTACAATGCCAATAGCTCAAACTCAAGCAAATGCGAGACCAATTTGCATTGCAAATGCTTGTTTTTAACATGGCTCACCACTCCATTGCTTATTTGGAGCGCTCACTGAATATCCTTCCATTCCCTTCAAACTGCTTAAGAGGATACAGCCAAACATTGCCATTTACATGACATATTCTGTTCGGGCTGCAGGCAGCCTAGGCTTCGGTGCTCACCTCTGGGTCGGTTTCCTCCATCTCCGGGCTGTGCCGCCCTGCGTGCGGGTAGCCTCGGATAGGTCGTTGAACTCTGCCGACCAGTCAGCCGGGTAAAGCTTCCAGTCCCTGGGGCTGTCAGACACTCCAGCAGTCGCCGAGCCCGGTTCACAGACAAGCCACGCCCCTTCAACGGGGCGCACAGCTATGATGCAGTCCGGAGCGTCTGTATTGTGCTGGAAGTGCATGCACGCTCCTGCTTGTCTTACCTAATAAGGAAGAAGGAGGAATTGTGTCTGTTTTGTTGGCGAGACCAACTCTAGGCGGAATAGACATTTGCTTCACACATACCGCTGACTCAGCCCAACAAAAAGTGTAATTATTTTGGTTGACAGTGGGAGTGAGCGTGTTGGAAATGTTAGTGTGTTTCAGACAATTTACCTTCAAATAATCTTCTGCGAGCCATACTACGATTTGAAAAGTGGTTGGGTCGGTGGAATTTGTAAACGCTGTTAGACATTAACATTGTTATAAGCACTATTATTATTACGTGTTTATATAGGCAAACACAGTTGCCATTTTTTGAATGCTTTTCCGTGTGTAAGACTGTACTTATTGTATTAAATTGTTCTTGTACATATATAGCGCTTACACTGACGAGCTGTTGAAGTGCTTTACGCCGAGTAGCACGCTGTTCTGGAACCCAAGGTTAGTGGTTAAATTAGTGGTTATGGCGGAAATTGCATTTTCAACTTTTTCCCCCCAAATCTCCCTCGTACATGTATGCTTTAGTGCAGCGGAAAGGCGGTGTAATTCAGAGATCACCAGTTTTATTTTTTGATAAAATTCAGGGACTTGTAGTTTTGAGCAGATAATGAAAATATCAAAACTAAAAGTTGAAGAATACAATGGAAAAAATAGAGTACTGGACGTACTGCTCCTAAGTGACACACCAATTAGCATAATCAATTTAAGATACATAGTTATAGGATAGGTGCGTGTGTCAAACTTGCTAACTATTACAATGTATATATAATCCTACCTCACTATTACATAAAACAGTTCCTAACGTTCCTACCCTTATTCCTCCTGGGAAAATCACCACCCCCAAAAACACATTCATAGTCCAAAGTACCCTTCCTAAGTCCTCAAACTCTCCATAGCCCATGAAATGGGATTCCTCAAGACACCTTCCCTTAGCACGATGTCCCATCTTTCTTTGCTTGATCAGTGTCTTATCTGTTTAGCTCCACCTTTCACAGCCCACACGAGTTGAATTCACCAAGGGCCAGATGTAGGTAAACTCATTTTTGCGAGTCTTTAATAGCGATTTTTAGCGAATCGCTATTAAGGACTCGCAAAATGGAATGTAGGTAGGAATCGCAATATTAATTGCGATTTCTTAATATTCCTTAATTGCGAATCGCAAATTGCGATTCGCAATTAAGGAATACCTTCCCATTCATTCCTATGGGCCTAGAGGCCCTTAGGAATGAATGGGAAGCCATTCGCTGTTTGTGTGTACCCATTAGGTACTCGCAAATTGCGAATGCATTTTCAAGGGTGTCAAAAGGACACCCTGTTGCACCCCTGAAATATGTATGTGTGCACATGTGGCGCACATACATGCCCTAAGGGCATGCCGTATGTGCGCCACATGGCACTTTGAAAAATGCAAAAAAGTGCATTTTTCAAGGAAATTGCAAATTACCACCAACTTGAAGTTGGTGGTAATTTGCGATTTCTTAAGCCCAAATCGCAGACTTTCTGGGCTTCCTGCATTGCATTTAAGGAATCGCAATTTGCGATTCCTTAAAGGCAATCGCAAAATAGGGAATCGCAAAATTTGCGATTCCCTATTTTGCGAGTAGGTTTTTCCTACCTACATTGCACAGGGCTATTTTGCGGTCACAAACGTTGAAATTCTGCGAATTTCAGCGTTTGCGATCGCTATTTCGCTTCCTACATCTGGCCCCAAATCGTTAATAATCTAACCCTTGCTATACACTAAAGCGTATCCTCCTGCCAACCTAGAAGACCATAACTAGACGTTTTCTTGCATCCTTCATTACTATTGGTCAGCAAAACAAATAGAAGTACCTCAATTAGTTTCAAGCTAACAATCCGCCCTTGATAATCCCACAGTAACTCAACCAAACACTTAGCAACCACATGCCCAGACATGGATCCCGTGCTCGCCGTGCCACTGACGAGCCCCAATTAAGGCAAAACCTATCTTGGTTTGCTTGTTTTGCAGTTCAGGAAGGATCAGACCTGGTAGTTTGGACTGGACTATTCCCATTAAAACGGGGTCAAGACTGATTTGTATATGTCTGGGCCTAAACTGAGGTGGTATGGTGGGGAGAAGTACAATGGGTCACAATGCTACCACTAATGATTGCCAGCGGTTAGAGAAATTGTAAGCACTCCTTCCATCACCATTTGTGTGTTTGATGTACCACCCTAAGTGGCAGGGGTATGCCCATGTGTGCCTTTGGAAGCAGGCTACACCTGACTGACGATCCCTAATCAGAACAAAACCGGTCTTGGTTGCTTGTGGTTCAGCTCAGAAAGGACCTGACCTGGCAGTTCAGGTTGGACTGTTCTTATTGGAGCAGGATCAAGACTGATTTGCATATAGCGGGGTCCCAACTGAGGTGGCATTATGGACAAAAGAACGATGAGTCTCAATGCTACCCCAAATGATTGCCAGTGGTTAGACAAATTTCAAGCAATCCATTCATCACCTTTTGCGTGTTTGATATGCCGCCCTAAGCGGCAAGGGTAGGCGCTAACATGGGTCCTGTACTCACTGTGCCTTTGGGGCAAAACTACACCTGACTGATGAGCCCCAATCAAGGTGTAACCGGTCTTGAGTTGCTTGTGTTCCGGTTCAGGAAGAACCTCGCCTGGCGGTTCGTGCTGGACTGTTCCTATTTGAGAGCAGGGTCAAGACTGATTTGCATATGGCTGTGGCCAACCTGAGGTTGAATGGTGGGCAAAGAACAACGTGTTGGAATATTAACCCGAACGATTGCCAGTGGTTAAACTAATTGCAAGCATTCCTTCCATCACTTTTTGTGTGGTTGATGTACCACCATAAATGGCAAGGGTATGCTAAGACGTGGGACCCTTGCTCACTGTGCCACCAAGCTACATCTGCCTAAAGAGCCCCAATCAAGGCGAATCTGGTCTTGGGTTGCTTGTGTTTCGGTTCAGGAAGGACCTTGACATGGCAGTTCGGGCTGGACAGTTCCTATTGAGCAAGACTGATGTGCATATGGCTTGGTCTAAACTGAGGTGGCAGTAGTTAGATAAATTGCAAGCATTCCTTCCATCACCTTTTGTGTGTGTGATGTTCTGACAAGGAGCAAACAGTGGTCGAGACTATGAATTGGAGAGCCATACAACTAAGCAGTTGTAAGGCAACTGACCACTGTTACTGATCATTCTTAAATTCCCCTTGAAGCTCCTGTTCTTCTTTAAAACAAGCATTGGCATAGCCAATAGGTCTCGCCTTTGGACCTTATAAGTATTTAGTTATGCAGCACAATATCCTTGGTGCAACAACATCAACTGTTGCATGGCTAAACACTTATAAGGTCCCAAAGGCGAGACCTATTGGCTATGCCAATGCTTGTTTATTTTGAGACGGAGAGTAATGGCACTTCTCAAGAGTGACTAATACTTTTGATTGGCGAGTACCGGCACTTCTCAAAAACAAGCAGGTACTATGGGACAGACTACCTGCACTTCTATTTTTCCATTTCAAGCACTGCCTACAGAGCTGTTGGGTTAAAAGCCACGGTGAGTGAAGCAAGCATCCGCGACACAATATGCATGATTCATACAGTCTGCAATTCAGAGAAATTGGAATTGTGGTACTTCACATAAAGGTGATGATATTCGTTAACATAATAGCGCCTATTAGATAAACCTGTGGCGTACACACAAACACGCACGCACTATGCGGCAGGCGCTGAGCCCACTGAGCTATCTCATCATCTCACAGGCTGCCCGACCTGCCTCAACCCTCGGCGCGCCTGAGTGTCTGCTGGCCCACAATGACCCTTTAGATCCCAGGTCAGAACAGAGGTGACAGGATGCAGCAGGGCGCCTAAAAGCGCACCTGTCTGATTTTGAGGGTGGCCCACCTAAATGACTGCGGGATTTCTCTGATGCTGGCAGAGCTGGACTGGCACAGAAATGTTCATTGTTTTGTCGTTCTGAGACAGATTCTTAGAAAGCTGCATTTCCCACGCGGTACCTGCTTGAACATAGTATTGATTTGTGTTTAATAATGGATGCTGTTATGGGCAAGGAAGGGAGTGTAATGGGATGGGAGTGCCGGAAGTACGACCCGCGGAGGATAGCGGGAAGGTAGGGTGCCGCCCGGTGAGTTAGTCCGCTTTTGAATCCATACTGGCGACCTCGGATGGGGGCCAGGGCTCCACGGGTACCTCCCCGGGCACGAGGCACTTGGTGCAAGGTGACCCACATGGGTCAAGCTCTGGGCATCGATGGGGACCGAGAGCCGGACACGGAACCTCGCATATCTCCAGTGTACACCCGAGCGCCTGGAAGGGGACCGAGCAGCCGAGGTACAGAGGGCAAAGTATGGAAAGAGATGGTCACCGAAGAAGCGTCCCTGGAATGTGGAAGATATGGACTCAGGCAGCAGGCAAGTGTGTGGCGCCGCTGTGGGAGTTTGTAGGTCTGTGTGTACACAGATGGCATGAGTCCTCCTAAAAGATACACGTGGGGATCAATTAGCACTTATCTTAAGCTTTGCGCGATTACATTACAGTAAGTAACGTCACAAAGCCCAATGGTAATGATTTTATTCGTTCTCTTCAATAGAAACAGGCGAGTGTGTGGGACTGCTGTGAGAGTTTGTACTTCTGTACACAGACGGCACAAATCCTAAACGAAGCTACATGTGGAGGGGGGGAGGGGGGAGGCGTAAATTAGTAACTATTATAAATTGTGAGCAATTACATCACAGGAAGTGACGTCACAACCTTTGATGGCCATTCAATGGCAATAATTTTATTTGCACTCTTAAAAAACCTCCGGACTGCACAAGCGCAGTTTAAAACAAGCGCGCGCGCCTCGCACGGCAGCAGGGGGAGGTGGGAGAGGAGGGAGCCTGCGCGATTCACTTGCGGGAGCGAGCGGCGCCAGGAGCGATAATTGCTACCATATGGCGCCAGCTGCTCGCTCCCGCAAGTGAATCGCCAAACGTGCACGCGTTGCCATTGAAGGCAATGGAACACGTGCACGTTTTTGGCTGAAAAGCCGAATCGATCACAAAAGGTCTTTTTTCCTATGCAGCGCATGCGCGCTGCGTAGGCGAGACCTAAAAAGGGCTCTTTCTTGTGTAGCGATATCTAAATCCTCCCAAATCTTAGAAATGGCTTGTGCATGTGTCTGAATGGGATTAGGATCAGAATCCATTATTTAGTCCTCACAAACTGTGAGGTTTGAGACTTAAAGGATATGTTTGGTGGATTTCGATACTAATACCCAAGACTCCACCCTTGAAGAATGACATGGTTCTGAGTAGAGAAGCTCAGAGCCCACTCTCTCGTTGGGGGAAAATTGTGGGAAGGGTTAGAGAAACACCAGAAGCTTCTTCGATGGTTTGATGCCTGCTCTGCATGCATTGGTCATTTTTCAGATACAAATCTACTTGCACTCATCCTCTTGAACCCTCCTAAATAAAGAATATAGGATATAGTTAATAAAAGGCAGACCCACCTCTAGCCACAACCCCTACTCCTGTCAAGGACTTACCAGATTCTCAGTAAGGAATTGCTGTTAATGGGCCAAAAGTACTGGTAAACCTCTTCCTTCCGCGGAGAGCTTGAGGACTGGGAAGCAGATCAGTCAAGGTGCAGCAACTACCAGCCTGCAGGATATTACAGGAGGCACCAAATGAACACGCCATCCAGGTAGGTTTGGAGCGCAGCTGGGTCGGGTTGATATTGGATGCAGGAGTGATAATCCAATCCCTCCTCGTGTGCTTCATATGCATTTCCTCAGCCACCACCCATTCTGAAATGTCTTTAAGCCAGTTCCTATAGCATGGGGGCTCCAGTGCCAGCCACCTAATAGCAATGCGGTGCTTAGCCAACAGCAATCCAAGGAGCAAAAATGTCCTATCCAGTTTTCTTTTTGCCGGGGAAGGGAGTATACCTAACAGAACCTGCTTGATAGTGGATTGAACAGTCCAGTCAGTGGACCCGTTTAGCTTTTCCACCACATCCTGCCAAAAAGGTGCGAGTGACGGACAGGACCAAGCCACGTGCAGGTAGTCTGCCTCAGGCTCCCCGCAACGAGAGCAGCACGCTGCGCGAGTTGTGTATATGAAGTGCAGGGATTTGGGTGTAAGGTATGCCTGGGGAATATAATTTTATTGAATCAATTTAAAATGGGCATTAGAAGAAACCGTCCGCAGCCCGCCATGCACCATCTTCCATTCTGCAGCAGTGATAAGTTCCACCGTCACCCCTCCCCACTTGTCCTGTATTTTTAGCGGTGTTGCCGGGAGGTAATCTTGCAGAGCTCTATATACAATTGATATCAGTCGCCTTCCTCCCACCATAACCAGAATCACCGATTATGTCTGGGATGGGGGTGGCGCATCCGGAAAGCATGCGAGCTGTGGCCAATAGTTTTGCGTATTGAAGATATTGCCCTGTGCCAAGAGCAAAGGACGTGATTGCGTCCTTTCTGGTAATAAACCGACGATTAGGGTAAGGGTTGCCCAGTGTGTCGCAGCTACCACTAAGTCATTTTTCGACCGACATGGTTTTAGCTATTCTCACGAAAGCTTGCAGCGACTAAATATGCATACGGGGCACGTTGGATCACACACTTCACTGCTAGCTCCCAGATTTAACAAACCTGTCACACTACGTACGGTGTGTCTGGTGGCACACCGACCCCCCTCATCAATAGGATAGTTGGTGTCTCTGCGTCATAGGAGCCTAGCAGGAGCCATTTCTCCAAATTATCATCTGTGTCTAACCAATATATTGCATGCTGTAAGAGGGCCACTATATAATATAATTCCATATCAGGAATATCTACCCTCCCCTTCCGCCATGGCCTTTTGAGTGTGGAGAGCCCAATCCGTTTTCATTTGTTCGCCCACAGCAGCTCTATTATAAGTTTATCGATTTCAAGAAAATAACGTTGAGGGATCTCGTACAATGTGCCTTGCAAGGTGTAAAGTACTGTGGTAGCAGTATCATTTTGACCAGGGCGACTCTGCCTATCAATGACAGGGGCAGGTTCTTCCAAAACCGGATCGTATGTCACATTCCAACTACCATCCTGCCGATATTAAGGTTTGTAAAGACATGTTCGGTGTGGGTGACCCTAATTCCCAGATATCGCACGCACTTTGTCTCCCAGGGCAGTTCCATCACCAGCAGCCCATCAGCCGGGACCCCTGTCAACACTCCTTGGGGAAAGAGCCTAGACTTGTTTAGGTTGACACAGAGTCTCGAGATTTCCCCGAATTTGAGCACTGTGCTCAGCAGTATGTGCACAGAGTATTCCGGGAGCCGCAGATAGACAAGAGCGTTGTGTGCATAAAGAGAGATCACATGGTTGGTCTCCCCCACCATGATTCCCCAGGGTCCGAGCACCTGGCGGAGTTTACTGGTCACTGGCTACATTGCCAGTGCAAACAGTAGCGGTGACAGGGGCACCCATATCTTGTGCCTCTGTGCAGCAGGAAACTTTCTGTGACCGTCCTACCTGTCCGCACCCGCGCCCTCAGATCTGTATACAAGTTTCACCCACTGTATGTAATTGTTACCAAGACCCACTTTCTCAAGATCCAAACCTGATGTAAACTTCAGTCAACTGAGTCGACACTTGTTTGATATCTAAAAACGCCAGGGCGTAGGTGTAGTCCGACAGATGTGGGGCATGGTATACATGTGAGAGGCGTCGCAGGTTATAGAGGGCTATCCGCTTTGGGAGAAACCCTCATTGGTCTATATGTATTAGTGCTGAAAGGACTCCAAGTAGGCGAGTAGCCAATATCTTACGAAGTATCTTCACATCTACATTCAACATAGAGAGGGGATGGTAGGAGGAGGCCTACATCGGGTCCTTACCTAGTTTAGGGATCATTACCACTGTCACTTCCCCCATCGTATCCAGGAGTCGCTTCCTCTTCAGGGCTTCTTGTATACCTCAAACACTTTGTCCGCCAGGGTACCTGCCTTTCTATGATAAAATTCTGCTGGTAGCCCATCCCCACCATGGGTTTTTTCCCGTTTTCAAACCGCGTATAGCTGCTATAATCTCATCTCTGGATATGGGTCTCTCCAGAACCTTATGATTACCCTCTGTGAGACGCGGCATGTTCAACCTTGTAATTTCCTTGTATGTGGTATACATGTACAATTTTTACATTAGGCTCAACGTTAACTCCTTTACTACAAGTATCCCAAGCAAAGGTCGTTCTCAGCTTAACCTATGGGATCGAGGCCTTGAGGGGTCGGGATACCGCCATCATGGAGAAAACAATAACAAAAATATTTAGGAGTATTTTTAAATTACCATCATATACGTCCCCTGCTCAGATCAGGCTGGAGTTTGGCCTTGTAAAGCAATCTCTGGCCCGGCACATGCATCAAGCATTTTTGTCTTTGCAAACGGGCCGATTTTCAGATGCAGCGAACCCTATTTTGCGATTCAGTAACCTGTTACCGAATCGCAAAATGGGTTTGCGATTCGCTATTAGGTAGGGGCGTGTTTAGGGAGTCCCTTCCTAATACTGAATCGCATCGGTATGTAGGAATGTTTTGTGACCGAAATGCGGTCGCAAAACATTCGCATTTTACCACCTACTTTAAGTAGGTGGTAACCCATCAGCAAATGGGAAGTGGTCCCCATGGGACCACTTCCCCTTTGTGAATGTTTGTTACAGCGTTTTTTAAGTGCAGGCAGTGGTCCCAAGGACCACTGCCTACTCTTAAAAAATGAAAAGAAAACTTTTCAGTTTTGTGTTAGATACGCATCCCGTTTTCATTTAAGGAAAATGGGCTGCATTTAAAAAATAAATTGCTTTATTTAAAAGCAATCACAGACATGGTGGTCCGCTGATCCCAGCAGGCCACCATCCCTGTGATTTTTGCGATTCCTAGGGGGTCGCAAATTGCGACCTACCTCATTAATATTCATGAGGTAGGTCATTTGCAATCCCTTAGGAATCACAAAAAGTGTTCAACACACTTTCATGCATGCCGTTTTTTTCGATTTCCTAATTGCGAATAGCAAGGATTCGCAATTAGGAAATCGCAAAACGGTTTCTTCATGCATCTGGCCCTAAGTCTTCATCTCTAGCTGTAAATATAAGGGAGGGCTCGATCTCCAGCAAGATCCTACTTAAACAGCAATAATCAATTTGGGCCTTTCCTCATCATGGGATCTAGCACTAAGCAGAGACAAATTTAAAAGAGCAACAAAACTGAGCACTAGAATTTTATCAATGTTGAAGGATAAAACCGTTTTAGCCAGGCGTAGCCATCAGGAGGCACGATGGAGACCGTGTAGTTGCGGTCGTACAGATCCCTCCCCCCTACCGCCCCTGCCAATGATGTGCAGGAACGCGGGAGTAGGAGCTCCTCCCCAAACAAACAATGCTGCACGGCTGCACGGCGCATCAATGGAGGGAGCGTCACGGCGGGAGCTTTCTCCAGGGCCTGCTACGGGCAGTTACTGAGTGGCACTGCAACAAGCGACACAAACTCTTGGGCATTAGGATGGGCCCTAAATCAGTCCTGAAACCGCGGGTGGTGAGCGGTACTGGAATTGGAACAGTAACGGGGAAAGGCAAACTCCCTGGGAAGAAAGGAAGAGCTGAAGAGGCATGCGAAAGGGATGATCCTGGGGCTAGCGGGAGCAAAAGTAACCGCAAACCATCGGATTAAAAAAAAGAAAACAGACAGGGGTGCAGTCATGGAAGCCGGAGAAACCGCCCTTGGGCCAGGAGAGCTACCTCGTGGAACAGACATAGTGCATGGTGATACGGAAGGGAGCAGACCGCCAAATAGAGGATCAATGGAGTCAACAAATGTGTGTACGCTTAAGGTAGCTCTTACTCCCACTGTAACGGATATGGTAAATATGGATGGGCATTGGACACTAGTATCCACCTCGATATGCCCTGATTAGACTTTGGATATATTAGTATCAGAAGCCATGGATGATGCGGAAGGAACTAGGATGGGCTAGGGAAAGGAGTCCAGAATGACATCAGGCCAAAAGTAGTCAGCCTGGCACCGGCGAATGCTATGGGAAAGAAAGGGAAAGGGCCCAAAATTAGAACCCCAAGAATCGTCAGATCTAAATCATCTGGCCACACAGAAGTGACGGGAAGGTGGAGCACTTCTTTTAGCTGTCAGATCAATCTGACTGGTCTGTGGAAGATTTGGAATTGAAAGATGACCTGAAGGACAGCCCAACAAGCTGCTCCAGTGGGTCACGTGACGGTGGTGATGGGGGTGGAAGACAAGAGACTCGAAAACCTATCAAACATATTAATTCACCTAACGGAGAAGCAAACCACACTGCTCTCATGTAGGACTACTCAGCAATCCCGAGACCAGAAGGAGCCACCCCTAGTGGTAGCATTAGCGCAGAGGTTCAACCTGAGGTGATTACGCTGGAGACTATATATCAAGGAGTTATGGCCCATCGCGATGAGACCAGATTAGATTCTCGGAGGAAGCAGCCGGCAAATAGGAAGCTCCAAGGGTCTGTTCGTAAGGTGGCAAAAACCTGCACTGAGTTTGCAACCAAAATGTCTGAAATGGAAGGCCGGCTGGTCGCCTTAGAAACAGGGACCATAGCCAACAAACAGATGGGTGAAGATCATCAGGCACGCCTAGTGGACACACAGTGGAAGTTGAAGAATTTGAAAACAGGTTAAGACGAAATAACCTTAGGGTTCTGGGGGTGGTGGAAGGGCTAGAAAAAGAAGATGCCCGAAGGTTTATTGTCAGTGTGTTTAAAAGGGCCTTTGCGGAACTACAAAACTGGAACTGGGAAACAGAGATCCAGAGGGCGCACAGGTTCCCTTTTAAGCAGCATCGGCGCCAGGACTCAGAAGGGAGCAGACACAGGGCTATCTTGGTATATTTTGGTAACTATCCTCTGCGCCAGGCTATCTTCGACTAAGCATGACCAGATGCAAAGAGAGTGGTAGATGACTGATCTTTTTTTGTGAGACCAGACTTTTGCCACGCTACGGTGGAGAGACGTTGGCGGCTCCGGCAGTTAATACAACCCATGCAGTCTAAGGGGTTCACAGGCATATTTACTTAACCCAGCCAAACTCAAAGTCATTTCAAGAGACCAAACGTATTACTTCACATCAGAAATTAAAGCAAAAGAGTTTCTTGATGGTTTAGGCTGATCTTGGATTTTACAGGAGGTCAAGGCAGGGGGTACCCAAAGGAGGAATTTTTAAAACATTTTATTATAGACAGGGCATTATCCTAGAATAATGTTATGTGTAATCACCATAGCAAGATTTTGTGTGGTATAAGGGCACTTTACACTAGGGTATCATGATTATAATGCATTTTTGCCTATCACTATATTGTGTTATGTGCTAGGGAGGGAAAAGGAAGAAAAGAGAGAGGGTAAATGGAAGAAAGGGAGAAGGGAAGGAAAAAAAGAGAAAAAGAAAGATATATGGGGTGTGTCAGGAAGGTATGGGTCACATATTTGTAGACAACCAATAGGAGTGTGGTAGGGGTAAGAAAGCAGAGAAGAAGTTGAATAATCCTTATGTGTTAAAAACAGCAGTCTATGTAATCTGGAACACGATCAGAGAAGACTATGATGCTGGGTAAACTTTGCATTTGCACAATAAATGGTTGTGGTCTGAATTATAAGTGCAAAAGAGGTAGAATGGCAATGGGTCTTAAGGCTATGAGACTGGATGTTATATGCCTACAAGAGACGCATGTTCCGTGGGACAATAGGAAAATACTAGAGGAATTAGGATATACATTACTAAGCTGCACGATGCAGGGGGCTACTACGAGAGGGGTTGCTATATTGGCCAATCAGTTTGTGGGGTCGATAATCAAAACTAAAGAGGATAGGTGGGCTATTGCAGACATACGTATCGGTACAGGGAGGTAACAATATGCTCACTATATGGCCCCAATCTGGATGAGCCAGAGATGTACAATTTACTTAATTTGGAATTATCAACCTGACCAACCCCTCTTATTCTCTGTGGGGATTTCAATCTACATTTAGAAGTGGGGAAGAAATTGGGGAGAGGTTACCCGTATTCGGTATAAAACCATTAGTTTATAAAGCAGTGCAGCAACTGGTTAAGGATCATGGTTTGATTGACCTATGGGGGGAATTGAAATATCCGGATCCTGGCTATACCTTTTTCTCTCACTCTCACAATAATGGCCCGTCTGGATTACTTCTTTATTTCGGTCTCCCTAGGAGGACAGATTGGGATTCAATCTTTCCCTAGGGCGATGTGAGATCACAATGCTCTTATACTAGAATGTGCAATGGTAGGCCTTGAAAGACAACTCAGACCCTGGACATTTGACAGGAAGCTATTAAAGGATGAGCACTATTTGGTTCATATGCACGAGTGGTTGAAGGGGTTTCTTTTAGTAAATCAGGGCACAGCTGCCCCCGGGTATGGTCTGAGATTCCCTAAAAGCGGGAGTGAGGGGAGAGACATTGAGTTATAGTCTGTCTAAACAACAGTAAAATAGGAGACAGATACAGGAAATGTATGATATCCCCGACAAATATGAGCTCAATTTGGCTAAGCTAGTTAGGCTGGGGATGGATAGTGGCAATAGCGTGCAGGAATTAGCGATAATTAAGGCTAGGATTAATGAATATTACAGCAAGGAGGTGTCTGCTAGATATCAGAATAATAGGGCAGAGTGCTACGAATATGGGGACAGTATGGGCAGGTTGTTAGCACATTGCATTAGACAGAAGTAGACAGCAAGAGGGATCGAGGCTATCTGTGACAAACATGTGAGGAGAATGGTAGTGCCTGTAGAGATCTTAGAAGTTTTCTGCACGTATTATGCTGAGCTGTATTTCGAAGATATAGATCCACAGCCAAACTGGTGTTCTAATTTTCTTAGCACAATTAAGGGGAACCCAATAGAGTAAGAGGATAAAGCGTCTCTGGAAATACATATATTAGCGGAAGAGCTGGTGACTGCAGTTAAAGCTATGGCAAGGGGCAAAGCTGCCAGGCCAGACAAAATTAATCTGGAATTTTATACAGTATTTCTTCCCGAGCCCCTAGATGCTATGTCCCTTATATTCTCAGCAGCACAGCTAGAAGGGGTAATACCACCATCATGGGAAGAAACCAATATTGTGATATTTTAAAAAAAAGGGCAAACCCTCTCTGAACCCAGGGTCATACAGTCCAATATCCTTGATAAATGCTGATGCTAAAGTCTATTAAAAAATTCTAGCAATGAGAATTAGCAAAGTCATTTCGAAGCTTGTGTCTCCTTATCAGCACAGTTTTATTCCGGGGAGGGGTACTGATGATCATGTGCGTAGAGTGATCACTCTATTGGATAGAGCAGAAGTAAATAAATCACCGCTTGGGTTGGTGTTTTTGGATTCAGAGAAAGCCTTTGACCAAGTCTTGTGGGACTACCTTTGGGAGGTATTGAGGTGGAAGTGACTCGGTCAGGGCTTTATCAAATCAATCAGTGCTTTGTATCAGGCTGCTAAGGCGAGGTTGCAGATAATGGGCAAGGGGTCGAATTAAATCAGTATCACCGAGGAACAAGACAGGAGTGCCCTTACTCGCCTTTATTATTCGCTCTATACATCAATCCATTTTTAGTACGATTGGAATGTAATAGTAAGATTCAGCCTGTAGTTGTGTCCCATGTACAGCATAAAGTATGGGCATATGCCAATGATGTAGTCATTATAACCCCAGACCCTAAAAATGCTCAAAAAATATATTGAGGGGCTGTCTCAGGATATCATCTCAACGAGGGGAAGACCCAAGTGATAAGTACGGAAGGCAATGATTCTGGTGACCATCTCTGGGTAAAGGAGGCAACCTATCTCGGGGTGGTTATCACACCTGATATTGGGAAGATAGTGGAATTAAATCTAGCCCCACTCTTCAGTAAAATCAAGCTGGATTTGCATAGAATTGATGATCTACATCTGACGTTGGATGGGAGGTGCAATGTATTGAAAATGACCGAACTTCCGAAGCTATTGTATCTATTCAGAACCATCCTACTTGAGATACATAAGAGCTGGCTGACTAAACTGGATAGCTTGTGTAATAGCTTTATGTGGCAGTTCAATAAACCAAGGCGGGCCTCAAAATTTATGATCTTACCCAAAAAATCGAGGAGGATGGGGGGTTCCTAGCATCGTACTATACTACTAGAGGTGTATGATACAACATTTTGCCGTATTGTTAACAGGTAAAACTCAAGATGTAAATCCGGCTGTAGCACCGTCTATATATCAACTCATGTTAGGTTCTGATGTGAAGGGGTGCTTTTTAAGGAACCTAGAGAAGAGCTATTATAAGAAGACTAAGTTTAGGACAGTGGATGGGGCCTTTAAGATCTGGAGCCAAATTAAAAAGAGACTTCATATCACTAAAATAAATCAGTTTATTCCGATGTGGGATTCCTCTTTTTACCAAGCATATTTCAAGATGGTGTGTGCAACCGATAGAAGGCATGTGGAGTCTTGAAGCTTGGATATTTTTAGTAATGACCAACTGCGTTCTTTTGTACAGATGCAGAAAAAGTTTGGGATAACCAAGGAGAAGTTTAACAAATACCTTCAGATCCGGGATTACCTTGGTAAGCTAGATGAAAAACAATTGTCAGTTGTCAAATACCCATTAATAGATATAGTGGATCAGGGTGGCCGGATTGGGCAGATTTATAAGGCCCTGATGGAGGATCTCCCAGATGACATGGAACTTCAGACTGATAAGTGGGAGTCAAGGTTGGGGATAAAGGGACTACTACTGGAGACCTCTTTGGAGCTTTGTAATGAGTTAATTCTGACTGCTAGTCTTAGGAGTCAACATTTTAAGACAGTTTTTGACCTATACTATACACCTAAGAAGTTATTTAATTGGGGAAAGAGGGCTGATTCAAAATGCCATAGATCTGGCACGGAAGGTGCCGATCTAGTACATATGTTTAGTACATGTCCTTGGCTGGCAAATTTTACACAAGAGGTAGCACTCTTCGTCGGCCAGATCTTAAAACAGCGTGTGAATATGATGCCACAGGTTATCCTCCTGGGGGTTAGTGAAGATGAGGAACTACCCGGGGAGGGGGAGGTCTATCTAATTTTTGTCACAATGGCTATGGTACGAATGTGTCAGGCATCCGGATGGATCAGGCAGGACCCCCCAACTTTTATGGAGTGGAGATCACGTTTCTTGGGTATGTACAGTATGGAGAAAAACATCTATGAACAAAAAGGGAGGAGGGCACGGAAGCCGGGTAGATTGATATGGGCTTCAGTGGAGGATTGGATGGAAGGTATGAATGGTGATGTAGCGACTAACCCTGGAATGGCGGAGTGATAGGGTTTAAATAAAAATTGTCAGGTGTAGCCATGGATGTCTAACTCTACAAAGCTTAAGCCCCAGTGCTACCTAGGGGAGCTCTATAATAATTTGACAAAAAGAAAGTTCTAAAAATACAGGCTGGGAGTCCTTCCCGTATTGAAGCATATGCCCCCCATAGAGAAGATTAGAAGGGTAGGACAACTGCAGTCTATGCTGTCAGTAGTCTGAAGATATTGTCCACGTGCTGTGTCTGTGTAAAGCCACCTTGGCAGACCAGTGGGGAATCCTAAGAAGGAAATTTAATGAACGAGGAATCAGGTCATATAGAGAGGCGGCAGTAGCCTGTTTCAACCCTGAAATCCCTGACTGAACTAAGCGCTGGTAAAATATCTCCAGAGGGTTGAGAAGAAGGTGTCAGCTCTGGAACCAGAAATAAAAGCTAGAGACATGGGAATTTTTAATCTGAATTAATCCAGGATGAGGGAAGGTAAACCAGGTAGACACGCATGAGGCACGAAGCACTTTTAGAACTCGTCTGTCGATTTAAAAATCTGACTGAGTCTAGGCTCAAAATCACTTCATATTGTAAACACGGCGTGGTTCTTTTCTACTGATACTTGTTGCGCTATGTCATGCGAACAGCGCACCAAAACACTTTCTTATCATGATCAGTATGTGGCCAGTTTTGGTAACATTCAGAAGATAAGAGACATTACTGCATTTCTTCAACCCAGGATAAGAACCGGTGAGGTCATGCCTAGAGAGGGTGAATGGGCTGAGACATGGTATACCATAGGGTTCAACTTTCCTAAAGCATAGTACATTTTGAAAACCATGAGCTCTGAATTAGAGAATGCACCTGAATGGTTCATCCCAGATGGACGGCAGGCACAAAACCACTTTTACCACTACATGACTGGTCGTGTCGGAGGACACTATGCACTAAAGCACTTTAGGACCATGGAACTGTATGATGCCAGTGTTGATACTTTTAAGATCACCTTGAGATATATATATATATATCTCGATATATCTATATATAAATATATATATATATATATATATATATATATATAAACACCAGACGGTCCTCTCTCGACTCCACACACTCGCTTGCTTCCGCCAAAAAGGAATCACGAACCACTGGATTTTGAGGCAAAATTATTTAATGTTTCCTCGGATTACGCGTTTCGGGCAACACTTGCCCTTGATCACATACTCGTGAGGTTAGAACGCCTTCATTTTAAAGTGCAAAACCACGTGACAAAACATACAATGAACATAGTAAAAATACTAAAAATTCTATCACCTATCCCAATAGAGCACAATATCCATTTTTTCTCACGTTTTTTTCCTCTGTTTTTTCCCCTTGTTTTTTTCCTTATTCTTGTTTGTCAATGTCCAATAATCAATATGGCCATAATCATAACATAATATTCACGAGTGTCAAAGATCCATCTATAAAAGAATAAAATTCAATTAATTAAATATCTTGATCACTTAATTTTGACATTTATCATAATTTTCCCATCATTGATACTCCTTGGCCAAATATGTAATTGCACTGCCTGTTTTTAACATCCATGTAAACTACTACTATTTGGGAGCATCTTCTATCATAAAATATTCTTTATAAAAAAATAAATAGGATAAATCCCTTTTTGTTCTCCCATAGTTGTATATCCATATGCATGCTGGCAATTGGAAATGGGAAAAATCCCACTAGTGCCCTTCAATTGAAATATTAAAAATACTAAATATACCAACATATTACCTAATGTGCAAAATAGCCCATATTAAAGTGCAAATGCAAATTACGTCACATATATCATAAAAAAATACCACACTAAATATAAATAAATCTTGCTCGGGCCCTGGCCGAATTGGTTCAATCGTAACCGGAATTTCCAATTATGACCGAACCAAATCCGGACACAAGGTTCAGCAGCTGCCATCAACAATATCATTATTTATTATTATTTATTTTAACCCTCTTTTTATAGACAAATACAAAATTCATATTACATTTGACAAAAAAGATTTTTCTTAACCCACAATCATTACCTATACTAAAAAAACAGCAGTAATCTTAATCATATACATAAACAAATGGTCCCAATTGCTATCTATAAGAAATTATGCAGGTCTTCAGTATTATTCAAACCATATGGAAATTTGCTGTCTAGCTCCAAAATTAATTTAGATTCCAATTGCCTGAGAGATTTTTCTCGATCACCCCCTCTTCGTGTTTTGGGAATGGCTGCCACTACAAAATAACTCAAACAATTTAAATTGTTATTATGCGTTTGTCTGAAATGGCGGGCCACCGGATAAGCTGGATCATTGTTCACGATGGTCCGCAAATGCTGCAATATTCTGACATGCACCTGCAACTTTGTACTGCCGACATATCTCAGTCCGCAGGTGCATGTCAGAACATATACAGCATACTCCGTCCTGCATGTGTAAGTTCCCCGAATAGCAATTTTGTCTGGGCTAAAAGGTGACAAATAGCGAGTAGTATTTCTACCAAATTTACATGCTCTACACGTAGAACACTTAGTAAAACCTGGTTTGGGTTGTAACCATGTTTTAGCCCCTATTAATTCAGGACAGGACTTTCCAATTTGTGTGCGCATAGAAACACCCTTCCTATACGTCACAATAGGTTGAAGTGGCAACCGGGGTGACAATACTCCATCAGTCAAAACTATTGGCCAATTGCGTTTAATGATGGTCCTAATCTTTCTTTCTTGTTTGCTGAAAGTAGTGACTAAGCGGGGGATATCACTATCCTCTTCAGATATTATCACAGTATCACTGAGTAGTGATTCTCTTGTTCGTTCATTAGTTTTATCCAATGCTCCTTTCAGGATACTTTCACTATAGCCCCTCTGTCTGAATCTCTGCAAGGCCTCCTCAGTGCATCTTTCCAAATCCTCTTTACTACTGCAAATCCTTTTAAGACGTAAAAATTCCCCATATGGAATATTATGAATCAAGTGCCTAGGATGCGCACTGTCAGCATGGAGAGTCAAATTGCCAGCCGTCTCCTTCCTAAACAGAGTAGTGAAAATTTCCCCTTGATTCTGATAGACCTTCACGTCGAGGAACTCAATGCAGTTTTTACTCATATTGGAAGTGAACTTGAGATTAACGTTATTGTTATTGATCTGTTCAATAAAGTTACATGCACTCAATTCATTGCCTCGCCACACAATAAAAACATCATCGATGTATCTTAGCCAGTGCAAAACATGATAATTAAAAACGGCGGCAAACATCTTTTGAGGACCTGCTCCTCCCACCAGCCAACATGTAAACATGCATAGCTGGGGAGAAGCAAGCCCCCATAGCCACTCCTCTTCTCTGTAAAAAACGTCATTGCCAAATAGAAAAAAGTTATTATTTAAACACCATGATATTAGACTTAAAAGCATCTTATTATGTTGGTAAAATTCAATTGTTCTTGAATCTAAAAAATATTTGATTGCTTTTAGTCCCGTAGAATGTTCAATACATATATATATATAGTCGTGTCGGAGGACACTATGCACTAAAGCACTTTAGGACCATGGAACTGTATGATGCCAGTGTTGATACTTTTAAGATCACCTTGAGATATATATATATATATCTCGATATATCTATATATATATTCACTGAAAAAACCATAGGTTTTAGGGACAGTTATAGTTAGTTGGACATTTCACTCGTACAAAACCCGTGAAATTCCCCCGTTATAGTTAGTTCAGCTAACTATAACTCGCGCCCCCGCAATGCACTGCTGATGACGTCACATATTACATCACTCATGACATGGTCAGTGACATCACTGATGACATCACTGATGACATCTCAAATGACATCACTGATGACATCATGCAGTGACTGTGTTTCTGTAAAGTTTAAATATTTTTAATATATATAGGAAAAGACGTATTGAAGAATGAGTGGGTGTATAAGTGTCTGTATGGATGATTTAGTAGGTGCGTGACTGACTCTATAAGTGAGTGATTTAACGTATCTTACTGAATGCATGGGTTAGTGACTAAACTGGGTGAATGTCTGTATCCGTCTGTCTGTTGCTGTGTAAGTGGCGGCATGTGTTTGTGAATAGCTACATGAGTGTCTATATGAGTTATTGAATGGTTGTCTGAGTATCTGTATGGGTGCCTGAGTGTTTGTGTGGGAGGGGTGTTTGCGACTCTGTGCATAGATGTGTGAGTGGGTGATTCACTGGGTGGATGGTTTCAAGAGTGCATCTGTGATAGACTGTATGGGTGGGTAAGTGTGTGTAAGAGTGTGTTAGTGAGTGAATGTATGTCCCAGTGGTACATGTGTGACTAACTACATATGAGAAAGGCAGTATATATGTGTGTTGGAGTATATAAATAGCTATAAGCGAGAGTGAGTGATTGTGATAGTGGCTGTATGGATGAGTGTGTGCTTGTATCAGTGATTGTATAAGTGCGTAACAATGTGCTAGTATTTGTATGATTAAGTGAGCTGGTGTGTGTATAACTGTATAGGTGAGTAAATGGCAGTGTGTTTAATTATTTGCATGACTGACTAGGTGTGTGAGTACCTCTATGGATGAGTGGCGGTGTTTGAGTGTCTATATAGGAGTAAGAGTGCATATGATAGTCCTGTACTGAGTGACCATAAGTATGAGTGACTGTACGGGTGAGTGAGTGGATGTGTGTGTGTAGACCTAAGAATCAGTGAGTGGGTATGTAGTTATTGGTGTTGGAGTGTCTATGGTTTTGCGAATGGCAGTCTGTAATTTAGAGTGGGTGTATCAAAGGTTATATTAGGGTGTGAGGAGGTGCATCAGATTATCACGTGGATGATGTCATCAGTGATGTCATCAGTGATGTCATTTGAGATGTCATCAGTGATGTCATCAGTGATGTCACTGACCATGTCATGAGTGATGTAATATGTGACGTCATCAGCAGTGCATTGAGGGGCGCGAGTTATAGTTAGCTGAACTAACTATAACGGGGAATTTCACGGGTTTTGTACGAGTGAAATGTCCAACTAACTATAACTGTCCCTAAAACCTATGGTTTTTTCAGTGAATTTCAAAGGTTTTTTAAATGTTAATTTCTAACTATAACGTGCCTGAAACCTATGGTTTTTGCAGTGAATTTCAAAGGTTTTTAAATGCTAATTTCTAACTATAACGCCCTAAAACCTATGGTTTTTCAGTGAATTTCAAAGGTTTTGTAAATGACAATTTTTAAATGTATTAATTGTTATATTTATTTTTTTGATACTGATTTACATTTTTTAAAACTATTTATTTTTAGATATTTTATTTATTAAATTACATTGTAATTACATTATACATTACATTACAAAATATACTTTCTCAGAATGAATTACTTTAGTTTAAATACTTTGCAAATAGGCAATAGAGTTTTAAGTACAGTGGTTACAGGTGTTGCAATGGGCAACACAATTTCAAACACAATGCAACATTGAGCTCAATGTGAATTTCTAGTTAAATGCAATTAGTTACTTTATGGATTACTTTTCTAACCACAGGACTGGATCCTAGATTCAGTCCTGGGACATCTCCTGTAAACAGTTGAGTAAAAGCGTTTTGGTTACAGTAGTGATTTTTAAGGAATATTATTGTATTTTAAAAGTTGACACTTAGAAACTTTTTCACATAGAATCACCAATGTTATCCTATGGGAGGAAATTCACTTAGCAGGTAAGTAGTGTTATCGTTACTTTTTCTTACTCAGTGTTGGATCCTGGATCCAGCACTGGTGCATCTCCTGTAAACAGTTGAAAGAATGCGTTTAAGTCATACAGGCGATTTTTAAGGAATATTTGTAGTTTGTGAAAATCGACACTGAAACTTTTCTGCTGAAAACCAGACAATGGATTCCTATGGAAGGAAATATAAGTTACTGGTAAGTACGGTTAGAATTACTTTTCAGGGTCAGTGCTGGGCTAAAAGATGCAGCACTGGGTTCTCTCCTGATAACAGGTGAGTAAATCGGAATTCGTAGTTCGGTTGATTTTAGAGGAATATTATAAAGTTCCAAAACTCCACACTTAGAAGAATTTCCAAGTGAAACCAGTCAATGTTAGCCTATGGAAGGAAATTCAAGTTGCTGGTAAGTACGGTTAGAATTACTTTTCAGGATCAGTACTGGGCTGAAAGATGCAGCACTGAGGTCTCTCCTGATAACAGGTGAGTAAATCGGAATTCGTATTTCGGCTGATTTTAGAGGAATATTTGTATGTTTCAAAAATCGACACTTAGAAACTTTTTCAGCAAAAAGCAGGCAATGATATCCTATGGAAGGAAATTCAAGTTACTGGTAAGTACGGTTAAAATTACTTTTCAGGATCAGTACTGGGCTGACAGATGCAGCACTGAGGTCTCTCCTGATAACAGGTGAGTAAATCGGAATTCGTATTTCGGCTGATTTTAGAGGAATATTATAAAGTTCCAAAACTCCACACTTAGAAGAATTTCCAAGTGAAACCAGTCAATGTTAGCCTATGGAAGGAAATTCAAGTTACTGGTAAGTACGGTTAAAATTACTTTTCAGGATCAGTACTGGGCTCAAAGATGCAGCACTGAGGTCTCTCCTGATAACAGGTGAGTAAATCGGAATTCGTAGTTCGGCTGATTTTAGAGGAATATTTGCACAATGGTGAAGGAAGGGGTGGGGCCTGAGGTGACATGTCTGCAAACACGCACTGTGGCGCATTTTAAGTTGGAGAATTAATTCCTCCTCAATCCCGAGGGTCCCTAGGGGCCAACTGGCCCACCAGATACCTCCAGTATGCGCCAGAGAGCTGCGTTGCAGAGAGGTGTTCAGAGGCCACGCCCCTTTTTACAACACTCTGCAACGCAGCTCCGTGGTGCTTACTGGAGGTACCTGGTGGGCTAGTTGGCCCCCAGGGACCCTCAGGATTGAAGGGGATTTAATTCCCCATCTTAAAACGCGCCATGGGGCCTGTTTACACACATGTCACCTGAAGCCCCGCCCTCCCTTCACCACTGTGCAAACGCGCCCTGTGGCGCGTTTTAAGTTGGGGATTAAGTCCCCTTGAATCCTGAGGGTCCCTGGGGTCCAACTATCCCACCAGGTACCTCCAGTAAGCGCCACAGAGCTGCGTTGCAGAGAGGTGTAAAAGGGGCGTGGCCTCTGTACACCTCTCTGCAATGCAGCCCTGGCGCATACTGGAGGTTCCTGGTGGGCTAGTTGGCCCCAGGGACCCCAGTATTCAAGGGGATCGTTCCCCTCTGCAAACGCGCCGCGCCAGGGGCGCGTTTGCAGAGTGGTAAAGGAAGGGGGCGGGGCCTGCGGCACGATCGTTTTTTTGGTTTTTTTTTTTTCCTCGAAGGGGGCTGTGTGGCCCCCTTCCTTTCCTTTTTTTGGGCCCTGGGGACCCCATCCCCCAGGGCCTTACCCCTTTTTCTTTTTTAAAAAACGGGAAGGGGGCGCGTGGCCCCCTCCCATGGCCGATTCCGGCCCCGGGGACCCCATCCCCCAGGGCATGGCCACTCTTTTTATTATTTTTTTAAGGAGGGGGCTGCGTGGCCCCCTCCTCAGGCCTCCTTTGCCCCGGGGACCCCATCCCCCGGGGCAGGCCTTTATTTTTCTTTTTTGGGGGAGGGGGCCGCGTGGCCCCCTCCCGGCCACTACTTGCCCCGGGGACCCCATCCCCCGGGCTGGCCCTCTCCGTTGGGGACCGTGGGGGTCCCCAATCCCCCACCGTCCCGGCATTGCTTTTCCACATGGGGAGCTGCTGACATGCAGCTCCCCATGTGGAAAGCAATCTGCTGCTTCATTGAAGCGAGAGCAGGTTTCCCTGCTCTCCCTTCAATGAAGCAAAGCAGTTTGCAATGGCAGGACGGGAGCCGCGAGGCTCCCATCCTGCCATTGCAAACTACAGTGTCCCGGGGGTAGGCACCCCGGGACACTGCAGGAGCCGACCCTGGGGGTGGTGGTCCCCAGGGCCACCACAGGCTCCAGGAGGAGGCCGCGCGGCCCCCTCCCATGTCTTTAAAGCCCCAGGGAGGTGGTGATCCCGGGGCTCGGGGTCCGTTACGGACCCCCGCATTTATTATTAGTGCCCCGGGAGGTGGCGGTCCCGGGCGTGTGGGGGCTCGAGCCCCCACACAGGAACTGTTTTTTTTTTAAAAAGAAGCCCCGGGGAGGTGGTGGTCCCGGGGCTGCGGGAGGGCCGAGTGCCCTCCCGCAACATTTTTATTAGAAAGCCCCGGGGGTGGCGGTCCCGGGGCTTGGGGGCCTAAGAGGCCCCCCATTAACTATAAACCCACCCCCGCAAGCCCCCGGGACTTGGGCCACCCGGGGAAAAATAACATCGAGCGCGGGAGACCGCGCTCGATTTTACGCCGGGATTCACGCACCCTGAGCGCATCCCGCCGATTTTTTTTTTTTTTTAAATGCTTTTTTCTGCCCAGGGGATCCTAGTGGGACCCCCTGAGCAGACCTAGGGGGTCAGGGTGTTTCTACCCTGCCCCCTTTTTGCGCTTTGCGCACTTGTTTCTGTCCCTCGGTTCTACCGAGGGACAAAATGGCTGCCAACACTTCCTGATTTGGAGTGTTGACAGCCACTTGACAGCCAATTAGCATGCAGCTCGTGGTCGGGAGGGTACGCGGACCCTACTCGGCCATAGATATATATGTGTTTTTACTTTTGATTTTCTCAGGAACTACTGAACGGATTTACACCATTTAACAAAAAGGGTTCTTTCTGAACCAAGAACTACCTCTTTGTTAAATTTGGTGTAATTCCGTTCAGCAGTTCGGGCTGTAGCCGTGTCTAAAGTTTCCTATGGGAAAATGAATGGGGAAAACACGTTTTGGGACCCCCCTTTTTTCTCGGCCCCCGCTTGACGAATCACCCTGAGACTTTCAGGGTAGGAGCGGACCGGAGCGGGCCATAAAGTTTGAAAATTTCGCGAAGATTCGTCAACCGACGCAAGAGTTATTTCAAATAGAATGTCGCGGATTTCCTATGGAAAATAGGTCCTAACTATAACTATCTACTGGCGACCGCCAGATATATAGATATATAGATATATCGAGATATATATATATATAGCTCAAGGTGATCTTAAAAATATCAACACTGGCATCCTACAGTTCCATGGTCCTAAAGTGCTTTAGTGCATAGTGTCCTCCGACACGACCAGTCATGTAGTGGTAAAAGTGGTTTTGTGCCTGCCGTCCATCTGGGATGAACCATTCAGGTGCATTCTCTAATTCAGAGCTCATGGTTTTCAAAATGTACAATGTGTTGAAAGTAAGGAAACCGGAATCAGAGTAAGTTGAAGTTCCACTTTAATGACCATCCACTCTCCACAACTGCAGAGGTACCAACATTCCATTGTCAACTCCAAAGGGGAGAAACCAAAGGGAGGGGAAAAGGAGGGGGGGACGGAGCATACCATTATAATGCAAGGAAGATTGTAACACACCTCCCTCCCTATACATAACAGCATAAGCAATGATTGAAAGACATTACGAGTCCATTTGGGACTTAACAATTTTGTCACAACTCCACCATTGACCGTTCTCTAGGAGAACAACATTTTTGAACGCTTTCATAATGTGGCATGGAGGGTAGAACTTACTCTGGCTGTGGGGTTCTTTCACACTTCTCTTGACCTGCACCACCTCCCCTACTCTCCACTTCTGGTCTTTGGCCCCATTCCTCTTGTCATACCATTCTTTGTATCTAGCTTGGTGCCGGTCAACCTTCCTACCCAAGTCCTCCGGCCTGGGATGTAAAGCCCTACCTCCGCCCAGCCAACTTGGATTGAGTTTGGTGCAGGGTTCTCTCCCCCTGAGGGACACAAACGGGAAACTCCTGTTACCAGGTTAGGCGTGGTGTTATATGCCCACACACAGTCACGTAAGGATGATTCCAGGTCATGACCGTTGGTAGTGGCTAATTGTATATGCTCTTTTATCCATCTGTTGGTTCTCTCAACCAGGCCGTTGGCTTTGGGACAATACAACGCCGTCAATTCGTGTTTTATGTTCAACTTTTCTAAGAATTCCTTCATTAGTTGAGACGTAAACTGTACACCGTTGTCGGTGACTAGGGTGGAAGGTATCCCCTCTTTGGAGAATACTTTTTTTTAAAAATCCAATACTGTACTTGTGGTTATGCGATGTACGAATTTCTGAGTAACCCAATGTGAGGTATAATCAACCATGACTAACATGAACCTCTTTTGTACGCCCAGGTTGTCCATGGGACCCATAATGTCCAGGGCTAATTTATCCCATGGTTTTTTGGGCACCATGACTGGAGATAACGGTGCCTTATGCACTACTTTACTCTTGTCACTTCTGGCACAGCTGACGCAGTCCTTCACCAGCTGTTCTGTCATTGAATCCATCCTGGGAAACCAGAAGTTGGCCCGAACTCTACTCTTGGTGACACTGCGTCCCAGATGGCCTTCGTGCGCCAGGTCCAATATTCTTCTTCTGAGACTCATGGGTGGGACCACTTTATTTTGGCGGTAGATTCTGTCACGTATGATGCTCAACTCGTTCCTGACTTCCCAGAAGTCTCTGAGTCCTTCTTCTAGGTCACCACATCTGTTCGGCCACCCTTCTCTCAACATACTTTTGAGCCTTCCCAACACCTCGTCCTCTTCCATGCTTTTCCTCCACTCCTCTTCTGTAATGGCCGGGTCTTCTATAACCAAAATAGGACTGTCCAGCATTTCTTCGGGTTGTTCCATTTCCAAAGGTGTCCTTGACAAGAAATCGGCAATCCTATTGTCTTCACCAGGGACATACTCGACCTTGTAGTTGAAATTCTCCAATCCCAGGATCCATTTCCCTATGCGAGGGGTACAATTTTCCATGCCCTTCACAGCAAAAATTGAGGTAAGAGGCTTATGGTCTGTACGGATTGGGAAATTAAGCCCCCACAGGAAGAATTTAAAATGCTTCACTGCCCAGAAACACGCCAGGGCCTCCTTTTCAACTACAGAGTAGTTCTTTTCAGCACTTGTCAAGCATCGTGATGCAAAGGCAATAATCTTTTCCTCTTTGCCCTTCCTTTGGGATAAGGTGGCCCCCAGTCCTTTGTTGGATGCATCGGTCGTGAGGATGGTTTTGTTTTGTGGGTCGAAAACCCCTAACGCTGGCGAGGTTAATATCTCTTCTTTGAGTATATCTACCACAGATTTATGATGTTCATTCCATTCAAACTCCTTGTTTTGTTTTAGTAGTTCTCTCACCGGTTCACATTTGGAAGCAAAGTTCTTTATGTACTTGGCCATGTATTCCATTAATCCTAAAAATGACTTGAGCTCTTCTTTGTTTTTTGGATATGGGGCATCTCTCACCGCACTGAGCAGGTTGTTTTTTGGTCTAAAGCCTTCTTCTGAAATGGAATGCCCCAGATAGTCAACCGAAGTCATCCTTATTTTGCATTTGGATTTTTGCACGGTTAACCCTGCATCCATGAGCCTCTTTAACACTAGTCTGAGGGTATTATCATGATCTTCTAGGTCCCGTCCGTACACCAAGATATCATCTTGGAAGCACATGGAGTGTTCCACCCCCTTCAGGATCTGTTGCATAGCTTTCTGGAATACTGCCGCAGCAGACGCTAATCCGAATGGCATCCTTCTGAACATGTACGCGCCTTGGGGTGTTATGAATGTGGTGAGAGGTCTAGACTCAGGGTGTAGGTCAACCTGGTGGTATGCCATGGATAAATCGATGACACTGAAATACTTCGCCTGGGACATGGTGCTGAGCATCTCATTTATGTTCGGCAGTGGGTGTCTTTCTACCCATATGCTCTCATTGAGGCTCCTCAGGTCTACACATAGGCGAATCCCCTCACCACTGGCCTTGGCTGCGATGACAACTGGCGCCAACCACTCTGAACATTCTACGGGTTGTATGATTCCCATGTCACACAGTTTCTTAAGTTCTCTATCCAGTGGTTCCTTCATTTGTTGGGGTACAGGACGCAGTTTGTGTACCATTGGTTTGGCGTTGGCCTTAAGTTTTATTTTATGCTGGAAGTCATGTAGAAGGCCCAGTTCTTCTCGAAACAATCTAGGAAATTCATCGCAAATTGTGCCCCCGCCCAGGTTATCCGTAGTCAGCAGGACTTGCTCTTCCTTGTTAGGGTCCAGGATGATTCCTAGTTCCTTCTGGTGTTGCCATCCTAACAGGTTGGATCCTGACTCTACAATGTACACTTTACCATACGTATCCCTGCCCTTGAACCCAATGTGCATCTCCTTCATGCCAAGGAGTGGTATAGGTTCTTTGTTATAACCAGTGGGTGTAACATCTGCCTTTTGTAAAGTATTCTTCCCATGGCCCTCAAAACATTCATAATCCTTAATGTTTAACAATGTAAAAGGTGAACACGAGTCGGCAAACATGGTGACAGGTATGTTATCCAAGGATACATCGCACTTAGGGTAAACCATATTTACACTTCCTGAGCATTCTTTAACTTGTAATATATACTTATTCCCAACAGGCGTTATACATTTAACTTCTTTACCCCAAGACCCTTCCTGTGCCCCGCCTTCCCTAACGTGGGGGTCACCATCCCTGCACGCCCTTGCAAAGTGTCCCCTTCTGTTACATTTCTTGCAGGTTACACTTCTTGCGGAACAATGAATACTATTGGCAAGGTGATTGCTACTCCCACACCTGTAACATCTGAGGTTCCTCTCACTACTAGGTACCATGTTGTAACTCTTTTCTTTGTTTTTTATTTTTAACACTTCATGGTCCCCCTCATCCTCTCGAATAGTAGCTACTACCTCTGGTGTGCCCTTCATTTCCCTAATGCATTTAGCCGTGTGTTCCACAGATTTCGCAATTTCAACAGCCTCTCTTAAATTGGGATTTCTAGCTAACAGTTTCTCCTGAATGCGTACATTGTTTGTGCACCGCACTAACTGGTCTCTTATCAATGAATCATTTAAGTTCCCAAATTCACATAACTGTGTGAGGCCTCTCAACGCTGCAATATAATTAGTTACAGACTCCTGTTTACCTTGTGCTCTATTAAAAAATTTGTGTCTTTCTAACACTACATTTACTCTGTCTCCAAAGTGTGTCTCAAGTTTGGCCATGGTGCTTTCAAAAATATCCATACCCTCAATATCTTGACCTCCCTCATTTTGTGGTTCCGGTAATGTTTCGTAAATCTTACGTCCATGCACCCCCAAATTGTGGAGAAGAATATGCTGTTTTCTCATGGGTGTGAACCGCTCCCCACCAATGGCAATAAGGTATGATTCAAACAATTTAACCCACTCTTTCCAGCTTATCTCTGGCTCTCCTATTTCATTTAAGAAGGAAGGTGGTTGACTCATACTGGCTGCCGCCATCATAGTGGGAAAAGAATGTAGCTAGTCTAGAACCAACTCCTTACAAGTCCCAACCAGGGGATTATTTGAGCCAGGAGCAAAAGGATGTAAGGTAATTAGTCCCCAGCACAAGATGTTGACGCAGAGGTGAACCAAGGTCTTTCTTGCAGTATGTGAGAACTAGTGCTAGAAAAGTCGCTATAAGGAATGCAGCAGAATCAGCCAAACCTAAAAGTCCTTGAAAAGGGGTTAATAATGAAAATGGACGGGAGGAAAGATCCAGGAGTTAAGTGGTAATCGGCCCCACGATAGGTGATGAGATCAGGGTGGATAGGATATACTACTGCTAGAACATTTGACTTCACACAAGGATCCTGAAATTCGTCTCCATGCACTTGAATTATCTGAATAGATTCCCTGGTGGTAGGGAGCGCTATCGCACCTGCACTGACAGGAACGAGGCAAGAGTAGCGTCTCCCACGCTGTTTATCGCCTTCACGCCGACCGGATGAGGAAAGAAAGTTCCCCTCATATACAGAGGAGGAGTTTCCCCTGTGTTAATGGTCAGCACGGCCCCCGCAGGGACACACCACCAGCAGAGGATCGTTGGCCGCGAACCCACGAGCGGCAGATAAGGAACCCCTGACAGGGATCAGCCACACAGCCACACAGACTCCAACCTGACTGTCGGCGATCCGATGGTCGCAAACACACCTCAGCACAGACGGACAGCTGACAGGGGCTGAGACGGGAAGGTGGAACGCCGCAAACCCGGCTTCGCTCCCCGTGGCAGGAAAAGACAGCTGATCTTCCGTTCCGCGATACAGCTCACCTGGGAAGGCAGTCCACAGCGCCTCACGATGCGTGATCACACACTTTAGCCGGGGAAAACAGCTCTGCTCCGCCACTCCTCCAGAGGACAACTCCCGGCAACCAGATAGGTATACGCCTCCCGCTGCCCAATGCGAACTTTTGCTGACAATGGCACGGGCAAGGCAAGCAGGATACGCGCCACTCGCTCGCAGCTCCAGACTCCTTTCTTTTGTCCCAACGAAATTGACGCGAAGCAAAGCACCGCTGGAACAGCACTACCGGAACCCCAAACCACGGTAAGCTCACCCAGGGTGATGTTTGAATAATACAATGAGGATCAGGAGTCCGATTCACTTTTGGATTTTACCACTCACGGACCTGTGATTCTACACGCTGGAATTCTTCTACTCACGGACCTGTGAGACTATAATTCCTCAAATGATCGTAGCTGGAGAGATTACATAGAGGGGAGATGGTCAAGACTGCCCCCTTCGCAGTTTGTCGTCGTCGCCAGTGTTGAAAGTAAGGAAACCGGAATCAGAGTAAGTTGAAGTTCCACTTTAATGACCATCCACTCTCCACAACTGCAGAGGTACCAACATTCCATTGTCAACTCCAAAGGGGAGAAACCAAAGGGAGGGGAAAAGGAGGGGGGGACGGAGCATACCATTATAATGCAAGGAAGATTGTAACACTATGCTTTAGGAAAGTTGAACCCTATGGTATACCATGTCTCAGCCCATTCACCCTCTCTAGGCATGACCTCACCGGTTCTTATCCTGGGTTGAAGAAATGCAGTAATGTCTCTTATCTTCTGAATGTTACCAAAACTGGCCACATACTGATCATGATAAGAAAGTATATATATATATATATATCCATAAATGTAATTAAGAAGCCCAACCGTTGAGGCGCCACACACGCTCGTGTTTCAAACCTTTTTAGTGGCAGGATTGCAGGGATTAACAGCATCACCTCCACAGTCAAAATTAATGTCCAAACATGTTTTGGGCTGACTAGCCCTTGATCACTGGTGTCCAGAGAGCACAGCTGCAGGGAATGTTGCGCCGCACTCGCGGCGATGAAGTACAGTTCCGCCCAGTGGGCGTGTACCACAACAGCATTGTGGTCTTCGTAGTGCGCTTGATGGTGCGCTTGATGGCTTGAATTGAGAGGCCCACCTGCAATCCACTTTGGGTTTTATTTTGCACACCATCAAGCGCACTACGAAGACCACAATGCTGTTGTGGTACACGCCCACTGGGCGGAACTGTATTTCATCGCCGCGAGTGCGGCGCAACATTCCCTGCAGCTGTGCCTCTCTGGACACCAGTGATCAAGGGCTAGTCAGCCCGAAACATGTTTGGACATTAATTTTGACTGTGGAGGTGATGCTGTTAATCCCTGCAATCCTGCCATTAAAAAAGGTTTGAAACACGAGCGTGTGTGGCGCCTCAACGGTTGGGCTTCTTTCTTTTGAATATATATATATATATATATATATATATATATATATATATATTCCATATGGCGAAATGCTGCGCAGAATATGCAGCTCCAATGAGGACTTAACTGTCAAAGGGATGCACACACTAGATTCATAGCCAGGGGCTACACAGAAAAGGACATCATTGCTGCTACCATCAAGGCTAACGCCATATCCAGGGATACACTGCTACAAGGAAGGCCCACTACTGCAGCAGACAGTACTGACACACAGGCCGAGCCATCCACTCAAGGCAAGGTCAGCACCCGCCTGATCATGACGCATAACACAGAAGCACGTGCCATGAGGTCAATTGTTAACAAACACTGGGGCATCATCAAATCTGACACCACCCTTGGACCTATGGTAGCCCAGCGACCAGACATTACATACAGGAGGGCTTTCTCCATGCACGATGCAGTAGTCAGGAGCAGTCCTGAAATCTCTACTAAAACCAACTGGTTATCTCGCATTAAGGGGTTCTTCAAGTGCAACAGTTGCAGGGAGTGCAGATTTGGATTGAATGTCAGCCAGGTCATAGCTAAGTTCAGGAGTGAGCCTATAGCAATCAAACACAGATTGACCTGTAGAACGGAATACGCAGTCTTCGTCCTGGAATGTAAATGCAGCCTTAGATACGTGGGCAGCACGAAATTGCAGGTACATCTTCGCATCCTACAACATCTGAGGGCAATAGTCAACAGTGACCCCACGTACCCTGTCGCAAGGCATTTCAGGGAAGTCCACAACAACAATCTGGACCACCTTAAGTATTTTGTCATAGACTGCGTACCGCCACTCCGACGGGGTGGGAACAGAGAGAGACTGCTCCGGCAACTCGAGTCTAGATACATTCGAGAACTGAACACCAAGACCCCTGCAGGACTCAACATGAGTGAGGACCTGCACAATTTCCTACAGAGCCATGGCTAGACCAGTTTGCTCAGGGCACTCTCATTCAGTATCCCTTTGTACCACCGAGCTCCCTGCCACTCGCTCAGCAGGTATATGTCTGATTTCATCTTGATGAGGCTTTTGTTGCATGATTTGTACCTTTGAATCTTGGCCATTACTCTGCTGCACTCTGAGTTTATTCTATGAAATGAGTTTCCGTGCACTTTTTAACAGCGGCTAACCCAGGCCCTACCACAGGTACTGTGCAGCGTCTGTTTTTTCTCTTTCTCTCTGCTTCTTTCGCACTTGCGTCTAATTCTTTGCCTCTGCATTTACTGTATGAGTCTTGTACTCTTTTTTGGTTGTCTTTTAAAGCACGTTCTTTTTCACGATACACACGCGATTTTAACTCACACATTTTGATTCATTTGAATTGAGTTTTTTATTCTCTCACATAAGGTATAAACACATAGGCGGTCCACTCGGATCCGACATACCAGCTCTTTCCCTGTCTTCCCAACCCCTTCCCTGATTTTATGTCAGTAGTATACCCAGTAAGTGACTTTCAGATTATAACCCACGTGGTGCACGGCACATAGCAACCTGAGGATGTCTCATGTTTAGCTGACCTAAACTTTTGGCACTGAGGAATCAATACGTTTATTTATGCCTTTGACTTACCACACATTGAGGCTTTCTTTTCATTTGTCCAGTTTCACTGTGTACTTTGGACCAGAATTATAGGGTGCCACTTGGGCCCTATTCCCTTCTCCGTGTGAACACATGTCCTCTCTTGGCTTTTTAGATGCAGCTCATTTTTCTCAGCATTGGCTTTGAACATACCCTCGCAATCCCAGCGTTTCATGTTCGGTTTCGACCGCTCGCATCTATGGTCTCCTCTCACTCAACAGATGGGTTTCTTCTTATGCTATTCTTTTACACAGGCTGTGTCATCTCGTTTTTACTGCTGAGATTATGTTGCAATGCATTTTGCCACAGTATTGCCTCATCAAGGTCAACAGCGCTATGATGTTAAGTGTATTGTTTATGTCTGTATGTATTTTGCCTCACGCCATGTGCTTAGTCATCGGCTGGTGACTCAGTGAGTTTACAGCATGTCGTAAAGGTTCACACAACAGTGTCAATCAATTATGGAAATAGTAAAGTCACTACTTGCACTCCCTATATGTACCTGTCTTCCACTGCAGTGCGTTATGTGATCAAGGCCGCAGGCTTGCGGTCGAAACGAGTCATCTTGACATGTATATGCAATAAAACTTCCCTGTTTGCATCTTCAACGGAGTCTGTGCCCGTGTTTGACCCGGCGAGGTCTTTCCTTGGGATCCTTTTTGCATATATGTATATATATATATATTCACTGAAAAAACCATAGGTTTTAGGGACAGTTATAGTTAGTTGGACATTGCACTCGTACAAAACCCGTGAAATTCCCCGTTATAGTTAGTTCAGCTAACTATAACTCGCGCCCCGCAATGCACTGCTGATGACGTCACATATTACATCACTCATGACATGGTCAGTGACATCACTGATGACATCTCAAATGACATCATTGATGACATCATGCAGTGACTGTGTGTTTCTGTAAAGTTTAAATATTTATAATATATATAGGGAAAGGCGTATTGAAGAATGAGTGGGTGTATAAGTGTCTGTATGGATGATTTAGTAGGTGCGTGACTAACTCTATAAGTGAGTGATTAAACGTATCTTACTGAATGCATGGGTTAGTGACTAAACTGGGTGAATGTCTGTATCCGTCTGTCTGTTGCTGTGTAAGTGGCTTCATGGGTTTGTGAATCGCTACATGAGTGTCTATATGAGTTATTGATTGGTTGTCTGAGTATCTGTATGGGTGCCTGAGTGTTTGTGTGGGTGGGATGGGTGCGACTCTGTGCATAGATGTGTGAGTGAGTGATTCACTTGGTGGATGGTTTCAAGAGTGCATCTGTGATAGACTGTATGGGTGGGTAAGTGTGTGTAAGAGTGTATTAGTGAGTGAATGTATGTCCCAGTGGTACATGTGTGAGTAACTACATCTGTGAAAGGCAGTATATATGTGTGTTGGAGTATATAAATAGCTATAAGCGAGAGTGTGTGATTGTGAGAGTGACTGTATGGATGAGTGTGTGCTTGCATCAGTGATTGTATAAGAGCGTAAGAATGTGCTAGTATTTGTATGAGTAAGTGAGCTGGTGTGTGTATAACTGTATAGGTGAGTAAATGGCAGTGTGTTTAATTATTTGCATGACTGACTAGGTGTGTGAGTACCTCTATGGATGAGTGGCGGTGTTTGAGTGTCTATATAGGATTATGAGTGCATATGATAGTCCTGTACTGAGTGACCGTAAGTATGAGTGACTGTACAGGTGAGTGAGTGGATGTGTGTGTAGACCTAAGAATCAATGAGTGGGTATGTAGTTATTGGTGTTGGAGTGTCTATGGTTTTGCGAATGGCAGTCTGTAATTTAGAGTGGGTGTATCAAAGGTTATATTAGGGTGTGAGGAGGTGCATCAGATTATCACGTGGATGATGTCATCAGTGATGTCATTTGAGATGTCATCAGTGATGTCATCAGTGATGTCACTGACCATGTCATGAGTGATGTAATATGTGACGTCATCAGCAGTGCATTGCGGGGCGCGAGTTATAGTTAGCTGAACTAACTATAACGGGGAATTTCACGGGTTTTGTACGAGTGCAATGTCCAACTAACTATAACTGTCCCTAAAACCTATGGTTTTTTCAGTGAATTTGTAAGGTTTTTTAAAGGCAAATTTCTAACTATAACGTGTCTGAAACCTATGGTTTTTTCAGTGAATTTCAAAGGTTTTTAAATGCTAATTTCTAACTATAACATGTCTGAAACCTATGGTTTTTCAGTGAATTTCAAAGGTTTTTTAAATGCTAATTTCTAACTATAATGTGCCTGAAACCTATGGTTTTTCAGTGAATTTCAAAGGTTTTTAAATGCTAATTTCTAACTATAACGTGCCTGAAACCTATGGTTTTTCAGTGAATTTCAAAGGTTTTTAAACGCTAATTCCTAACTATAACATGTCTGAAACCTATGGTTTTTTTCAGTGAATTTCAAAGGTTTTGTAAATGACAATTTTTAAATGTATTAATTGTTATATTTAATTTTTTGATACTGATTTACTACATTTTTTAAACTATTTATTTTTAGATATTTATTTTTAAATTACATTGTAATTACATTATACATTACATTACAAAATATACTTTCTCAGAATGAATTACTTTAGTTTAAATACTTTGCAAATAGGCAATAGACTTTTAAGTACAGTAGTTACAGTTGTTGCAATGGGCAACACAATTTCAAACACAATGCAACATTGAGCTCAATGTGAATTTCTAGTTAAATGCAATTAGTTACTTTATGGATTACTTTTCTAACCACAGGACTGGATCCTAGATTCAGTCCTGGGACATCTCCTGTAAACAGTTGAGTAAAAGCGTTTTGGTTACAGTAGTGATTTTTAAGGAATATTATTGTATTTTAAAACTTGACACTTAGAAACTTTTTCACATAGAATCACCAATGTTATCCTATGGGAGGAAATTCACTTAGCAGGTAAGTAGTGTTATCGTTACTTTTTCTTACTCAGTGGTGGATCCTGGATCCAGCACTGGTGCATCTCCTGTAAACAGTTGAAAGAATGCGTGTAAGTCATACAGGCGATTTTTAAGGAATATTTGTAGTTTGTGAAAATTGACACTTTGAAACTTTTCTGCTGAAAACCAGACAATGGATTCCTATGGAAGGAAATACAAGTTACTGGTAAGTACGGTTAGAATTACTTTTCAGGGTCAGTGCTGGGCTAAAGATGAAGCACTGGGTTCTCTCCTGATAACAGGTGAGTAAATCGGAATTCGTAGTTCGGCTGATTTTAGAGGAATATTATAAAGTTCCAAAACTCCACACTTAAAAGAATTTCCAAGTGAAACCAGTCAATGTTAGCCTATGGAAGGAAATTCAAGTTACTGGTAAGTACGGTTAGAATTACTTTTCAGGATCTGTACTGGGCTCAAAGATGCAGCACTGAGGTCTCTCCTGATAACAGATGAGTAAATCGGAATTCGTAGTTCTGCTGATTTTAGAGGAATATTTGTATGTTTCAAAAATCGACACTTAGAAACTTTTTCAGCAAAAAGCAGGCAATGATATCCTATGGAAGGAAATTCAAGTTACTGGTAAGTACGGTTAAAATTACTTTTCAGGATCAGTACTGGGCTCAAAGATGCAGCACTGAGGTCTCTCCTGATAACAGGTGAGTAAATCGGAATTCGTAGTTCGGCTGATTTTAGAGGAATATTTGCACAATGGTGAAGGAAGGGGTGGGGCCTGAGGTGACATGTCTGCAAACACGCCCTGTGGCGCGTTTTAAGTTGGAGAATTAATTCCTCCTCAATCCCGAGGGTCCCTAGGGGCCAACTGGCCCACCAGATACCTCCAGTATGCGCCGGAGAGCTGCGTTGCAGAGGTGTTCAGAGGCCACGCCCTTTTACAACACTCTGCAACGCAGCTCCGTGGCGCTTACTGGAGGTACCTGGTGGGCTAGTTGGCCCCCAGGGACCCTCAGGATTGAAGGGGATTTAATTCCCCATCTTAAAACGCGCCACGGGGCCTGTTTGCACACATGTCACCTGAAGCCCCGCCCCTCCCTTCACCACTGTGCAAACGCGCCCCATGGCGCGTTTTAAGTTGGGGATTAAGTCCCCTTGAATCCTGAGGGTCCCTGGGGTCCAACTATCCCACCAGGTACCTCCAGTAAGCGCCACAGAGCTGCGTTGCAGAGAGGTGTAAAAGGGGCGTGGCCTCTGTACACCTCTCTGCAACGCAGCCCCTGGCGCATACTGGAGGTTCCTGGTGGGCTAGTTGGCCTCAGGGACCCCAGTATTCAAGGGAATTTGTTCCCCTCTGCAAACGCGCCAGGGCGCGTTTGCAGAGTGGTAAAGGAAGGGGGCGGGCCTGCGGCACAATCGTTTTTGGGGGTTTTTTCGAAGGGGGTCTGTGTGGCCCCCTTCCTTTTCCTTGTTTTGGGCCCTGGGGACCCCATCCCCCAGGGCCTTACCCCTTATTTTCATTTTTTTTTTTTAAACGGGAAGGGGGCCGCGTGGCTCCCTCCCGTGGCCGATTCCGGCCCCGGGACCTCAACCCCGGGCATGGCCACTCTTTTATTATTTTTTTAAGGAATGGGGGCTGCGTGGCCCCCCTCCTCAGGCCTCCTTTTGCCCCGGGGACCCCATCCCCCGGGGCAGGCTTTTATTTATTTTTATTTTTTTGGGGGGGAGAGGGGGGCCGCGTGGCCCCCCTACCGGGCCACTACTTGCCCCGGGGACCCCATCCCCGGGGCTGGCCCTCTCCGTTGGGGACTGTGGGGGTCCCCAATCCCCCCACGGTCCCGCCGGCTCCCGCGTCCCTCGGGAGCCGGCATTGCTTTCCACATGGGGAGCTGCTAAGATGCAGCTCCCCGTGTGGAAAGCAATAGGCTTTGTTTTGGAAGCGAGAGCAGGTTTCCTGCTCTCTTCCAAAACCAAAGCAGTTTGCTATGACAGGACGGGAGCCGCGAGGCTCCCGTCCTGTCATAGCAAACTATAGTGTCCCGGGGTAGGCACCCGGGACACTGCAGGAGCCGGCCCTGGGGGTGGTGGTCCCCAGGGCCATCAAGGGCTCCAGGAGGGGGCGCGCGGCCCCTCCCAACCAATCCCCAGCCCCGGGGAGGTGGTGGTCCTCGAGGCTCGGGGTCCGTAACGGACCCCCATATTGAAATATTTAGTGCCCCGGGAGGTGGCGGTCCCGGGCGTGTGGGGGCTCGAGCCCCCCACACAGGTAATTTATTTTTAAAAGAAGCCCGGGGCCGGCGGTCCCGGGGCTGCGGAGGGCTCAGAGCCCTCCCGCACCATTTTGTTTAAAGCCCCGGGGGTGGCGGTCCTCGGGGCTTGGAGCCTTAGAGGCCCCCATATAATTATTAATGATCCCCGCATGCCCCCGGGACTTGGCCCACCCGGGGCCAATTAACTACAAGCGCGGGAGCCCGCGCTTCGTTTTTTTTTATCGGCAGGATCCGCGCACCCAGCGCGTTTTATGCCGATTTTTTAAATTTTTAATTTTTTTATTTTGGCCCTGAGCAGGCCTAGGGGGTCAGGGTGTTTCTACCCTGCCCCCTTTTTGCGTTTTGCGCCCTTGTTTTTGTCTTTTCTTGTCCCTCGGTTCTACCGAGGACAAGATGGCTGCCAACACTTCCTGGTTTGGAGTGTTGACAGCCAATTAGCATGCAGCTCGTGGTCGGGAGGGTGCGCGGATCCACTGCGGCCATAGATATCGAAACTTTTATTTTGGATTTTCTCAGCAACTACTGAACGGATTTACACCATTTTTAAAAGGGTGCTTTCTGACCCAAGCACTACCTTTTTGCCAAATTTGGTGTAATTCCGTTCAGCAGTTTTTGCTGTAGCCTTGCATAAAGTTTCCTATGGGAAATTGATTTTTCACTCTTATTTTTTTAATTTCTCCGCAACTACTGAACGGATTTACACCATTTAAAAAAAGGTCGCTTTCTGAACCAAGCGCTACCTTTTGCAAAATTTGGTGTAATTCCGTTCAGCAGTTCGGGCTGTAGCCGTGGCTAAAATTTCCTATGGGAATTAACATGGAGAAAACGCGTTTTGGGACCCCCTTTTTCTCGGCCGCCACTTGATGAATCACCCCGAAACTTTCAAGACAGGAGCGGACCGGATCGCCCACTAGTTTTGAAAATTTCGCGATGATTCGTCAAACGACGCCAAACTTATTGGGAATAGAATGTTGCGGATTTCCTATGGATAAAGGTCCTAACTATAACTATCTACTGGCGACCGCCAGTAGATAATATATATATATATATATAAAACTTCATGCTTAACATGTATATAGGTCACTGCAAAGTTTACATATAATTATATATATATTTTCATGCTTAACGTATATAAGTCACTGCATAGTTTAAATATGTTATTTGATTATATGCTTATGAGTCTCTGTTTTTTTAATTTTATCTATCCCAATGTGTGATAGGGTATATAAGTTATTTGGTTATATGCGTATGGGTCTCTGTATTATTTTATTTTACCTTTAACAATATGAAAATATGATCATAACAATTGTATCTATAAGTGCTTTACTATTTAAATATTGGGGAAAATATAAAATAAAAATAAATAAATATAAATAAATAAAAAATAATAAATAAACCCCCCCAAAAATAAAAATACACAAATAAATTAGCTTTATGTATAGCAACTCTAGAAAGTCTGAGTTTCTAACTATTTATTCATACATGCACATATGGGACTTTAAATAATACAACTTTATATCTCTTTAATATTTTATATATGCATGTATACATTTCTATGTAGTTATTACTATATTTATTACTTTACTCCTACTGTAGAAAAAAACTTAAACTCTTTCCAGCGCACTACTCTATGTCTCATCCTATACCTCTTCCAATATATCCTCTACCCCCTCTGTCTACTACTATGATCTTACTCATAACCCTTTCTAGACTCTTCCTTCCTCTATACCTGCTTTGACTCATCCGAAACCTCATTTTACTACTATGATCTTCTTAATAACCTTTTCTAGACTCTTCCATCCTCTATCCCTAATTTGACTCTTCCCAAACAGCCACGGCCAGTTCATTGGGGCTGAGGGGCCATACCCACTCACCTTTTGCCCCTCAAGAATAGTGTCTGTCAGGCTGAGCAAAGGTCGGCCTGACAGACTCTCTTTATTTTCAGGTCAGCAGCCAGGAGCTAAACATACGCTAAATGTGCAGGCTCCTGGCTGCCTGATCTGAACTTTGCTGGGCTAAGGATGTCACAGCTCCTGTGGGTGTGACCTCTTTATCTCAGCAAAGGTCCTTGAGGCCCTCACCCGTGTATTGAGAGGAAGTGTCACTGAATGCTTCAGACCTGGGTGCTTTGGTTTTAAGCCCTGAGGCGGCCAAGGTTGAGTGTCAATCAGTGACACTTCGTCACAGAGTGGGGTGGGGTCAGCAGTCTCACCGACCCCATCCCACTCTGTGAAGAGGTTGAGACTACTGCCTTTCCTCATTGGCTGAGCTTATGTCAGCCAATGAAGGAAGGCAGCAGTCCCAACCCTCCTGGGACCTCAAAGGCTTGGGACTGCTGCCTTCCCTCATTGGCTAACCTTAGGTCAGTGTGAGGGGGCCGAGTGGAATACCACGCTCTGCGCCGCACCAGAGCCGAGAAACCAAGGGTTAATCCCGCCTGCCTCTCCTCGCCCGCAGAGACGTCACGGACAGCTGGGGTTGGCTGACCAATCCGGACACGGAGAGGCGGGGACACACCCTCTAAAGGCAGGCCCGGAGGAACAGGAAGGCGCGCTGCTATCGTGCCGGGAAGAAAGGCAGGAGACGGAGGACGCCGCACAGGAAGAGCCGCATTGGAAGCAGAGCCTGGAGGAAGACGGGAAGGACGTCGCAGAGAGCTCCTTCACGCAAGACCCCGACGGAGACGGAGAGCCTGACTCGTGGACGGAGGAGTGGTGGACACCCCCGGAGGACGCTGGAGAGCCGCCGCAGCTCAGGAGAGCTGTGGCTGAGGCGGTACGTGACTTGGGAGGGAGTGCAGGGAGGGACTAAGAGGGAGGGTATTCGGGAGTTTTAAAAGGGTTCACTTAGTGTTGTCACTGCGTGCGTTTGCGTGTGTGTGCCCCTCACTGTCTCCTACACACACCCCGCTCCCTCACGGTCTCTGCCTACCTGATCAGAAGGAGTGCGATTGCCTCCTCACGAGTGAATATTGCCTGGGTGCTGACCAAGTGCGACCGGTCCAGCACGCCTTAGGCGGCTTTACTTCCTTTGCATGAGGGAGGATTGCATAGATTGCCCTGACACCCTTCTTACCTACATCACTGAGGATCACCCTCCTCTTTACCTGAAGATACATCTTTAAGGGGCTCCTCTAAAACGGTGAAGGGACCTGTCTAGTCAAAGTAGTGTCAAGACAGGGTTGCTAATCGCCTCTCTCCTCTTTCTTTTGGTTTTCATCTCCCCTGCGAGCCTTCTGGGACACCCCTCCACATCAAAAGAACGCCTATGAAACCCTGGACCGACACTTCAGCCATTGCCCGGAGAGGAAAAGACCCACAACCCATCTGCACTGACTGTTTACTGTTTTCTGGTGTTATATCCTCCAATAAATAACAACATTGAGCCTGTAGTTCGGCCTCCTCGCTTCTTCTTCCGCCCATCCCTCTCACACCTGGTGTCCGAAGTGGGATCCAGGAAGATGGAGGCCGCAATGCAGAAAATGGCGGAGGGGCAGGACAAACTGGGCCGGGCCATGGAGAAGTTCCTGGCCATTGCGGAGGAGGATAGGGAGAAATTGCAGAAAACCCTGACAGAGCAAAACCAAGCCCAGGAAACCACGTTCGGCCGGCTGGCTGATACCCTGGGGCAACAGAGAGGCATTTCCCCTTTGCCATCGATGGTCCTACAGAAATACGTCAGTGGAGAGGACCCCGACTTTTTCTTTGCCAACTTTGAGCGTATGGCCCGGACCGCAGGATGGTCAGAGGACAAATGGGGGCAGTACTTAGGACCCCTCCTGTCGGGTGACATGCAGGCCGCCTACCAAGAAGCGAACCCCTTGGGCCTCACCCCGTACCTGGATGTTAAAAGAGACATACTAGAAAGGTTAGGGTTGGATGAGGAGACATATAGAATCCGCTTGCGCCAAATCAAGGAGGGACCCCAAGAAACACCACGTGCTCTTTCCTATCGTGTCCGGGACCTAACAAATCGGTGGTTGAAACCCTAACTTCCACCAAGGAAAACATATTGGAAAAGATATACCTGGAACAATTCCTCTCATCCTTGCATCCCGCCGCTCAAAAATGGGTTCGACAGCATACCCAGTTGACATTTGAGAGGGCCGTTGAGATAGCGGGTGCCTTTCACAGGGCACAAGAGTCACAACGCAACAGGGAAGAGCCCCATTGGAAGCCCTCAGGCGGGGGTCTGTTACGAACCAATAGACCCCTCCACCCCGTCGCCCGGAGACGGTGTCCGTCATACCACATCTCCCAGCTCCTTCTCTCCGACCCCCTCCCTCCATCCCGGTCCTCAGTGTTTTGCCTGTGGTGTGTATGGCCATATCGCCCGGATGTGCCCTCAGAAGGAGGAACCGATGGAGGTCGGGCTCACCCGGTCGTACTACTGCAATCCACTGGGGACGAAACCCCGTTACCATAGCACCGTTAGGGTGAACGGGGTAAATAGAAGGGCCCTGATGGACACGGGTTGCTTACAGAGCGTGATGCAACCAACTGCCATACCTGGGGGTGTCACCCGAACCACCGGAGAGGTTAATATCCAATGTGTCCATGGGGACAATAAACGATATCCCACCACTGACGTGAGGATCCAGCATGGGCCCTCCTATCAACCCGTGTCCCTGCGGGTAGGGTTGGTACCTCGTTTACCCGAACCATTGGTCCTGGGCTCCGATTATCCCCATCTGTCCGCTGTGATACCAGAGCAGGATATAGACAGGGACGACTGGTGCCAATCCGCTCCTTTTTCCAAAGTACCTCTCCTAGACCACCCGTCAGGAAAAGTCCGAAAAGCCGAAACCAGAAAAAGAAGGAGAAACGAAACTGGACAACGATTGCCTTGACCCAAGTCGACGAAGAACCCCTTTGGCAGTACGATAGGGGTTTTTGCAGCCCAGAGGGAGGACCCAACACTGAGGGGTGCTTGGAATGATGCCACAGACACCGAGGATCCCACCCAAGTAGGTCCCCAGTTTCTTATCAAGGGAGGATTGATCTACCGAAAAGGAACAGGGACGGTCCCCTCCAGTTACTGGTACCCCAGCAATATAGGGAGAAAGTGATGTTCCTGGCACATAGTCACCTATTGGGGGTCACTTTGGGGAGGACAAAACAGAAAAAGACATCCTAGGGAAGTTTTATTGGCCAGGTATATACCAACAGGTACGTCAATACTGTAAAAAGTGTCCCATCTGCCAAAAGAACAGCCGGTACCGACCCCCTAATGTCCCCTTACGACCCCTTCCTATCATTGATGAACCATTCTCTCGTGTGGGGATGGATATCATCGGTCCTTTGCTCCCCTCCCGTAGCGGATGTAGGTACGTGTTAGTGATAGTGGACTACGCTACCCGGTTTCCCGAGGCGGTGGCCCTTCATCATCCCAATGCCCAGCAGATAGCCAAGGCCATGGTGAACGTTTTCTCCCGGGTGGAGTTCCCTAGGGAAGTGATAACCGACCAGGGCACACCCTTTATCTCCCAGCTCATGAAACAGGTGTGCTCCCAGCTGAAGATAAAACAGATCCGTACGGCCGCATACCATCCGCAAACAGACGGGCTGGTAGAGCGGTACAACGCCACCCTAAAGACCACCCTGAAAAAGATGTTAGACTTGGAGACCCGTCGATGGGAGGACATGTTACCCCTTGCCTTGTTTGCTATCCAGTGCAAATCCCAGAAAAGCACAGGATATTCCCCTTTCGAGTTACTGTATGGGCGGCAACCCCGCACCCTTCTCGACATGGCTAGGGAGGAATGGGAAGAAAGGCCCGAAGGTACCAAACCTCTCCCTGAATACGTCATGGCCCTGAAGACACACCTTCAGGAGATACGGAGTATCTGTAGAACCCACCTAGAAAACGCACAAGAGAGCCAAAGGCGGCAATACGATAAAACAACCCAAGCACGCGACCTGAACGTAGATGACCACGTCCTTCTCATGATGCCTACCTCCGACCACAAATTGCTGGGTCAGTGGCAGGGCCCCTTTCGGGTTGTTGAGGTAGTGACACCGGTCACCTATCGCCTCGAAATGGACCCCAGAAAGAAGAATAACACACAGATTTTCCATATAAACCTCTTGAAGCTGTGGAATGGGGACATACCCCTCCCAGTGGCACTGATCTCAAGTCCCCCACTCTTATATCTCCAAAGCATGGATCCGGAGCTGACCGCGGAACAGCAACACACTCTGGATGCCTGTTTGAGACCCCTTCAAGCGGTGTTTTCCACCACCCCAGGGAGAACCAGCCTGATCGAACACGCCATTACCACGCAGCCCGGAAAGCGGGTAAAGCTACGCCCTTATCGCCTTCCCGAGTCACGTAGGCAGGCTGTGGAACAGGAAGTACAACAAATGCTTGGTATGGGTGTTATAGAGCCTTCTAAAAGTGACTGGAATTCACCCATAGTGTTGGTTCCAAAACCCGATGGCTCCATTAGATTTTGTATAGACTTCAGGGAGGTGAATAAGATCTCACAGTTCGACACATATCCGCTACCCCGGGTAGATGAGATGGTGGAACGATTGGGCGAGGCAAAATACATCAGCACGTTGGACTTATGCAAAGGGTACTGGCAGGTCCCCCTCACCAAAGCAGACCGAGAGAAAACCGCCTTCTCGACCCCTGGAGGATTGTATCAATTCACTGTGCTACCCTTTGGGTTGCACGGGGCTCCTGCCACGTTCCAGAGATTAATGAACACCCTGCTCAGGCCCTGTGTTGGGTATGCCGCGGCGAACATCGATGACATTGTGATTCATAGCAATACATGGGAGCAACATTTAGACCACCTGTCCACAGTCATTCGGACCCTAGGGGAGGGAGGCCTTACTATCAACCCCGCCAAAAGCCGATTGGCCTCTAGGTCCGTCAAATACCTCGGATACCTTTTGGGAGAGGGGCTCATCAAACCCCAGAAAGAAAAGATAGCAGCCATAGCAGACCTCCCCTTTCCCCGCACCAAAAGAGAGCTAAGGGCCTTCCTAGGCATCCTGGGTTATTATCGACGCTTTATCCCCGAATTCTCTCACATCGCAACCCCTCTGACCGATCTCCTAAAAAAACAGAAAAACACTGAAAAGGAGTTACAATGTCCCTCTACACACCTTCAGCAGGCGTTTCGGACTCTAAAACAAGCCCTTACCTCCAAGCCCGTGCTCCTGAGCCCCGATTACAAAAAACCCTTCATCCTTCAAACGGACGCATCAGAGCTGGGGCTCGGCGCCGTTCTGTCCCAAACCGACTCCCACGGACAAGAACGGCCCATATTATAAATCAGCCGAAAGCTGTTCCCTCGGGAGAAAAACTACTCGGTAATAGAGAAAGAGGCCCTGGCTATCAAGTGGGCGATTGAATCTCTCCACTATTACCTGGAAGGAAGGAGTTTACCCTTTTCACGGACCATGCCCCTTTGGAGTGGCTATCCCGTCACAAGGGGCATAATGACAGAATTATGAGGTGGTTCCTGGCTCTCCAACCATTCCGGTTTACCACATTACACCGAAAGGGGAAGGAGCAGGGTAACGCTGATTACTTATCACGCCATCCCTCGACCATTTTCTTGCCGGCAAGAAAGTTAGGGAAGGGGGATGTGAGGGAGCCGAGTGGAATACCACGCTCTGCGCCGCACCAGAGCCGAGAAACCAAGGGTTAATCCCGCCTGCCTCTCCTCGCCCGCAGGGACGTCACGGACAGCTGGGGTTGGCTGACCAATCCGGACACGGAGAGGCGGGGACACACCCTCTAAAGGCAGGCCCGGAGGAACAGGAAGGCGCGCTGCTATCGTGCCGGGAAGAAAGGCAGGAGACGGAGGACGCCGCACAGGAAGAGCCGCATTGGAAGCAGAGCCTGGAGGAAGACGGGAAGGACGTCGCAGAGAGCTCCTTCACGCAAGACCCCGACGGAGACGGAGAGCCTGACTCGTGGACGGAGGAGTGGTGGACACCCCGGAGGACGCTGGAGAGCCGCCGCAGCTCAGGAGAGCTGTGGCTGAGGCGGTACGTGACTTGGGAGGGAGTGCAGGGAGGGACTAAGAGGGAGGGTATTCGGGAGTTTTAAAAGGGTTCACTTAGTGTTGTCACTGCGTGCGTTTGCGTGTGTGTGCCCCTCACTGTCTCCTACACCCACCCCGCTCCCTCACGGTCTCTGCCTACCTGATCAGAAGGAGTGCGATTGCCTCCTCACGAGTGAATATTGCCTGGGTGCTGACCAAGTGCGACCGGTCCAGCACGCCTTAGGCGGCTTTACTTCCTTTGCATGAGGGAGGATTGCATAGATTGCCCTGACACCCTTCTTACCTACATCACTGAGGATCACCCTCCTCTTTACCTGAAGATACATCTTTAAGGGGCTCCTCTAAAACGGTGAAGGGACCTGTCTAGCCAAAGTAGCGTCAAGACAGGGTTGCTAATCGCCTCTCTCCTCTTTCTTTTGGTTTTCATCTCCCCTGCGAGCCTTCTGGGACACCCCCTCCACATCAAAAGAACGCCTATGAAACCCTGGACCGACACTTCAGCCATTGCCCGGAGAGGAAAAGACCCACAACCCATCTACACTGACTGTTTACTGTTTTCTGGTGTTATATCCTCCAATAAATAACAACATTGAGCCTGTAGTTCGGCCTCCTCGCTTCTCCTTCCGCCCATCCCTCTCACAGTCAGCCAATGAGGGAAGGCAGCAGTCCCAACCCTCTTGGGACCTCTGAGGTAGAGTTGCAGGTAAGTGTGATTTAAAAAAAAAATTAATGTTTGGTGTGTGCGTGCATGTGTTTTTGAATATTTGTTGTGAATGGATGTGTGTGTGCGCGCGAGTGTGTGAATACATGAGTGTGAGTGTGTATGTGTGTGAGTGTGTTCCGTCCCCCACCCTCCCTTCCAAAATTACCGCCCGCCACTGTTCCCAAACCTCATTTTACTGCTATGATCTCCCAAATAACACTTTCTAGACTCTTCCCTCCTCTATCCCTCCTTTATCCTATTCAATCCAACTAACAGACTCACATGTCCACCTCTCGAATTAGCAATTTATATTTCCACATACTAATCCACCACTAATCCATTTTGGGTTCCGGAGTAGCATGCTACTTGCCGAAAAGCGCATCAATGCCTCGTCAGGGATGTAAGCACTATATAAATACTATTACAATCAATAATGAACATGTCATGAGTGTTGTAATATGTGCGGTCATAAGCAGTGCATGGTGAGGGTGCATGTTATAGTTATTTGAGGTAGCTATAACTGGTGAATTTCTGTGTTATTTTGAATTTAAAATGTTATGCTTTAACATATATTTTCGCCCAGCTATAACATCATTTTAACCTTTGTTTTTTCAATTAATTTCTAAGGGTTGTTTTAACGTAAATAAGATTTTTTACCATACCTAACTATAACATCACCTTAACCTTTGTTTTTTCCAGTGAATTTCTATTTTTCTTTACATAAAGTAAGATTTTATTACCAAACCTAACTAAGCCAACCCCGTCGAGCACAACCTTGGTTAGGTCGTAGGCCTGTGGTCATGCCCTACATCTACCCCACCATGGCAGGCCAAACCCTCCCCATCCCAACAAGCAGCAACCCTCCCCTTTTATTAGAATTTTTTTTCCTGATCCCGGAGTCCCGTGGCCACACTGGCTCGTGCGGGACTCCAGTGGAATTGCAGTGCCCCCCAAATTTTCTTTCTAATTTGACCCCCAGGGGGTCCCTTGAGGACCCTCTTGACAAGGTCCAGGGGATCAGTTACCCACGAATATACGACGTTACATCGCGGTGTTTACACCGCGATACCTTTACAACGCAGACATTACAACGCAAGTCGTTACAACGACTTGCGTTGGAGGGCGCTGGACTTAGGAATAGTATGATTTACTATTCCAACTCAAGCCTACGTTACAGTAGGGAAGGTATTGGAATAGTAAATCATACTATTCCTTAGCTTAGAGCGCCATCCAGCGCAAGTCATTGTAATGACTTGCGTTGTAATACCCGCGTTGTAAAGGTATTGCGGTGTAAACACCGCGATGTAACCGATGTTTCCCGTTACCCACACCCTGCCCCATTGTAACTTATTTTCGTTTTTTTTGGATGCGAGGCCAAAGGCTGCGCATGGCATGGGTTTGGGCCCAGGGCCTCGTCTCATGCCAGGCCCTGCACCCAACCCTCATCGGTAGCAACTCCCTCGCTAAACACAGCCATGTCTCAGAGTCCTAAGATAATTTCTGCGACTTTTCCTTCAGTTTGTGGCCAGCCAATCCAAACACACGCTTGACCTCACAGATCCACAGCCATGGATCCACGGTAGAACTGTGGTGTGAAAAATACATCAATTTTGAGCCTTAATTTACATCAAATCACAAAAAGCATGCCTTCTGGATCAAGATCTAGCTTTCTGCTAAATTTGGTGTAATTCCGTTAAGTCGTTACTGCAGGTCTCGCTGTTTAATTGTCCTACAAAGAATTGCATGGGGAAAACACATTTTGGGACCCCCCTTTTACTCAGCCTATGCTAGACCGATCACCCCAAGCCTTTCAGGGAAGAAGCTGAGGTCGATGAGACGTTATTTTTGGAAAGTTTCATGAAGATTCGTCAAACAGAGCCAAAGTTCTTAGCAAACAAAAACATTAATTTCCTATGTTTCTCAGTGGTGTCCACCTAATAAGGCTATGGGAGGTGGGCCGCACGCCCCCTCCCCTTTTTATCGGTAATGACCCCGGCGCATGGGTCCCCGGGGCAAATTAAGGGCTGGGAAGGGGGCTGCACTCCCCATCCCCTTAATATATATGTTTTGGCCCCAGGCATGAGGTCCCTGGGGTCCAAAGGCCAACCCTACATTGCGCACGCCAAAGGCTGTGCATTATGTGTGGTTGGCAGCCTGCTGGGAGTTTGGCTGGGGGTTTGGCTAAAGGGCCTGGAGGCAGGCCAAGCCCTGTGGTCAAACCCTTGCTGCACATGACTGAAGGCTGTGCTTAGCATGTGGTCAGCTGCTTTCGGGGAGTTGGAAACGGGGCATGGCTGCACGACTAATACCACGCCACGCACAACGAAAGGCCGTGTGCGACGTGGGGTTGGCTACCTACAGGGAGTTACAGGGCCCGGCTGTAAGTTGCGGCCAAAGCCGATCGGCATGTGACAAAAGGCTGTGCGGCACCACTCTCTGCGTTTCACTGTATTATGAATAGCCTTAGTTCACTAGCTTTTAAATAAATATGATTTGGGTACGCAAGAAATGATAGAAAAATATTTAATATATTTTAAATATGAAATATGCTTGTATGGTGCACGAGTCTCTTGTGGACAAGCCACGTCAGGGCAGGTTGATATGTTATTTAATTAAATTTTACACTTTTTTCTTGTTAAGGCCCATAACATCCAAGGCAATGGTTTTCTCCAAATAAATCATTGCCACATGTGTGTGTATATATATATATATATATATATATACACACACACACACACACACACGCACGCACGCACGCACACACACACACACACACACACGTTAAAGGAACGTTATATATTTAGATCACTCTAGTCCGATCTCTTTTACTATTTTTTCAGTTTCTCTGAGATGGATATAAATTATAATGAACACCGAGGAACATTTCCTTTAGTATTAGATTTTTCAGATAATAGAAGGTCTTCTCCATCGGAAAAAATATATATAAAGCACGTATCAGCTCTATGAGTTTGTTTTAGAGTATCATATGGTGTATGTTCCTTGGGATTAATGAGGTTCTTTTTGTTTATCATATGCTGGCATGTTCAGTTAGTTTTCTTTTTCTTCACAGTAAACAAAGTGAATGGATGCCTTTATACTTTCTCTGTGACTAATAAAACCAACCTCCCAACTCGGAAAATCCAAAATACCCAGTGCTCCCATATATTCCCTGCTTTTGGGAATTGGAAGTGGCCTTTAACCCCTACCCATGCTTGGTTATTTGGTTAGTTTTTAATTTCTGTCTTCCTCCCTCTTTTGTGGTTCAATCCACTACCTGCGCCACACTTTTCTTAGGCCTCAGCCCGAGAACGAAGCATCTGGAATCTCAGCACCTTCCTCTCTGTGGTCACTGGGTCAAACATTGAAGCCAGCGGGGATTTGAGCATTTGCCACTCAGCTATTTGTATTCAGAGGCTGCTTCTGTCTTTTCAGCTCCTGGTGTCTCTGCTCCCCTGTTTTCCTCCCCATCCATGCCTCGGGATCTCCTCCATTTTCATCTGCGCTTCTCTGTCTCGACGCCTCAGGCTCTTCTCTCTCTACTCTGCTCTCCTCGGTCTCTCTCAGGATTCTGCCATCCTGCCACTAGTGGTGGTGGTTTCTTGTTCACTAGATTTGTTCTTGGATCCTGCTGTTATTTTGAACCCTTTAAATTTGCATTCTGGACCCTTCTCTATGTTTACTCCGATCCACACTCCATTCTAGGCTTTCCTATTCTCTGTCTTGTGTCTCCTGGTTCCCCTGGTATTCCCTTCTCCAGGCCCCAGTTCAACATTCCCTTTATTTGTGGTTCCCTGATTCCCTGCACCTGGTTAATTCCTTGCATCTGGCTCTCTCCCTGCACCTGTGCTCCTCTTCTGAGCCTCCAGCTATTTCATCTCTGTGAGCGCAGCAGAGTGCAGCGCGTTGGAACTGACTTCCGTTGAGTCTGCATGTGCTCTGGTACGTGTTCCTGCTGCTGTTATTACAGGCTTGTCCTTTGGTTTTGTTTCCCTTTTTCCCTGAACCCATTTTCCTGTTTTTGACTATTTTGTAGTACCTGTTTCTGTCTCTTGTTTACCTGCATCTCTATTCCTGTGTTAGGCAGTGATCATAGTCTCCTGTCTGCACTCTTCTTGATCTACCCTGTTATACGCAGACTCTGTCTTGTGTTCTGTGTTCCTGTTTGTCAGCATATGTCTGTCTTGCCTTGTTTGAGTGCAGATCTTTCTTAGCCTTGTTCTCAGAATTTCAGTTCTGCTCCTGACCCTGATTCCAGTCCTGCTTTTGCCTGGGTCCAGTTTCTGTTTTCGTGTTCCTTGTTCTGTTCCCTGTTGTTCTGTCTTGTATTGTTATCCTGATTTTCATTGCTTCAAAGGGTGCTGGTTAGATTCCAAAGATTGTGCCTTTGGCACAGAGAACCACCCAGCTCACCTTCTCCATAGGGGCTACTTGGTGTCTCCCAGAGCTCTGTGAGATTAATCTTCTCCTTGCTTTCGTATAAGATCTTTTCATGTAACAGAGATAATTTCCGAGGAGCAGATAAACTATAATTTATGATAATTTGTCTACAGTTTCCCTGCTTTGCTTTCTGTTATTAGTACTTGTGTTTTACCAGCTTTAGTTATCTGCTTCTGTCCTGCTTCCCTTACAGCCTTCTGGTACTCTCTTGTTTGTATTTCATTCAAAGACCACACACAAACCCAGTATCCAATCTTGTCCCAGTCTCACACAGCTAGTCCTCTGACTGATCACCCTGCTGGTTCCCTGCTGGAACCTGACAGTCTCCAAGAATCTGGCTTGTCTCCCTGCTCCACTGCCCTCCTCTGTGTCTCCACCTATATCTCGTCTCTGCTCTGCTGCTCTCCTCTGTCTCCACGCAAATGGCTGTTCTCTCTGTACGCTGGGCTCCTCCGTCTCCAAGCCTCTGGCTTGTCTCCCTGCTCCACTACTCTCCTCTGTCTCCCCACCTATGTCTCCTATCTGTGCTCTGCTGCTCACCTCTGTCTCCACACCTCTTGATCTAAAACTCTGCATCACTTATCACTTCCACCTTCACGCTGTTGGACCATCCACTCTTCTAGGAAATCAAATCTTCAAAAAGGTTTCCCCTCTCAAATATCTAGTCGCTACAGATGTTCTCTCCCTGTTGTGGATTTATGTCTTACCCACAGAGTTCAGGAAATTCCACTCCCATTGATAAGTGAAAGAATGCTACTAGCTGGCGACAGAAGCATCATGAGGCCCTGTTAATGCTGTTAATCCCATGTTCGTGATGGCTGACCCGTCACAGTTCTCCTCTGCATGTTTGGGCCATCGGTCACCACAGGCTATGGAACTTGAGACAAGGACATGGAGGCGGTGTGACCCCCCGCCATCCCCAGCGCTTTCACAAGTAGACCGGAGCGAGTGGGGATCCTGTGTCGGGAGTTTCCCGCTTAGTGTGAGACAGCTGCGGAGGTGAGGTCCGAATCCCAGGAAGACAAAAGACGCAAACAGCACTGATGGCGCAAGGCAGGGAAAACCCCCAAGAACACAAACCGGAAACAGCCATCATGGCCAAAGAAAGGCAGGCGGTGCTCACCACTTTAGCCGACTCGCCAGTATTGCAGGAGACTCCCTGAATTCCCAGAGGAATGCCAGGCAGGAGGGCTTAGGGTTGACGGAGTCGGAGAGGCGTACCAACCGCACAGATACTACACTTCAGCCTTGTCATATGGAAGCTGTGATCCCTCGGTGAGGGAATTTGAATCGCTTGCCTAAGTCCCGACTGGCCAACATCCTGTACAAGTTCTTTTACTATGACTGACTAATGTCACCACTTGTTGTACTGATTGTTGCTGATTTGTGTTTGTTATGTTATTTTTCTTTTCTTTTCACTCCTCCACACCAGTTCCTCATAGCGTGTCCCTGTAGAAGAACTTTCGCAATCTCCAGTTACTTAGACTGCTTGCATTTTCTATTATGCCTCCATCTGAGGCGCGCTGTGCGACACACACTTCCCTTGAGGCATGCCTTGGGAACTAATGATACTCAGCCTTAATATTCGGGGGTTAAATAATCCAGTAAAGCGCACAGCAGTACTGTCTCTCTTGGAGCGTTCAGGGGGGACATATATTTACTTTAAGAGACTCAGCTGATCCCCAAGGACACCAACTGCGGCTGTCCGCGGCCCCCGCAAGGGGCCACCTCAGCAGGGCGGCCCTTTAGTGCCATTTTGGCACCGCCCACCCGCTCTAGTCTTTGGAAGGGTTCTGTGGAGCCCTCTAGCTAGGTCGCCTCTGTGACGTCCTTCCGGTGCGACAGGGGGGGGGGAGTTCGCCAGCCACGCCGTCGTGTCGGGTCGTGTCGGGTTCAGCAGTCGTCGTCTGCATTTCGGATCTTGCGGCGGAGTAGTGCAAGGTTGGTCGGGACCCCTTACCACACGCCCTGGGGCCTTTATGAAGCCCCCCTCCCCTTCCCATAAGAGGGATGCCTGAAACACGCAGCGCACAGCCTGCATGTACCCTACTAACCGCCGACTCGCCTGTGCATATGGCGAAGCGAGTGGCGGTGAGCGGCAATGTGGGGCAGGGAGCGTGGTTGTCATAAGGGGGTAACTTGGTTGGTTCACTGTCCCCCTGTTGCTCCGGACACGCCGCTGCCCTTGATGCCGTTGGTCGGGTCCGGGAGCTCTGGTCTGACGTTGGTTTCTGTTCGGGTGAGTGGATGGGTATTACCAGCCCCCCCTCACCCAAAGTCTTTCACCTCTGTAGAACGGCTCCGACATAGTAGTTGGAATTCGGTGCTCCCGGTGATAGATGGCATGGGGCCTGTAGGTTTCACGGGCACATGGGGGTGAAGGATCCCCAGCGGTGGTGGTGGACAGGGGATGGTCCCATCCGACTACTGACATCCGGGCACCGTCCCGCTGCCCAGAGTGGAGTGGGAGCTCGCTTCGGCTGAACTGCCGGGTGGAGGGGCTCAGGCTGCCCGCTGCGCCGGATTAAGGGGATTAGTGTTACGAAATATAGAAATTCAGAGGTTGGCACGTTTGTGTCCCTGCTTTTCCTAGTGCAGCGTCAATCAGGGGCAGCCTCACACGTGGGTCCCTGCAATCCAGCCGGGGCCCATCGAGAGGGGACAATGCTCGCAGCAGATGGCTGAGAGCAGGAGGGGTGTTTTCATGGGTGTTGAGAGGGGCAGCGCTGGGTCACCACTTTGCTCATTTCGCCCCGCCAGCTCCTAATGAGACCCGGGTATTATGGTTCCGCCGCCATGAATATTGAATCCTAAAGTATGCTGGAATGCAAGTGAAGATAGCACAACCATTGGTTCATTTACGAAAGCAAATGCAGTGTTTAAGAAACATCGTAATAAAACAGGGATTATTTCGAGAGAATTTGAATGTAAGCTGAAAAATTCATGTTGCAGATGTGGGAGAGTTAAATATATTGCTTCCTATGCCAATTTTCTGGCATGTAAATCGAGATGTTACTTTGGTGAAAAACGACTCTCTAGTGAAGAGGATAGAGTTTTGGTTCTAAAAGAGGATGTGAAAGTCCTGGACCACGGAAAGGGAATGATTGTACTGTACGGTGTGTTGTGGAACCATACAATCCACCGAAACGGTGTGTTTCGATACATCCAGTGGATGTGTTGATGTGATCAGTCTCCTGTTGTCCTTCTACGATAAATGACTGGAACACTTGGAGACTGTGGCTTGGTGCGGAACACAGTGGACCAGGCGACGTGGCCGGGCCAAATGCAGGCTGATGTGCTGCAGTGGCGGAGGCAGCAGAGCTTTTATTCAGCGTGTAGCACTGGGTGCGGCTGACCATTGACTAGGTGGCTGCAGCCATGCGTTGCTCTTGTACCCTCCCCCCCCTATCCACATCACTCGGTGGATATCCTGACTTCGCGGCTTTGCTTGGTAGTTTTGCTGGCAGTGTCGTGTTTTAGGCGTGGCCCGTTGGTACAATTTCTTTGGCATACCATGCGACCTGACTGGGCTGCGCTGGTGCGTTTTCAAATTAAAATAACTTGTTCAGTAAACTTGGCAAATTAGATGGCCGAGTTAACCCCTTCCAGGTCAAGAAATCTTGAGCTCCAGATCGCGGTAGATACTTGATGAATGGTAAGCGTAAGGTTTACCCGTTGCATACCCTTTCCGAGCTCTAGTGCTTTCGAATACAGATGTGGGCCGCACTAGGTAGATGGCCCATTCTCTGAGGCTTCCATAGGGTGCTGTGGTTGTGCATCATGGTTCTCTCACTTGGATCCATCTGCCGCCCAAGCAAGGGGTTGGACTTCCCTGGTGTAATTTTGTACCCTCCCCGGTGAAGCCTGGGGGCGAGCCACGTGCTCGGTCTCGGGCGTGCGGGGGTGGCACTGCCTTCAGAGCCTGGCAGTGGCTTCTGGGCTACGGGGGCAGCATTTTGTAATGTGGTGCTGCACGTTGCCGGCCGTTCTGCCTGTGAGGAGGGGGAGGGCGCTGGGTTGGAGCACCTTGCGAAGCTGCTGAGTGCAACCCACACGTGTTCCGGTTAAATGATGAATGCGGTGCTGCAGTTAGAAATCGATCAGCGTCCAGTCTGCTCACGCAGTTCGGATCAAGTTCACCCCTCTGTGTCATTGCTGAGGTCTGACATCTTGGGATATTTCACTTTCTTCTGGTCCAGTTGATTCGGCGCCCATAGTAGCAGTTTCAGCAGCTTAGCCAGCTTGGGAGTGGACTCGCGATTTTCATAATCCAGTACAGCCTGGTTGACTTGCTACCCTGTGCCCGGGTTTTAACAGACTATGACACGCAGCGGAATTTGTGGTAGGCAGGCGCCAAGAGATGGGTCTTCCGATACATCTATGCCTGGTTTAGTATCCAGGCTACGGAGTGGCTGTGTGACACTCTGGTGTTGGAAGTGGTCAGCCAGTTGGCAGGCATTCTAGATCTGGGTTTCCAGCTCGGGCCTGTCCAAGTAAGGGTTCAAGTGCCAGATGTCGGCCCTGGGAGACTATTTCACAGGCCTGGGGAGCGGCAGAACAGAAAGTGGCTTGTTTCAATCTCTTGGTCACAGGTTCAGATCCTGGTAGGTCCACTCAGCATGTATCCTTCTGAGGTCGATAAAACGAGTACCATGGAGTTGAGTAACCATAAACATGTTATGCAGCGCCAACATACCAGGGGGGGAACGTGTTCCCAATTAGTCAGAAGCGGAGATTGTGAAGAACTTTGGTGAATACAGTGGGTTCACTCCGCAGTGTAGTAAGTGAGAGTTCAGCACTATTTCCATGGGGCTGTAGGGTGGTGCAGGCAACAAAGTTGACACAACCAAAACGACAAAGCTTTCATTAGCGCCACAAGTGCAGTGGCATGGGGGCTCCAGGAGAGTAACTAGCCCACTGCACCCTTACTATGTACTGTGCAAACCAACTTGATGGCAGGGGGGTAGTTTAGTTGTGCATTAGCGACCATGAAGCCAAGTATGCATCGCGCAGCTCTGCTCACACTAAAGTGGACCAAGATCACACAAAGCATAGGATGAGAGTGCAGTGTCAGTCAGATATGGCGATTTTGAGAGAATATGCCAGAGGTAGCGAATATGACATCGGATTTGATCAGTGATAATATCATGGTTCATCTTCTGTCCCAAGATAGACAATAGTTACGGACAGGTTCTCTTTTGCAAAGAATAGTTATTTTGTCTAATTCAAGTGCCCCACGTGCCTCTTTCGCAGTATAACGAGGTTGGACTCTTTAAAAGGATGAGCTAGTCACCCCCACCTGGGGCATGCGTCACCAGAGGAGTCTCCAGTGGTCATGGGGAACTCTGCGCAGTGCTTGTAGAAGGTCACGTACCATTAAGGGCATGTTACTACCAAAGCTGGGGGTCAAAATGGGCTGGAGCAGTAAGCTAAAGTTAATGCACAAATAGGCCACAATGTATTAAAGAACATTTGGCATCCCCAGTTCAAGAAAGGGCAGGTATTGATACACATTGTTCCCCACTGTCTTGTCTGCTCCATGGTACACTAGCAGAAGTTTGGGAGGGCATGACTCCACCTTTGGTGGGGACTGGCGCAATTCGATGGACAAATCCAAAATGTTTCACATTTACTAACGTGTGAAATTCTCAGCTGCCTGTTCATAGTTATTCATATGCATAGTATTATCAATTTAAATAACCGCTGCATTGACAAGTACGACCAGCGGACGTTCACGCACCAAGGCATTTGGTTAATTTACAAACATTATTCTTTCCTCCTCCCTGACAATAATACCAAGGGGGGAGCAAGAGGTAAATCAGTTGTTAGGTGCACTCTTTGGGTGACCTGGGTTCCTATTATAAATGAACAACATTGTTTATTAAATTACACACAGGAACAGGTGGTGTACAAGGTCATTTATTTGGAGGTCCTCTTATTTGTTATAAGGGAGGAAAGGTGCATACCATCGACAGCTCCGATGGCTTGGGGAACGGCGAATGCGTGGTCCGCTCGCATTGGCAGGTGATTTATGGATGGGCTTAGCTTTTCATGCTACCGGCAGTGGTTTTAGTGACTAGGGTGAGGCAGTGGATAGTGTTGCAAGCATGCGCTCAGAGATGGGTCCTTCGATACCATTATTAACCTTAAGCTCGTCAGTGTACAAGCCAAGGAATGGCGGCATGGCCCCCGGGTGCTGGGGATGGTTTGTTGGTGGGCAGCTTGTCATGTTTGCCGCAAGCTTGCACTTGCTGCGGTTTCCGCAGAGTTTGGGGGCAGGTTAGCATCCCCACCTGGTTTCCGCAGGGTTGATGTGTCTTCGGTCAGTATGATCAAGTAGGGCCATTATCGATTGGCGTAGCTGGACATAGGAATGCCAGGCTGGAATCCAAGGGATTATAGAGCAAGTGTTCCGTGTTCTGAGCCTAGTATATGCAGGCGTGAGTGAGAATGGTAGCCGCCAGTCCAACCTTGCATCACTCTAAATTCAGGAGAATAGGCATTTGTTTAAGTGTGAAATAGGCCCCACACAGGGCTCAGAGGGACCATTCACCTAGGCTAACCGGGACTGTGCAAACTAGTATGAGCTGGGTCGTACGCTGGGACCAAAAACCCCCCTTCACCAAGCTGCTGGGCATTATGCCGCCAGGGTCGTTGAAGGACAGGCAAGGGCATTAATGGGCCATATTAAGCAACAGGGTCAGCTGCAGGGTGGACTGTAAGTTGTCACTTCACGAAAGGGTGCGGTGGTGCTAATAGTGGGCACAATACATTACCCTTTCAAACCAGATGTGACACCATTAGGAGGTTCACTAGGGTTTAGCAATCAAGAAGGTTGGTGCAAACTGGTCAACTGGGCGCAGTAAGTGCATCCTAGAACCAAGGGTAGGCTCCATGTTGCTCCGTTAAGCTCTAATGCCCCGCCTGGAGAGCGGGACCAGCCAGGCGGGTTGGGGACGCTGGAAGCCAACATAGGGTGCTGCTGTCCCAACAATTGGGGAAACAAGGTTTGGGGGGTGCCTAGTTGCTCCCAGCATAGCACATTAAGGTGGGCACAAACCGGGATGTTACCCATTTAATGTCGCGACTGCACACAGGGTTAGCAGTTAAGCAAAAGGGAAGCCCCCTCAGCAGGAGCTGAACAGGTGTAATTCTGTAAGACAGGAGGGATTCATGGCAAGTACATGAGGGCACTCTTGCCTATTATCACTTACTCCGGGTTCATCAGACAGTTCATCCTGTCAGGTGTCTTTTCAGGGACACAACAGGGCATTAATGGAGCTGCATGAGGTAGCGGGGTAACGTGCTGTGAGGCAGTGTGGTCTCAGCAGACCCTCAAAAGGGGGCTGCGGCAATCCTTGAACCTGGGAACCTAGATTCTAGCATTATCATGGGTGATACACACATGACCCCCTGGTCATGTGGGGTTGGTATGCCCCACCCTGCATTTTAAGGTGCCTGGAAAGTAAGCTGAATGCGGACTTGAAGTTGTGGAGGGCAATCATTCCAGGGATAACCAATTAAACGAGGTCCATCGCTGGATTGAGCTCCAAGGGTCACGGGATCGAGCTTTAGTTAAGCAAGCCAAAGGGTCCAGTGCAAATACCTGGGCAACTGCATCAGAGTAGGGGCACCTTGCTCTATGGGCAGGTTTTGGGTTGCTTCAGTTAGCACAATATTCTCCGCCCTGACAGCCCCAGCAGATAGGCTGGTTGTGGAAGCGGTCATCTAGCAAGGGTGACGCTGTCCCACAAATTTGTGGAAAATGGTGTTATTGCACTTTAAATACGGGAGGATTGAAACTAAAGGTTGCAGGAGGGGGGAGACTACATTAGCCCCAAGGGTAACGTCAGGCACCATATTGCAGACAGTGCGCACTGTATTCTTGCAGACATGTTAACTAAGCTGTTATGTCTAGGGGGGTTTCACCACAGAGGGAACTGAGCAGGCGAAATTCCCATAAGGAATAAGGGATGCATGGCAAGGGCAGGAGGGCACCCTCGATCATTGGCACATACTTCCAGTTATGACCATGCCCATGCGTCATGATTTAGAAAGCAGAGGGACAGTGCAAACGTTAAGCACAATTCTCCTCGCCCGAATGGCCAAAGTAGGCAGGCGGGGTTGGGAGCGGTTACCTAACCAGTGGGCTGCCGTCCCATAGATGGGGTCACAGGGGTTCAGGCACACACGGTGCTAGAAGGACGGCAGCTAGGTGAGTTCAGCAAATAGATGGGGCAATGTGAGCCATGGTGTCTGAATTCGGCCCGCCCAGAGTGGGCACAGGGCTGGGTCATGTGAGGCAGTGGAACTTTCCCGCAGGAGGGGGATTAGTTCTTCGCACAGGTTCACAGGCCAGAAGGGCCTCTGGTTTCATCAGATACTAGCTGATCCAGGCTAACGTCAAGGGCTATTGTGATATAGATGGGGTTCATCTATCACCAGTAGGGATGGATCCCTTCCCTTAGATTTGCAGGAGGCCTGGAAATGAGCTGTTTTGGTGAGAAATGAGCTGTTTTGGTGAGATCAGCAACTACATGGGTCAATGTAACTCTGGTGGTCCGAGATGATCCCCCGCAGAGGTGGCACAGAGCTAAGTCAGAGGAGGCCGTTGAACATCCCTGTAAGAGTGAACAGTTCAGGGCGTAAGTTCGCAGAGCAGAGACGAGCTGTTCCAGGCTAATGTTAAGGCTACTTTGCTAAAGATGGGGTCCATTGTCACCATGGCCATCCAGGCGTACGCCTAGGTTAGGTTGACAAACTTGGGTGCAATTGCCACAGGTGGGCATGGATACTTTCCACTGGACATGCACGAGGCCCTAGAAAGCAGGTTGCAGGTCAGAAATGAGCTGTTTTGGTGGGGGCTCTCGCGGCGACGGGAGCCGCCTCCAGAGCTGTGGCGGAGTTACAGGGCGATCTGGAAGCAGACTGGTACAGTAAGGGTACCTCTGCGGCAGACCGGTACAGTAAGGGTACTCTCTGCGCGGCACAGTAGGGGTGCCAGAGCCAAAGACCAGGAGCCTCAGGGCAGGTTCCTGGAAAACCGCGACGGCGCCCGTTAGTCCTTCGGGCGGTTGGGGGCCTGACCAACCGTGGGTTTGCCCTGCTACGCTCCGCCCTGAAAAGGGCGTGAGTAGAACAGACCAACGTGTCACGTGATCCGGAAGAGGATCATCAAAGGTAGCACTGACGGGATGTCCCACAGTGCTGGCTCACCAGGCGGGCGGGGGCAGCATAGGTTGGCACAGCTGCCCGCCCTTGGATCGCCCGTAAGATAACCCACATATTGCATACTCCTGTATGGAATAAACCTGCAGCAATATTTTCCCACTACAAAGTTGTCTTGTGTATTTATTCATTCTTGCATGCTCAGACGGGGTGGGAGAAGTTGCCGGTAATGGCACTATGCGGCTGTCCACGGCCCCCGCAGGGGGCCACCTCAGCAGGGCGGCCCTTTAGTGCCATTTTGGCACCGCCCACCCGCTCTAGTCTTTGGAGGGGTTCTGTGGAGCCCTCTAGCTAGGTCGCCCTGTGACGTCCTTCCGGTGCGACAGGGGGAGGGCATATATGCCTCCCCTGCCCCTCCTGGCGGTCTCTGTTCGCCAGCCACGCCGTCTCCCACCCCACCTCTTACCCGGCGTCCTGGCTGGCGGACAGGGTACTCTGAATGTTTTAATGTTTTCCTTTTGTGTTGCAGGCTGAGTTACAGGGCGATCTGGAAGCAGACTGGTACAGTAAGGGTACCTCTGCGCGGCACAGTAGGGGTGCCAGAGCCTAAAGACCAGGAGCATCAGGGCAGGTTCCTGGAAAACCGCGACGGCGCCCCGTTAGTCCTTCGGGCGGTTGGGGGCCTGACCAACCGGGGGTTTGCCCTGCTACGCTCCGCCCTGAAAAGGGCGTGAGTAGAACAGACCAACGTGTCACGTGATCCGGAAGAGGATCATCAAAGGTAGCACTGACGGGGTGTCCCACAGTGCTGGCTCACCAGGCGGGCGGGGGCAGCATAGGCTGGCACAGCTGCCCGCCCTTGGATCGCCCGTAAGATAACCCACATATTGCATACTCCTGTATGGAATAAACCTGCAGCAATATTTTCCCACTACAAAGTTGTCTTGTGTATTTATTCATTCTTGCATGCTCAGACGGGGTTGGGAGAAGTTGCCGGTAATGGCACTATGCATGTGCTCCCGCTAGTTTCCCTGCCAGCTCTGGTCCTCGGGCCCCACTAAGAATAATGGGATAGCAATCCTGTTGTCCCAGAAGTTTATTGGCAAGCTAATAGCTACAATAGCGGAAACAAAGGGGCGCCTCCTAGTGGTGCGCATACAGTAGGGCTCCGTTTCCTTCATCCTGGCCAACAGTTACACCCCGAATGAGCGACAGGAACCCTTTATTCCTAATGCGCTTGCAGCGGTTCTTGCGACCCTGGATGCAGCAGTTTTGATAGGGGGGGATTTTAATTAGGTCATGGACCCTGTTTTCCACCACTCCAACCAGCGCTCTTCGCAAGCAGGAGCCTTCACGTCTGACGTCTGACTATCGGAGGCGGAGCTCTGCACTGTTTGGCACCACCTGCCCCCTTCGTTGAGGGACTACACTTTTTATTCAGCAGCGCATAAATGGTATGCGCGCATTGACCGTTTTCTTAGTCCCCCACACTCATGGCTAGGGTCGGAGAAGCAAGCATAGAGCCACGATCCCTTTCAGTCCACGTCATGATTTCTTTGACGCTAAGGTCGGACGACTCTCAACCCCGCGCTTCCCGGTGGTGACTACGCAATGTGTTGCTGCAATCCCCTTCCACGACGGCCGCAGTGTGCACTGTGCTTGCGGACTATCTCCGCACCAATGATGTAGAGAGTACTTCCTTATCATCAGTGTGGGAGTGTTGGAAAGTGGATTATTGGTAGGGGCAAATGTATATTTGCCACTAGCAATAAGGCCACTAGCACAGTATAGGGCTCAGAATAGTTCTTAGAAACGTATTCCCTTGCTCAACCCTTGGTAGCTTGGCTGCGAACAGGCAGGCTTAACTTCAAAGACAGGTATGTAAAGCATTTTAAAACACCAATTCAGTAAATAATTAAGACACAATGCACAATAAAAATCCAACACCAATTTATAAAAATAGGAAATATTTTTATCTTTAAAAGGACACCCAAACGACAAAAATCCAATGTAGGGAACCAGAGATATGAATTTTTAAAGATGCAGCATTATATAGCACATAGAAACCTATAGCGCCTTATAGGGGCATTTGGTCGTTATAGACCGGTTCGAAGTCAAAGTTTCAGGCACACGGCGATGGAGCCCTGCTCGGCTACCCCTGAGAGACCTGCTGACTAAGCCTGTGGCTTTGGCTGCCGGGGCTCCATCTAAGTCCCCCTCGCCCGACACAGACCACCAGGCGGAGGCTGAGGAAAGGGACGGACCGGCCACAAAAGCTTTCATGGCATCGCTTTTCTCATCCCTTCAAGAGGACTTACAAGCTATGCAGACTCAGCTCTCTGCAGACTTGAAAGAGGTGCGACGGGACTTGGAGGAGGTGGGAGACCGAGTGGCCACGCTGGAGGACTGCGAATCCGGAAGGGTTGAGGAACTGGAGATGATGCAGCAGGAGATCCTCCGGTTGAAGGAGCAACAAGTAGAGCTTCAGGCACACGCAGAGGACTTAGAAAACCGGTCCCGCCGGAACAACGTTCGTATACGAGGGGTGCCGGCCCAAGCAGAGGGAGAGGACCTGAGGGGCTACGTTGGGGCTTTGTTTCGCCACATTCTGGGGTACACCGAAGAAACGGATATTCAAATTGACTGGGTCCATAGAGTCGCCTTGCGCAGATCTGGAGATGCCCCCCCGGCGGACATACTTTCGTGTGTGCACGACTTTCAAATCAAGGAATCGATCCTTCGCCGGGTAAGGGAGGCCCACCCGGTCCAGGTCAGGTGCCATACCCTGATATTGTATCAGGACCTGTCCGTGATTACCCTCCACAAGCGCAGAGATTTTTGCCCGGTCACAGCGTACCTCATGGAAAAAGGGATATTGTTTTCGTGGGGGCACCCCTTCCGCCTCATCTTCCGGTGCAAAGGCAGACTACGGCAATTGAGATCCCTTAGAGATCCCCTTGAGGTCGTGGGCCTTAAAGGAGAGACAGCTGCGGAGGTGAGGCCCAAATCCCAGAACGACAAAAGACGCAAACAGCACCGATGGCACAAGGCAGGGAAAACCCCCGGGAGACACAAACCGGACACAGCCACCATGGCCAAAGAAAGGCAGGCGGTGCTCACCACTTTAGCCGGCTCGCCCGTATTGCAGGAGACTCCCTGAATTCCCAGAGGAATGCCAGGCAGGAGGGCTTAGGGTTGACGGAGTCGGAGAGGCGTACCAACCGCGCAGATACTACACTTCAGCCTTGTCATATGGGAGCTGTGATCCCTCGGTGAGGGAATTTGAATCGCTTGCCTAAGTCCCGACTGGCCAACATCCTGTACAAGTTCTTTTACTATGACTGACTAATGTCACCACTTGTTGTACTGATTGTTGCTGATTTGTGTTTATGTTATTTTTCTTTTCTTTTCACTCCTCCGCACCAGTTCCTCATAGCGTGTCCCTGTAGAAGAACTTTCACAATCTCCAGTTACTTAGACTGCTTGCATTTTCTATTATGCCTCCATCTGAGGCGCGCTGTGCGACACACACTTCCCTTGAGGCATGCCTTGGGAACTAATGATACTCAGCCTTAATATTCGGGGGTTAAATAATCCAGTAAAGCGCACAGCAGTACTGTCTCTCTTGGAGCGTTCAGGGGGGGACATATATTTACTTTAAGAGACTCAGCTGATCCCCAAGGACACCAACTGCATGTGCTCCTGCTAGTTTCCCTGCCAGCTCTGGTCCTCGGGCCCCACTAAGAATAATGGGATAGCACTCCTGTTGTCCCAGAAGTTTATTGGCAAGCTAATATCTACGATAGCGGAAACAAAGGGGTGCCTCCTAGTGGTGCGCATACAGTGGGGCTCCGTTTCCTTCATCCTGGCCAACATTTACGCCCCGAATGAGCGACAGGAACACTTTATTCCTAATGCGCTTGCATCGGTTCTTGCGACCCTGGATGCAGCAGTTTTGATAGGGGGGATTTTAATTAGGTCATGGACCCTGTTTTCCACCACTCCAGCCAGCGCTCTTCGCAAGCAGGAGCCTTCACGTCTGACATCTGACTATCGGAGGGGGAGCTCTGCACTGTTTGGCACCACCTGCCCCCTTCGTTGAGGGACTACACTTTTTATTCAGCAGCGCATAAATGGTATGCGCGCATTGACCATTTTCTTAGTCCCCCACACTCATGGCTAGGGTCGGAGAAGCAAGCATAGAGCCACAATCCTTTTCAGACCACGTCATAATTTCTTTGACGCTAAGGTCGGACGACTCTCAACCCCGCGCTGCCCGGTGGTGACTACGCAATGTGTTGCTGCAATCCCCTTCCATGATGGCCGCAGTGCGCACGGTGCTTGCGGACTATCTCCACACCAATGACGTAGAGGGTACTTCCTTATCATCAGTGTGGGAGTGTTGGAAAGTGGATTATTGGTAGGGGCAAATGTATATTTGCCGCTAGCAATAAGGCCACTAGCACAGTATAGGGCTCAGAATAGGTCTTAGAAACGTATTCCCATGCTCAACCCTTGGTAGCTTGGCTGCGAGCAGGCAGGCTTAACTTCAAAGACAGGTATGTAAAGCATTTTAAAACACCAATTCAGTAAATAATTAAGACACAATGCACAATAAAAATCCAACACCAATTTATAAAAATAGGAAATGTTTTTATCTTTAAAATGACACCCAAACGACAAAAATCCAATGTAGGGAACCAGAGATATGAATTTTTAAAGATTCAGCATTATATAGCACATAGAAACCTATAGCGCCTTATAGGGGCATTAGGTCGTTAAAGACCGGTTCAAAGTCAAAGTTTCAGGCCGACGGCGATGGAGCCCTGCTCGGCTACCCCTGAGAGACATGCTGACTAAGCCTGTGGCTTTGGCTGCCGGGGCTCCATCTAAGTCCCCCTCACCCAACACAGACCACCAGCCGGAGGCTGAGGAAACGGACGGACCGGCCACGAAAGCTTTCATGGCATCGCTTTTCTCATCCCTTCAAGAGGACTTACAAGCTATGCAGACTCAGCTCTCTGCAGACTTGAAAGAGGTGCGACGGGACTTGGAGGAGGTGGGAGACCGAGTGGCCACGCTGGAGGACTGCGAATCCGGAAGGGTTGAGGAACTGGAGATGATGCAGCAGGAGATCCTCCGGTTGAAGGAGCAACAAGTAGAGCTTCAGGCACACGCGGAGGACTTAGAAAACCGGTCCCGCCGGAACAACGTTTGTATCCGAGGGGTGCCGGCCCAAGCGGAGGAAGAGGACCTGAGGGGCTACATTGGGGCTTTGTTTCGCCACATTCTGGGGTACACCGAAGAAACGGATATTCAAATTGACTGGGTCCATAGAGTCAGCTTGCCCAGATCTGGAGACGCCCCGCCGGCGGACATACTTGCGTGTGTGCACGACTTTCAAATCAAGGAATCGATCCTTCGCCGGGTAAGGGTGGCCCACCCGGTCCAGGTCAGGTGCCATACCCTGATATTGTATCAGGACCTGTCCGTGATTACCCTCCACAAGCGCAGAGAATTTTGCCCGGTCACAGCGCACCTCATGGAGAAAGGGATATTGTTTTCGTGGGGGCACCCCTTCCGCCTCATCTTCCAGTCCAAAGGCAGACTACGGCAATTGATATCCCTTAGAGATCCCCTCGAGGTCGTGGGCCTTAAAGGAGAGACAGCTGCGGAGGTTATGTTATGTTAAATTGTTTTTATAAGGCGCACGTACACCGGGTTGGTTCCATGGCGCTGTTCTGAGAGGTGCCTGAGTCCTAGGGAGTTACTCGTAGGCTTGTTGAAACAGCCAAGTTTTGAGGAGCCTCCTAAAGCCTAGGAGGTAGGTGCAGGATCGAATTTCGGAGGGAAGAGAGTTCCAGATTCTTGGAGCTAGAACAGCATACCTAGCACCACCCAGGCGCTTTAGTTTGAAGGAAGGGGTGGACAGAAGGTGCTTGTGGGCCGAGCGCAAGTTACGCGAAGGTACATGCCTTAGAATAAGGCTGTCCAAGAATTTAGGGCTCCTCTCATTCAGGGATTTGAAGATGAGACAGCAAACCTTGAAGGCACAGCACTGTGTGATGGGGAGCCAGTGCAGCTTCCTCATGAGGGGGGTGACATGATGGTGCCTAGGTTGCTGAGAAATCGGTTGCGCTGCTTGGTTTTGTACCAGTTGCAGACGTTTGGTTAGGTAGAGAGGGATGCCAAAATACAGTGAGTTGGCATAGTCAACATGGGACATAACCATGGCAAGAACCACCTGGGTCAGGGCTTCCTGGGTGAGAAATCTTCTAATCTTCCTTATTTTTCTCAGCTGGAAGAAGCATGTGGATATCACTGACCCAATTTGAGACTTCATGGTGAGATCGTGGTTTATTGTTACCCCGAGGCTTTTGGCCGAGGCAGAAGGGGAGGGGGATTAGCCCAGTTCCTTTGGCCAAATGTGTGGGCCCCAGGTGTTGTGGATACCTCCAGTTAGAACTAGCTCGGTTTTGTCCGGATTGAGTTTTAGATGGTTGATATTCATCCACCCGCTGATGAATAGCATGGTGGACTGAAAATCACGGACCGAGTCGGGGGAGTTGCTGATGGGGAATATTAGTTGGAAGTCATCAGCATAGTTGAAAGTGCAGATATTCCTCTCTTTCAAAGCCCGATCAGTGGGAGGAGGTAGAGATTAAACAGGAGGGGGAGAGTGAAGAGCCCTGCGGGACTCCGCATGTGGTCCTTATTCTGGGAGCAGTAAACTGAGCAATGCGGACCGACTGAGAGCGGTTTTCCAAGAAAGAGCCGATCCAGCCCAGGGCTAGTCCCTGGATTCCCGCGTCTCTGACACGGTCGACCAGTATGCCATGGTCAACCGTGTCAAAAGCCGCGGAAAGATCAAGCAGGACAAGGGCCTGCGGGGAGCCCTTATCGGCATCCCTGCAGAGAGTGTCTAATACTGTCAGTATTACGGCCTCTGTGGAGTGTGCTGGGCGAATCCCTGCCTGATGGGGGTCGAGGTATTCAGACTCTTCTAAGAATCTGGAAAGGCATCTAGTTACATAAGTCTCCAGGTATGGGAGAAGGGAAATCGGACGGTAATTCGTCAGGATTTGGGGGTCCGCTCCTGCCTTCTTCAGGAGGGGGGCAACAATTGCCTCCTTGAAGGTTTCAGGGACAAGGCTATGGGACAGCGACTCATTCTATAAAGTCCCAGATTCAATCCGTGGCTGGGACTTGTTTCGGGATTTTAAAAATGGTGAGGAATTTTCTTCCCCTGCTCTCTGCCCCCCACAGAAAGACCATTGTCCAGGCTCTGGTTATCTCGAGATTGGACTACGTGAACTCTCTGTACTTGGGACTTCCCAGTTATCTAATCACCCGTTTGCAGGTGATCCAGAACACGGCTGCTAGGGCCATCTTTTTGGCTGGCCCTAGAACTCATTCGTCCCCTCTCTTGTTATCCCTGCATTGGCTCCCTGTTCAGAAAAGAATTCATTTTAAAGCACTGATTCTGGTTTTCAAAGCTTTTAATCAGATTGGAGCCCCTTATCTCAGACAAAGATTTCCTCATTACACTCCCCAACGTACCCTGAGGTCCTCATCTCAACTCTTGATTCCTGTTCCTAAAATTTCTCTTGCTCGGGTCGGAGGTCGATCTTTCCAAGTGATCGCCTCCCACCTATGGAACAGTCTCCCTTTGGCCCTCAGACAGGTTCAGGACCTCCTTACTTTCAGGAAAAAACATAAGACGTGGCTTTTCCAACTTTAATTCCCGTTTTTGGCAGGTTTCTCGTCTGGCTTTCTTCTGTTGTGTTTGTTTACGTGGTTTTTTGCTTAGCGCCGGGACACTCCTGGGAGTAGCCGTGCGCTTTATAAATGCCCAATTAACATAACATAACATAACAGAGATAAGGCTGGATTGGGAAGGGCGGTAAATATTTCTTTTAAGATGCCGGGAGGGCAGCAGTCCCTGGGAGAGCCAGATTTTACCTTGGATAGGAGATCCAAGAATGTCTGGTTGTTGATTATAGGGAATTGTGTGAAGATGCTGGGGTTTTTAGATGTAAGGAGGTGAGGCCCGAATCCCAGGACGACAAAAGACGCAAACAGCACCGATGGCGCAAGGCAGGGAAAACCCCCGGGAGACACAAACCGGGCACAGCCAACATGGCCAAAGAAAGGCAGGCGGTGCTCACCACTTTAGCCGGCTCGCCAGTATTGCAGGAGACTCCCTGAATTCCCAGAGGAATGCCAGGCAGCAGGGCTCAGGGTTGACGGAGTCGGAGAGGCGTACCAACCGCACAGATACTACACTTCAGCCTTGTCATATGGGAGCTGTGATCCCTCGGTGAGGGAATTTGAATCGCTTGCCTAAGTCCCGATTGGCCAACGTCCTGTAAAAGTTATTTTACTGTGACTGACTAATGTCACCACTTGTTCTACTGATTGTTGCTGATTTGTGTTTGTTATGTTATTTTTGTTTTCTTTTCACTCCTCCGCACCAGTTCCTCATAGCGTGTCCCTGTAGAAGTGCTTTCGCAATCTCCAGTTACTTAGACTGCTTGCATTATCTATTATGCCTCTATCTGAGGTGCGCTGTGCGACACACTCTTCCCTTGGGAACTAATGTTACTGAGCCTTAATATTCGGGGGTTAAATAACCCAGTAAAGCACACAGCAGTACTGTCTCTCTTGGAGCGTTCAGGGAGGGACATATATTTACTTTAAGAGACTCAGCTGATCCCCAAGGACACCAACTGCATGTGCTCCCGCTAGTTTCCCCGCCAGCTCTTGTCCTCGGGCCCCACTAAGAATAATGGGATAGCAATCCTGTTGTCCCAGACGTTTATTGGCAAGCTAATATCTACGAAAGCGGAAACAAAGGGGCGCCTCCTAGTGGTGCGCACAGTGGGGCTCCGTTTGCCTTCATCCTGGCCAACATTTACGCCCCGAATGAGCGACAGGAACCCTTTATTCCTAATGCGCTTGCAGAGGTTCTTGCGACCCTGGATGCGGCAGTTTTGATAGGGGGGGATTTTAATTTGGTCATGGACCCTGCTTTCCACCACTCCAGCCAGCGCTCTTCGCAAGCAGGAGCCTTCACGTCTGACGTCTGACTGGCGGAGGGGAAGCTCTGCGATGTCTGCACACTTCGTTGAGGGACTACACTTTTTATTCAGCAGTGTATAAATGGTATGTACGCATTGACCATTTTCTTAGTCCCCCACACTCATGGCTGTGGTCGGAGAAGCAAGCATAGAGCCACGATCCTTTTCGGACCACGTCATGATTTCTTTGACGCTAAGGTCAGACGACTCTCAACCCCGCGATTCCCGGTGGCGACTACGCAACATGTTGCTGCAATCCCCTTCCATGACGGCCGCAGTGCGCACAGTGCTTGCTGACTATCTCCGCACCAATGACGTAGAGGGTACTTCCTTATCATCAGTGTGGGAGTGTTGGAAAGTGGATTATTGGTACCAGCACAGTATAGGGCTCAGAATAGGTCTTAGAAAATTATTCCCATGCTCAACCCTTGGTAGTTTGGCTGCGAGCAGGCAGACTTAACTTCAAAGACAGGTATGTAAAGCATTTTAAAACACCAATTCAGTAAATAATTAAGACACAATGCACAATAAAAATCCAACACCAATTTATAACAATAGGAAATATTGTTATCTTTAAAATGACACCCAAACGACAAAAATCCAATGTAGGGATCCGGAGATATGAATTTGTAAAGATTCAGCATTATATAGCACATAGAAACCTATAGCGCCTTATAGGGACATCTGGTCGTGATAGACCGGGTCAAAGTCAAAGTTTCAGGCCGACTGCGATGGAGCCCTGCTCGGCTACCCCTCGCGGTAAGTCTCAGTCAAGGTTTTTACCTTCTGACTTAGAAACTTTTCTGGAGCTTTTCTTCCCAGGGTCTCTCAAAGCTCTGTCAGTCCGGATTCAGTGAAGGTTCGCCGGTTTGCCTTGCGACGAGCTCCTGGTCAAACTTATGGAAGTCCGACCTCCGGAGTGTTCCAGTGGGACGAACCAAGGATCCAGGCTGGCTCGCAGTTGAAGGCAGGCGGCTTGTCTGGCCAGGATGAGTCGGACCACTTATGGAGCTTTTTCCCAAAGTTGCTCCAAACTTCTGGAACTTCTTCTTTAAGTTCCCCAAAGGGTCCCAAAGTGTCTCAAACTTACTCCAAGGGTCTGGAAGCTCCAAGATGGTCCTTGAAAGTTGAGGACCTCAGTTCCCACAATCCACTTGGACAAAACCCTTACAAATCCACTGGTGGTGCTCCAGGTTGAGGATTCTTGGTGGTGATGTTCCAGGTGAGCTCTGTTAACCTGTAGCATGCAGGGAGTCCACTCTTTAGTCCTTTTACAGCAAGGTAGTCCACAGGGCTGTAGTTCTAGATGGTGCAGAAGGCGCAGTCTTCATAGAGCAGGTCTTAGTGAATTGCACATCAAACTTCTCAGCATGGCCCTTCTTGCTCCCTTAGGTTTCAAGCAGCAGATCTGGGAGGCTCTGCCCCTCTCAGATACTTATTCCAAGTTCTCTGGGTCAAGCAGGAGGGCACTCCTGTCCAATGGGGGCAGGGTAACGCCCAAGGTATGACCACATTCTGCAGAGTGTGGCGCTATTTTGTCTCAGAGTGCACAAATTCTTCCAAATTCATCATGGCTGATTCTCCAGCAGGGAGAGAAGAGCTGGCTAAACACACCCCTAGGGTGGTTAATCTCCACAGTCTCTCCCTCTTGCATCTGCTCATTCCTTCCTTAATCCTAGCATCTGGCGGGTTCAAAAGAGTAGAGTTGTAAATTACACTGGTGTCTTCCCCTTCCCTTGAAGTCCATTGTTCATGACTCCCCCCCCTGCTCTGGCATTCCTGTGTAGCAGAAAACTGCCCTCCCAGCAGAGCTGGTTAACCCCAGGGGCTCTTTATCACCTCTTCAAAGGAGCCTGGCTAATCCACTTAACTCTGACCAATCAGGACAGACCACTGGAAGGCTGAATCTGGCTTACAGACAAGAAAGTCTTACAACTTCTTGTCTCTACATTTTAGGAGAAATTCAACAATATCATATTGTTGGATTTATCAATACCATTCTAGGAAGTCTTTGAATGCTATTTTTATCATTCTCTTTAACTTCTGGCCATGTTAACCTATGTGGCAGGAGATTTGCAATGGGAAAAATGAGTTGGGCCATTTTTCCAGCACCAGGGCTGATGAAAACATATTTTAAAAGTACTCTGCCTATATCTACTGAACCCCCACCCCTGGAACACCTAGAGGAGACTTTAGGGGTTTTGAATATGTAAAAATATTGCAGATCCTCCCTCCACAGTGCTCCAAGCACCAAAGTCGATTTTGTGCAGCACTTTATCACAATGTGGGGAGTGAAATGCGCAATTTCACTTAACCCAGGTCATATAAAACTCATTTATAAGGTTCCTCCTTATAAATACCTGATCCCCCTACCACTGGGACACCTAGGGGAGACCCTGGGGCTACCTAATATGCCCAAACATTGTAGGTTATCCATTTTTAAGTGCCCCAAACACCAGAGTCGAGTGTGTGCACAATTTACTTTTTAAAAGCAGTCCTGCAACACAGAGATACTTTTAAACTGACCTCAGGCTTCAGCAGTGCACTCATGCAAGTGCAGAAAGGGCTGCTGGCCTCTAAACTGCCATGCCCTATTATATACTAGGGACTTAGAGGTAGTTTCAACCCCCCTGCCCTATTATGTACCAGGGCCTTATAGGGTAGGTCATGCCAATCACAGGGGTACCCCAACCCATAGTGTACCCTAGTGTATGTAGGTGTTTTCACTGTTTTCTAAGTGTCTCTTTCAGCATAGCACTGGCCCTGGGTAGGCAGAGCCCAGGGTCAGTCAGGGTCAGTTACCACCAGTACCAGTCAGCAAAAGTTGGGGGTGCCCAGGGCACAGGATGACTTTGCAACATAGCCCCTCCCCCAAACGAAAGGTGATGGGTTACTAACCTACACCCTGGTAGTCCTCATCAGCTAAGTGGAAAAACCTGGAAAGTCCACCCGCATTTGCATAGGCCACCCTAGGGCTGTGTTCCACTGTAAAGTCCATTCCTTGTAGTGAAATGGACCACCTTAACAGCTTGGGATTCTCCCCTCTCATCTGTATGAGCCATCTGAGAGGCCTGTGGTTAGTCCGAACAAGAAAGTGAGTCCCAAACAAATATGGTCTCAACTTTTTCAGGGACCAAACCACAGCAAAAGCCTCTCTCTCTGTGGCACTCCACCTCTGCTCTCTGGTAAGAAGTCTCCTGCTTATAAAGCATAGCTGCCAAGGTTTGAGATTGCTATGTGTGACATTTTCATAAATTCAGTATAATTATGAGTGACATTTCAACAACTACGAGTGACACTTTCTTGAGGGCAAATTGAGACTCTCCTCTTCCTAGCATGTCCACCACGGTGTCCTTGGACTTCTTGCACTGACGGTTCCTGCACTCTATCTGAGCGAGACAGCGCCAGAGCCCTCCTTAGGTGGTGGAGCTCACCCGCAGCACCTCCAATGCGAAAGGGATTCTCCACGTGCCACATGCCCTGGAGTGGCCTATGGAACCAAAGCCCCATGCAGGTGCGCTGATTGACCCACCATATGTGGCCGCCAACCCTAGGGGATCACTTCGTACAGGCCTTTAACTACAAGGCAAGGTACGGCCGTTCAGTTGCATCGTCTCCTCAGCGCAGACCCGCGGTCCTCTTCATCCGACCGCCAGTCCCCGTCCCCCCTGGAAGAAATAGTAATCAATTTCTTTTCCATTAAAGATTTTTCTTTGGGTATTGAGCAAAGGCAGGCTCAGTATGACTTGGTGTGACGCCAAGTGTAATCCCACATGACCCTTATGAACAGCAGAAAGTGCTCCCTGAGGACGCAGTCCAAAAAACAGGAATTCCACCCCATTACACTAGTTTCATTTTTATTATTGTTTTTTTCAGCAGTTTGGTTCAAAGGTAGAAATAGAAGCTCCGTATTGAAGGCCGAAATCAGGGACCACTACATTAGCTTAACACTGTCCTGTGAAGGCATAGAACAAAACTTGATATATAATCTAAAGACACTCATAACTGAGAGAAAAACAGAGCTTGCAGCATGTGTGGGTATTGCTCAGATGGGTTCCATGTATATGCCATCTCGTGTTGGGCTTGGAATGGTACAACCATTTTTTTCTTTGAAGAACCTCTTTCGGTTTCGGGGTGTGAATTCTGATACCTCCCCTGAAAACAACAATGCACTACAAACACACTGACTCCTCTTAAATGTTGTTTTTCCTGCCATAGTGCCCGGACGTGTTTTTAAAATCTCCATTCTGCTGCTCACTGGAGTTCTATCGTTTGCAGCCTCAGTGAGCCAGGGTAGAACTTGCTAGTAACACCGACCAGCAGGGAGCTGATCGCGCTAAGCGCTTAAAAGCAAATTTCAATTAACACTCGGCTGGCACTCACTGACATGTGACTTACTTGTGACTCAGGCGAGCCAAAGAAATTTGGTTACAGCCCACCCGGCCGCCTCCTTAGAGTCCTGCCTGGCTGCACGACTCGCTTTGCAAATGTGCGCTGCGCTCCCCGGGCATCAGACTCACTCAGAGCAGCAGGTACATTTGAGCTGCACAGTGGGCTCCAGCGGCTGCCACGGACCCGTGGGGTTGGGTCTGATGCCATCATTGATTTTAATTTACCGCCTGCAGTGGGAGCAGCTCTGCAGCTCAGAAGCAGGGGTATCTGCTCCCTACTCCGTAGAGCTCATATACCGGGAACAGCTGTAACTAAACGGTTTTAAAGATCAGTAGGGCTGCAGCCGCATTGATGTGTTAATTGAAACTCGTGTGGCTGGTACTTACTTCAAGTCGTTTGCCACCCACTTCCTTAGCCCAGGGCTGTCCTCAGGGCTGTCCTCAGAGTCTGCTGTGTTGTCCAATGATAGACACTGTCCTGGGCGGCCGCTGCAACTGCCGGTCACCGTGACCGACTCCATGATGTGAGCTTGTTAATGAATAATTGAGACAGCACACGACGGCGGCCCTGGCAGGTGTGAGCAGCAGGCAGCGCGTCGAGCTCCATAATTGCGGCAGAGCCCGCAAATCCAGCCTGAGCAGCGGCCCGCTTCCTCCGAAAACAAACTCCCCGCCTTTGGTAGCAGGACGTGACGCCCCCACCCAACTGCGCCAGCCTGACCATGACGTCAGGCTGTAAGAACCGCGCCACGGGAAATATTCAAAATGAAACATTGTTGCACATCAGTGAGCCAGCAGCCTTAACTGTAAGACTAAAGCCTGCATGGGAACGGCGCGCCCGCCACCGGCGGCGCGCTGCCAGCTGCCCAAGTCACTCCATGATATTAGTTTAGGTAGCGCTTCAGTGAGGCTGCTGAAGTACTATGCATGTGCGTGACAACGCATTTCATTGCGGTGATGCGGATCACCATACTGAAATGCGTTAGTACGCCTGATGCGTGATACTTGGCAGGACTGATAAAGGCAACTGGCTGATCAAGGCCCTCTTCATTTAGCTGTGACAACACTGCCCCAATCCCTTGCTCTGAAGCATCTGTGTGAACCACACATTCTTTTGTGTAGTCAGAGGCCAGCAGCACTGGTGCTGAACACATAGCAGCTTTCAGAGTATCAAAAGCCTTCTGAGACTCTGGGGTCCAATCCACCTTTTGGGCCTCTTCTTAGAAGTGAGTTCTGTTAGGGGCCTCACAGTGGTACCATAATTTTGAACAAACCTTCTATAATACCCTGTCAGTCCAAGGAATGCCCTGACCTGAGTCTGGGTAACAGGAGCTGTCCAATCCAAAATAGTTTGAATCTTGGCCTGGAGAGGCTGTACATGGCCTCCACCTACCAGGTGGCCCAGGTATACCACAGAACTCTGCCCTATATGGCACTTACTTGCCTTAATAGTCTGGCCTGCCTGTTTCATGGCCTGAAGCACTTCCCTTAGGTGGCTTAAGTGATCCCCCCAGGTAGAACTATATACAGCTATATCGTCCAGGTAAGTTGCACTGAACTGTTCCAACCCAGACAAGACCCTGTTCACCAACCTTTGGAAGGTGGAAGGTGCATTCTTTAAGCCAAAAGGCATTACCTTGAACTGATAATGTCCCTCTGGTATGGAGAATGCTGACCTCTCCTTTGTTCCATCAGTGAGGGCAATCTGCCAGTAACCTGAAGTCAAATCAAAAGTACTCAGGTACTTAGCAGCCCCTAACCTGTCAATTAGCTCATCAGCTCTTTGTGACTGCATTCAATCCTCTGTAGTCCACACAGAACCAGAACTCCTTGGGTCCCCCCTGTGGATTAGGTTTGGGCACCAGCACCACTGGACTGGCCCATGGACTTTCAGACGGTTCAATTACCCCCAATTCCAGCATTTTAGCTACCTCAGCTTTAATGCTGGCTCTGACATGGTCAGACAACCTATACAGTTTATTTTTGACAGGTAGGCTGTCACCAGTGTCAATGTGGTGCACACACCACTCAGTGGTGTGTGGGGTCAAAGAGAACAGGCCAGCAAACTGCTCCAGCACTTTTTATTTTTTTAAATTTTTTTTATTGACAGCTTGATGGTACATAGCGATGCGTAGTAGCCCACTCGCAGGTGGGAAGAGCTTTTGATTCGTACTATAGTGTCCATTACAAGCCGATTTTATAACATCAACCAAACTCCCCAATACGAAGTACCCCTACCCCCCCTGCCCCCCCCCCAACTACCCGCCCTCCCCACCTTGGCACTCCTGAATACAGTCATGGCATATTGGCAGTAATACATTGCAACACCCCGCTTCTCACAAAGTAGTATTTCAGACATTCCGGAGCTCATACAGTGTGCACCACTCCTGGGAGTTAAACCAAGTCCGGGCTAGTAAGGAGATACCCAGTAAGAGGAGCCCAGAAATCCTTGGGTCTAGATGCCTCAGGCAGCTCCTCCGCATATAGTCCCAGCTGGTCCCTGCAGTAGAGCAAATCTCTGATCCATCTAGCTGCCGTAGGCAGGGCCCTTGCTCCCCAGCATTGTGCCACCGCTCTCTTTGCGAAGAGAGTAGCTATGGCTACCAAGCGTCTATTGCCAGGTTTCAGTTTCCGCACCCACCCCAGCAGACACACCACAGGCACACACGCAACAGGCTCAGCAACAACTGCAGACAATATCTGCGTGACTCATTCCCAGAATTTGAAAATGCCAGCACATGACCAAGCTAAGTGCATAAAATCCGCATCCGCTTGACCGCAGCGCACACAGCATGCACTGTCACGCAAGCCAAACTTGTATAATTGACTCGGAGTATAGTAAAGCTGATGTAAATACTTAAAGTGAATTATGCGGAGGTTGCAATTCGCGGTCAGTCGCCCGGTCAGCGCACAACAAAATTTCCAGTCGTCCAGCGTCAACTCAGCAGATAGCAGGTCATTCCATCTAGTGTATGAGGGGGATGTAGTGAGTTCTTGCTCCCGAAGTGACGCATTATACAGCCTGGTGATCAACCCAACGCGATTCTCGCTTCCCAACACCGCCCGCAAGGCTTGTAATGTTCGTGGTTCATGAGGGAACTCGGGATAGATGTCCCGGATCGCTTGCCGCACGCGCACATAAGTAAACCCTAACATAAATCCGGTGTTGTGACCCGCCTGCAGGTCCGACAAAGACCGGAATCGTCCATTCTCATATAGGTCTCCTAGCTGCGCAATCCCCACCGCATTCAATACCTTCAGGGCTGCTGGTTCCCTAGCGGCTGAAATATCAGGATGGGCTGCGAGCGGCAATGTGGGAGTGTATAAGTATCCCAGCCGTGCTCTGCTAGCAAGCGCGTTCCATGCCCAGGCCGTGCAGTGAACTGGGTTGATTTCTGTTCGCGGGCCGCCACTGCCCCCCATCAACGCAGCCGCTCTCAGGGGCATCGGCAATATCGAGTCCGCCTCAATTGCAGTGTGCGGTTGAAATCTCTGCGGGTAGTACCAGAAGTGCGCAAACTGCGCCTGGGCGCACAGGTAATAAAGACGCATGTCAGGAGCCTCAAAGCCCCCTCGGTCAAAGGGTAACGTTAGTACAGTCCAGCTACAGCGGGGTTTTTGCCCCCCCAAACAAACGTTAGCAGGGTCGTCTGCAACGCGGCAAAGAACGCTTTATTCAATCGGATGGGGATATTGATAAAGAGATAAAGGAGTTTGGGAAGAAAAGACATCTTGACGACCGCTATACGATCCGCAAGTGAAAGGGGCAGTCTTGCCCACCGCGCTGCCTGATCCGTGATCCCGTCCACAGCCCGGCCATAATTAGCCGTAATCACCACCTCTGGGTCCCTATGCAGCCATATACCGAGATATTTTACTGGGTTAACAGACCATGTTAAAGGATAATCAAGTTCCATCTCTGTGGTCCCAGCGGTCAGCGGAAAAACTGTGGACTTGGCCCAATTGATACCCAGTCCCGAGAATCGTTCAAATTTTACATACTCCCGCAGTAGCGCTGGTAAATAGATGGCCGGTTCTCGGACATACAGCAGCATGTCGTCGGCATACAGGGAGACCACCAAGGGCCTCTGCCGGAACCTCAATGCGGCCTGTGCATGTAATTGACGGAGCTTACACGCCAGAGGCTCAAGCGCCAGAGCAAAGAGCATGGGCGACAGGGGGCAGCCCTGCCGCGTGCCCCGTTTAATAAAAAAGGGATCTGAAATCCAGCCGTTCACCCGAATCCGCGCCACTGGCGCAGTGTACAAGAGGTGTATCCATTTGAGGAAGAACAGCGGCATGCCCATGCGCTGCAGGACCGTAAACATGAATTCCCATTGTAGCGAATCAAAGGCCTTGGCCGCATCCAGCAGCACGGCCACCGCCTGGAAGTCACGTTCAAAGTAGTGCAGGGTAGCGAAGATTGTGCGGAGATTATGCATGGTGGACCTAGAGGGAACAAATCCTGACTGATCTGGGAGGACCAATTTGGGTACCAAGGGTTGTAGCCGAGTGGCGATCAATTTAACCAAAATCTTGGCATCAATATTTATTATGGAGAGGGGCCTGTATGAGTCGCATAGGTTCGCCGCCTTATCCGGTTTCAGCAGCATAACCAACAGGGCCTCCGTAAGGGAGGGAGGCAAAGCTCCAGATTCATATGCTTCGGCGAATACCTCCAGCAGGCGCGGTGCTAAGTCCTCCGCATATGCCTTATAAAATTCGCTGGGGAACCCGTCAGGTCCAGCTGCCTTACAGGTCGGAAGAGACATGATGGCTAGTTTAACATCTTCAACATCAAAGGGTTGTATTAGATATTCCCGGTGGTGTGGTGGTAGCCAACCCAGTGCGACATCATCCAAATATGCATGAAGTTCCTCAGCTGCGGGAGCCTCACGGTCCCCATATAAGTCTGAGTAATAACCCAGCACCACGCTGCTAATTTCAGCCGTGCCATACTGTGGCACTCCCCCCCCGTCCAGCAGTTCGGTTATAGTGGCTTGGTGTCGTGGGGCAGCCAGCCGCTGCGCCAGCGTGCGGCTAGGACGCCCCCCCTCTCCATAATGGCGGGCGATGCATCGCCGAGACCTATGCGCCATTTCTTGATCTACTGTCTCATTGTGCTCCGTCACCAGCACGCGGATTTTAGAGAGCGTCTCCGGTGCAGGGTCGTGAGCATAGGCCCGTTCCAGTGCGACTATTTCCCCGGCAAGTTTATGAATTCTGCGGCGTAAATCTTTTAGAACCCCTGCCTGCGCTCCAATACAAACCCCCCGAATCGTAACCTTAAAGGCCTCCCAAAGAATCGCCTGGCTATCCACTGTTCCCTCATTTTCTCTGAAAAAATCGTTAATGGCTTCTCCCACTGTATGTTTGAAGACCTGATCAGTCAGAGAGGACGGCTGTAACCTCCACGAGAATGGGGGCCTTTCATGACCCGGGACCCGCAACTCAAGAAGAACCGGGGAGTGGTCAGATAGCGTTTGTGCTAGGTGTTGCACATCCAGGACCCAGGTGCAAGCAACCTCCGATACTAGCCAGTAGTCCAGCCTGGACCAAGTGCCATGCACCGTAGAGATAAATGTACCCTCCCTAGTCCCCGGATGCCTAATACGCCGGACATCATGCAGATTCCCTGCTTCCAGTAGGCCCAGTAGAGCCATGGTCGTCAGTCTCTGCCGTCCCGCTCCCGTTCCTGCCCTGTCTGCGTGCACATCCAAACAGGTGTTGAAGTCCCCCCCCATATAATTTCTGCAAAGGGGAACGCTGAGACGCGACGCCACACATCCGCATAAAAAGAGTGATCATCCACGTTTGGACCATAGACATTTACCAATAGCACACTCGCACCCCCAAGCGTACCATGCACAATGGCTAGCCTGCCCTGATCATCGGTTTCAGTCCTATGAACCTGAAATGGGACCCCTCTTTTGACAAGGATCATCACCCCCCGAGAGTAGGATGAATAGGAAGATATAACCCGCGCCCCCGCCCATCGGGACCCCACCTTTTGTTCAGACTGTGTAGTAAGATGAGTCTCCTGCAGCAGTGCCACTTGGACATTGAGCCTATCTAAGGTTGCCATCACAGTGCGTATCTTTTTTGGGCTATTTAGGCCTCGTACGTTCCAAGTTAAGAAACGGAAATTACCCCGCATTACTGTAATAGGGGTGATAATGACATACACATAAACAACATTGCAGAAGACCGGTAAGTCGATAGCCCGCTGAGCGTTGCAACATAAGACAGCAGTAAACCCAGGTAGTCCACAGTAGATACATTCCCCCAAAGCTCCCAAAGCACATTAAGTGCATGTGTACAAAGAAAAGCAAGATTCAGGTCTGCGACATTCGTGCCAGACGTTAGAGAGCAAGTATTCAGACAGTGCCATCCGCGACCTCTCCCCCCGTTCCTCCCCCCCTCTCCCACCCCCACCCACTTTGACCTCCCTCAACTCGCCAAAGCCATCCCTGATAAACCCATCTAACTCCCATCTAACATCGCCAACAAATAACAGTGTGTGGGGAATTCCCATATGGGGGCGTCAGAGTGCTACTTTCCTCCCACTAGGTAGGAGGTGGCTGATCAGGTCGTGTACCTGTGTTACAATCCTGAAGCTGATACTGAACCAAGTGCGTCCTGTCTAAACTACATATGGCATTGCAGCCCTCGTCTTGAGAGCAGAAATGGGAGCCAAATAGGCAAAACGAGTGCCCACATATAAGACCAATCTAATAAACAGTGCTGTTAAGGCCCCTTAGAGAATGGCTCCGATCATAGGGTACTCTGATATTGTCAATTCCCCTCTCCCTGATCAGTCTCAGGATCTCGGCACTGCCTCTTCAAGTGCTTCGCATGCTCCATCGCTGCCTTTGGAGTCGAGAAGATTTTAAAGCGCCCCTCCGCTCCCACACGGAGCCGAGCCGGATACAGCATAGCATACGGTATGTCCTCGGACTGGAGGAATTTTTTTACGGCTCCATACTCACGCCGAGCCGCCTGAACCGCGGCAGTGAAGTCAGGGAAGAAGGACAAATTGTTCCCCTGGTGGCAGATGTTACCTTTCTCCCTGGCCAGTCGCAAGATGGTGTCCCGATCCCGATAGTTCAATAGCCGGGCTATGACTGGCCGGGGAGGGGCCCCAGGGGCCGGACGCGCCGCCAGGGAACGGTGGGCTCGCTCCACCACGAATATTGGAGACAGCTGCTCAGTTCCAAATACCTCCTTAATGAGAGACTCCATGTATAGTTCCATTTTACCCGCGTTTGTGGATTCAGGAAGGCCCAAAAGGCGGATGTTGTTCCTCCGAGACCTGGCCTCCAAATCCTTGTTCTTGGCCTGTATTATGGCTAATACCTTTTCCATATTGAGAGCCTTACTAGTGACATCACTGAGTCCATCCTCCGCAGTAGACACCCTCTGCTCCACCTCCCCCATTCTTGTAGACTGCTTTTCTAATTGGGAGGACATGTGGTCCAGCCTGTGATTGATGGTGGACATGCTGCCCTCAATGGCCTGTAGACTTTTCTGCATCGCCAGCAGCGTAGACTCCAGACTGGAAGCGCCATCTCCCTGACAGTCCGCCTCCGAATCAGAAGCTGCCTTCTGAGGGACCCTGCTAGATTTTCGTGCCTCAAAAGTGAGGCCGGGCTGCGATTTATCTGGTTTACCCATATTCAGCTGTGGTAACAGCGGGTGCCCTGGAACTCCCCCAGCAACAACGTTCAGAGGCCTGTAGTATGCGTACGGGGGACCCCCGAACCGCACCACGTGCGTTCCAGAGAGTTCAGCTCCCAGCAGAGGCACACCCTCCCCCAGCTCCAGAGAGAGGGTGTTTGGTACCCAGTGACGCGAACCGGAGGATCCTCCACGACTCTCCCAGCAGCCAGCAATCAATGGCCCCCACAACAACAGCCAGGCTAGGTCAAAAAAGGGGTGCAGGCGGCGGGGAACTGGGACACGCCACAAAACTCGGGGATCAGGCGGTCTCCATCAGCGCTACACCATTAGCCTCACGCAGCCCCGCCCAGGCGAGAGCTCATCAGCAGGGGGGGCCAACCTCTACACAGCAGCAAAGCATCAGCCAGTCTCTGCCCCCCTAACCGGCATTTTCAGGCCTCGCCGTGCAGGCAATCATCTACGGGCTCGCCACTTCCACAAGCCACAGCAGGCAGGCCACAGCCCCAGACCCCAGCCACCGCCGCAGCCGCAGGCCGAGGCCCGGACCGCCCCCCACCTACCGCAGCCCAGCGGGCGCTGACGACACACCGCAGCAGCCGGGATCCTGTTGCAGCGGTGATCCCACAGGCCCCCGGCACAGGGCGCCAGACGTGCAGCAGTCCCGGGCAATCTCAGGCCCCCGTCAGCAGCTCGCAGCCATCGCAGCCCCCGCCGTCAGCACAGGGCAGAGGGATCAGGAGTCCTCGCTGCAGGCTCAGAGCCCAGAGAAGCGCTCAATCCTCGCTCGCTGCCATGGCGGCCGCCATCTTGTGTATGAGTCGCACAGGGCCGACCCAGCGCCACAGATATCGGGTCCCCTCAGCCGACTAGGCAGGCCCCACCGCCGGCGGAGTGTCCCCGCAGCCAGAGCAACGCAGCAGGCACTTGGTTTGCTTAATTTATCCGCAGATTCTGGGCGGATTGCAGATCAGCCGGGCGGAGCAGCACTTAATGTGCGGCCATCTTGCCGGCGCCCTCTAGCGCCCCCCAACTGCTCCAGCACTTGCTTACAGTCATTGTGCTGCTGGTCTGTCAACTTGGGAGAGAGTACAACCCAACACCAATTTATAACAATAGGAAATATTGTTATCTTTAAAATGACACCCAAACGACAAAAATCCAATGTAGGGATCCGGAGATATGAATTTGTAAAGATTCAGCATTATATAGCACATAGAAACCTATAGCGCCTTATAGGGACATCTGGTCGTGATAGACCGGGTCAAAGTCAAAGTTTCAGGCCGACTGCGATGGAGTACAGAAAGAGGAAAAGTCACACACTACACCCTGCTCGGCTACCCCTCGCGGTAAGTCTCAGTCAAGGTTTTTACCTTCTGACTTAGAAACTTTTCTGGAGCTTTTCTTCCCAGGGTCTCTCGAAGCTCTCAGTCAGTCCGGATTCAGCGAAGGTTCGCCGGTTTGCCTTGCGACGAGCTCCTGGTCAAACTTATGGAAGTCCGACCTCCGGAGTGTTCCAGTGGGACGAACCAAGGATCCAGGCTGGCTCGCAGTTGAAGGCAGGCGGCTTGTCTGGCCAGGTTGAGTCGGACCACTTATGGAGCTTTTTCCCAAAGTTGCTCCAAACTTCTGGAACTTCTTTAAGTTCCCCAAAGGGTCCCAAAGTGTCTCAAACTTACTCCAAGGGTCTGGAAGCTCCAAGATGGTCCTTGAAAGTTGAGGACCTCAGTTCCCACAATCCACTTGGACAAAACCCTTACAAATCCACTGGTGGTGCTCCAGGTTGAGGATTCTTGGTGGTGATGTTCCAGGTGAGCTCTGTTAACCTGTAGCATGCAGGGAGTCCACTCTTTAGTCCTTTTACAGCAAGGTAGTCCACAGGGCTGTAGTTCTAGATGGTGCAGAAGGCGCAGTCTTCATAGAGCAGGCCTTAGTGAATTGCACATCAAACTTCTCAGCATGGCCGTTCTTGCTCCCTTAGGTTTCAAGCAGCAGATCTGGGAGGCTCTGCACCTCTCAGATACTTATTCCAAGTTCTCTGGGTCAAGCAGGAGGGCACTCCTGTCCAATGGGGGGCAGGGTAACGCCCCAAGGTATGACCACATTCTGCAGAGTGTGGCGCTATTTTGTCTCAGAGTGCACAAATTCTTCCAAATTCATCATGGCTGATTCTCCAGCAGGGAGAGAAGAGCTGGCTAAACACACCCCTAGGGTGGTTAATCTCCATAGTCTCTCCCTCTTGCATCTGCTCATTCCTTCCTAGCATCTGGCTGGGTTCAAAAGAGTAGAGTTGTAAATTACACTGGTGTCTTCCCCTTCCCTTGAAGTCCATTGTTCATGACTCCCCCCCCCTGCTCTGGCATTCCTGTGAGCAGAAAACTGCCCTCCCAGCAGAGCTGGTTAACCCCAGGGGCTCTTTATCACCTCTTCAAAGGAGCCTGGCTAATCCACTTAACTCTGACCAATCAGGACAGACCACTGGAAGGCTGAATCTGGGCTTACAGACAAGAAAGTCTTACAACTTCTTGTCTCTACATTTTAGGAGAAATTCAACAATATCATATTGTTGGATTTATCAATACCATTCTGGGAAGTCTTTGAATGCTATTTTTATCATTCTCTTTAACTTCTGGCCATGTTAACCTATGTGGCAGGAGATTTGCAATGGGAAAAATGAGTTGGGCCATTTTTCCAGCACCAGGGCTGATGAAAACATATTTTATAAGTACTCTGCCTATATCTACAGAACCCCCACCCCTGGAACACCTAGAGGAGACTTTAGGGGTTCTGAATATGTAAAGATATTGCAGATCCTCCCTCCACAGTGCTCCAAGCACCAAAGTCGATTTTGTGCAGCACTTTATCACAATGTGGGGAGTGAAATGCGCAATTTCACTTAACTCAGGTCATATAAAACTCATTTATAAGGTTCCTCCTTATAAATACCTGACCCCCCTACCACTGGGACACCTAGGGGAGACCCTGGGGCTACCTAATATGCCCAAACATTGTAGGTTATCCATTTTTAAGTGCCCCAAACACCAGAGTCGAGTGTGTGCACAATTTACTTTTTAAAAGCAGTCCTGCAACACAGAGATACTTTTAAACTGACCTCAGGCTTCAGCAGTGCACTCATGCAAGTGCAGAAAGGGCTGCTGGCCTCTAAACTGCCATGCCCTATTATATACCAGGGACTTAGAGGTAGTTTCAACCCCCCTGCCCTATTATGTACCAGGGCCTTATAGGGTAGGTCATGCCAATCACAGGGGTACCCCAACCCATAGTGTACCCTAGTGTATGTAGGTGTTTTCACTGTTTTCTAAGTCAATCAATCAATCACAGAATTTGTAGAGCGCACTACTTACCCGCGAGGGTCTCAAGGCGCTGGGGAGAAAAAGGGGGGGAGGGGGTGCTGCTACTGGTTGAACAGCCAGGTCTTGAGTCGTCTCCTGAAGGTCAGCAGGTCTTGGGTCTGTCGTAGGCTTAGTGGAAGGGTGTTCCAGGTCTTGGCGGCGAGGTGTGAGAAGGATCTGCCGCCGGTGGTTGTTCTTCGAATGCGAGGGACGGTGGCGAGGGAGAGGTCGGCGGAGCGGAGCTGGCGGTTGGGGACATAGAAGAAGAGTCGTCTGTTGAGGTAGGCTGGGCCAGTCTTGTGGGGTGCCTTGTGTGCGTGGATGAGGAGTTTGAAGGAGATTCTCCTGTCGACGGGGAGCCAGTGCAGGTTCCTCAGGTGGGGGGTGATGTGGCTGTGGCGTGGTACGTCGAGGATCAGGCGTGCGGAGGCGTTTTGTATGTGTTGCAGTCGCTTGATGAGCTTGGCCGGGCCTCCCGCGTAGAGGGCATTCCCATAGTCGAGTCTGCTACTGACGAGGGCCTGGGTGACTGTTCTTCTTGTATCTGTCGGGATCCACCTGTAGATCTTGCGAAGCATGCGGAGGGTGTTGAAGCAGGAGGAGGAGACTGCGTTGACTTGCTTGGCCATGGAGAGCGTTGAGTCGAGGATGACTCCCAGGTTGTGTGCGTGGTCGGTGGGTGTCGGGGCTGCTCCCAGCGTCGTTGGCCACCAGGAGTCGTCCCAGGCTGAGGGGTTGGAGCCGAGGATTAGGACCTCTGTCTTGTCCGTGTTCAGCTTTAGTCGGCTGATCTTCATCCAATCGGCGACGGCCTTCATTCCTTCATGGAGATTGGATTTGGCGGCGAGGGGGTCCTTGGTGAGGGAGAGGATCAGTTGAGTGTCGTCGGCGTAGGAGATAATGTTGAGGTCGTGCTGTCTGGCGATGCGTGCGAGCGGGGCCATGTAGATGTTGAACAGTGTTGGGCTGAGGGAAGATCCCTGGGGTACGCCGCAGATGATCTCGGAGGCTTCGGATCGGAAAGGTGGGAGGCGGATTCTCTGGGTTCTGCCGTCGAGGAAGGAGGTGGTCCATTCCAGGGCCTTGTCTCGGATCCCTGCGTCGTGGAGGCGTGCGCGTAGAGTGCGGTGGCAGACAGTGTCGAAGGCGGCGGAGAGGTCCAGCAGGATGAGGGCTGCGGTCTCACCGTTGTCCAGCAGGGTCCTGATGTCGTCGGTGGCGGCGATGAGGGCAGTCTCAGTGCTGTGGTTGCTGCGGAACCCTGATTGGGATGGGTCCAGGATGCTGTTTTCTTCGAGGTATCGGGTTAGCTGTTTGTTGACGATCTTCTCGATGACCTTGGCTGGGAACGGAAGCAGGGAGATGGGCCGGAAGTTCTTAAGGTCTCTCGGGTCCGCCTTGGGTTTTTTGAGTAGGGTGTTGATCTCTGCGTGTTTCCAGCTCTCTGGGAAGGTCGCGGTCTCGAAGGAGAGATTGATAACGTTGCACAGGTGGGGTGCGATGGAGCTGCTGGCTTTGTTGAAGATGTGGTGCGGGAAAGGGTCTGTCGGGGAGCCGGAGTGTATTGTGCTCATGGTCTTGATGGTGACATCGATGTTCACGCTGGCCCAGGCTGGCAAGGGGTCATGGTCGATGGTGTGCGGCGGGTCTGGTGTATCTATCTTAGTAGGGGCTGTCTGGGTGTTGAAGCTGTCGTGGATGTCGGCGATCTTGCGGTGGAAGAAGGTGGCGAGGGAATCGCACAGGGCTTGCGACGGCGGGATGTCGTTGGTGTTGGAGCTGGGGTTGGAGAGTTCCTTCACGATGTTGAAGAGCTCCTTGCTGTTGTGTGCGTTGTTGTCGAGGCGGTCTTTGAAGGAGAATCTCTTGGCGGACCTGATGAGGTGGTGGTGGTTACGGATGGCGTCTTTGTGGGCTGCGTGGCTGTCCGGTGTCTTATCACTGTGCCATTTCTTCTCTAGTTTCCAGCAGGTACGCTTGGAAGCTAGGAGTTCCGGGGTGAACCAGCTGGCTCTTTTGGTGGTGTCGCTGTAGGTGAGTTTTTTCAGCGGGGCGAGGGTGTTGGCACAGTCATCTATCCATCGTCTGAGGTTGCAGGCAGCGTCGTCGGTGTTGGATGGGTCGGAGGGAGGGCTGAGAGTGAGGTTTGCCCGTAGTTGGTCTTCGGTGACTTTGCTCCAGCAGCGGCGTGGGATCTGTTGGGTGCGGTGGTGTGTGGTGGGTTTCTGGAAGGTGAAGTGGATGCAGCGGTGGTCGGTCCAGATGAGTTCCGTGGTGTGGCTGAAGGAGACGTGGGAGCTTGAGGAGAAGACGGGGTCGAGCGTGTGGCCGGCGGAATGAGTCGGTGTTGTGGACGAGCTGTCTCAGTCCGAGGTTGGCGAGGTTGTCGATCAGGGTGGTGGAGTTGCTGTCGTTGTTGTTCTCCAGGTGAAAGTTCAGGTCTCCGAGGAGGATGTAGTCGGTAGAGGTCAGGGCGTGCGTGCTGATGAAGTCGGCGATGGAGTCGCTGAACTGGGGTCGGGGTCCAGGGGGTCTCTAAGGGTGGTGTTGGGGTCCGTGTGGATCTGGAAGTGCATGTGTTCGGCGGTGCAGAGAAGGTCGTCGGTGCTGGTCGAGACCCTGATGGAGTTCTTGTGGACGATGGCGATTCCTCCTCCTACTCCGTTGACGCGGTCTCTGCGGGTGATCTTATAGCCGTCTGGGATGGCTATGGCGATGTCGGGTGCGGAGGAGTCGTTCATCCAGGTCTCTGTCAGGAAGGCGACGTCTGGTGATGATGTGTCGAGCAGGTCCCAGAGCTCGACGGGCGTGTTTGCGTGCGGAGCGGGTGTTCCAGTAGCATGCATCGGAGGTGGTTGAGGTCCTTCTTGGCGGGCGCTTCGGTGGCTCTGAGGCTGGTGTAGCTGCAGTTCCGGCAGGTGAAGGGGCCATGAGTGCGTTTCGGGGCGGCCTTGAAGCAGTTGTGTGTCCGTCCGGGGTTGAGAGCGTGGAGTGTGGTGGCATCGTAACGGCGTCGGTCCTCGAGGCTGGAGCGGGGGGCGCGCGGCCCAGGAGTTCTGGCACTGGGCGCGGTCCAGGCGCGGACGGGCGCAGACGGGCTTGCCTTAGGCGCGCCAGCGGCACGGCCGCGCAGCGGCAGCCATATATGGGGAGGTGGGAGGGAGGAGCAGCTGGGAGGCGGGAGGCAGGGGCAGCGAATGGGCAGTCAGGGGGGCGGGGCCGCAGGAGACGCAGCGGCGGGAGTGGAGAGAGGCGACGGGGGGTACAGAAGGCAAAGTTGGGCACAGAAAAATGGGGGCACGAGGGGAAAACAGAAGGCAAAATGGACACACAGAATGGGGGCACGAGGGGAAACAGAAGGCAAAATCGGGCACAGAAAATGGGGGCAACGAGGGGAAACAGAAGGCAAAAATGGACACACAGAATGGGGGCAACGAGGGGAAACAGAAGGCAAAAATGGACACACAGAATGGGGGCAACGAGGGGAAACAGAAGGCAAAAATGGACACACAGAATGGGGGCAACGAGGGGAAACAGAAGGCAAAAATGGACACACAGAATGGGGGCAACGAGGGGAAACAGAAGGCAAAAATGGACACACAGAATGGGGGCAACGAGGGGAAACAGAAAGCAAAAATGGACACACAGAATGGGGGCACGAGGGGAAACAGAAAGCAAAATGGACACAGGAGATGGGGCACGAGGGGAAACAGAAGGCCAAACGGGCACCGAGGCAACAGCAGCGGGGCGAGCTTACCAGCAGCAGCAGCGGGCAGGACAACACAGGCGGAGCTGTGTGGCGGGGGAGCGACCTACCTGGCAAGGTCAAGGGTCGCTCTCTCACGCGCGCAGCGGCCGCCATATATGGGGAGGTGGGAGGGAGGAGCAGCTGGGAGGCGGGAGGCAGGGGCAGCGAATGGGCAGTCAGGGGGCAGGGCCGCAGGGGACGCAGCGGCGGGAGTGGAGAGAGGCGACGGGGGGTACAGAAGGCAAAGTTGGGCACAGAAAAATGTCTCTTTCAGCATAGCACTGGCCCTGGGTAGGCAGAGCCCAGGGTCAGTCAGGGTCAGTTACCACCAGTACCAGTCAGCAAAAAGTTGGGGGGTGCCCAGGGCACAGGATGACTTTGCAACATAGCCCTCCCCCCCAAACGAAAGGTGATGGGTTACTAACCTACACCCTGGTAGTCCTCATCAGCTAAGTGGAAAAACCTGGAAAGTCCATCCGCATTTGTATAGGCCACCCTAGGTCTGTGTTCCACTGTAAAGTCCATTCCTTGTAGTGAAATGGACCACCTTAACAGCTTGGGATTCTCCCCTCTCATCTGTATGAGCCATCTGAGAGGCCTGTGGTTAGTCCGATCAAGAAAGTGAGTCCCAAACAAATATGGTCTCAACTTTTTCAGGGACCAAACCACAGCAAAAAGCCTCTCTCTCTGTGGCACTCCACCTCTGCTCTCTGGTAAGAAGTCTCCTGCTTATAAAGCATAGCTGCCAAGGTTTGAGATTGCTATGTGTGACATTTTCATAAATTCAGTATAATTATGAGTGACATTTCAACAACTACGAGTGACACTTTCTTGAGGCCAAATTGAGACTCTCTTCTTCCTAGCATGTCCACCACGGTGTCCTTGGACTACTTGCACTGACGGTTCCTGCACTCTCCCTGAGCGAGACAGCGCCAGAGCCCTCCTTAGGTGGTGGAGCTCACCCGCAGCACCTCCAATGCGAAAGGGATTCTCCACGTGCCACAGGCCCTGGAGTGGCCTATGGAACCAAAGCCCCATGCAGGTGCGCTGATTGACCCACCATATGTGGCCGCCAACCCTAGGGGATCACTTCGTACAGGCTTTTAACTACAAGGCAAGGTACGGCCGTTCAGTTGCATCGTCTCCTCAGCGCAGACCCGCGGTCCTCTTCATCCGACCGCCAGTCCCCGTCCCCCCCTGGAAGAAATAGTAATCAATTTCTTTTCCATTAAAGATTTTTCTTTGGGTATTGAGCAAAGGCAGGCTCAGTATGACTTGGTGTGACGCCAAGTGTAATCCCACATGACCCTTATGAACAGCAGAAAGTGCTCCCTGAGGACGCAGTCCAAAAAAACAGGAATTCCACCCCATTACACTTGTTTCATTTTTATTATTGTTTTTTTCAGCAGTTTGGTTCAAAGGTAGAAATAAAAGCTCCGTATTGAAGGCCGAAATCAGGGACCACTACATTAGCTTAACACTGTCCTGTGAAGGCATAGAACAAAACTTGATATATAATCTAAAGACACTCATAACTGAGAGAAAAACAGAGCTTGCAGCATGTGTGGGTATTGCTCAGATGGGTTCCATGTATATGCCATCTCGTGTTGGGCTTGGAATGGTACAACCATTTTTTTCTTGAAGAACCTCTTTGGTTTCGGGGTGTGAATTCTGATACCTCCCCTGAAAACAACAATGCACTACAAACACACTGACTCCCTCTTAAATGTTGTTTTTCCTGCCATAGTGCCCGGACGTGTTTTTAAAATCTCCATTCTGCTGCTCACTGGAGTTCTATCGTTTGCAGCCTCAGTGAGCCAGGGTAGAACTTGCTAGTAACACCGCAGGGAGCTGATCGCGCTAAGCGCTTAAAAGCAAATTTCAATTAACACTCGGCTGGCACTCACTGACGTGACTTACTTGTGACTCAGGCGAGCCAAAGAAATTTGGTTACAGCCCACCTGGCCGTCTCCTTAGAGTCCTGCCTGGCTGCACGACTCGCTTTGCAAATGTGCGCTGCGCTCCCCGGGCATCAGACTCACTCAGAGCAGCAGGTACATTTGAGCTGCACAGTGGGCTCCAGCGGCTGCCACGGACCCGTGGGGTTGGGTCTGATGCCATCATTGATTTTAATTTACCGCCTGCAGTGGGAGCAGCGCTGCAGCTCAGAAGCAGGGGTATCTGCCCCTACTCCGTAGAGCTCATATACCGGGAACAGCTGTAACTAAACGGTTTTAAAGATCAAGTAGGGCTGCAGCCGCATTGATGTGTTAATTGAAACTCGTGTGGCTGGTACTTACTTCAAGTCGTTTGCCACCCGCTTCCTTAGCCCAGGGCTGTCCTCAGAGTCTGCTGTGTTGTCCAATGACAGACACTATCCTGGGCGGCTGCTGCAACTGCCGGTCACCGTGACCGACTCCATGATGTGAGCTTGTTAATGAATAATTGAGACAGCACACGACGGCGGCCCTGGCAGGTGTGAGCAGCAGGCAGCGCGTCGAGCTCCATAATTGCGGCAGCGCCCGCAAATCCAGCCCGAGCAGCGGCCCGCTTCCTCCGAAAACAAACTCCCCGCCTTTGGTAGCAGGACGTGACGCCCCCACCCAACGGTGCCAGACGTCTAATTACACTGGGCACCACCATGACGTCAGGCTGTAAGAACCGCGCCACGGGAAATATTCAAAATGAAACATTGTTGCACATCAGTGAGCCAGCAGCCTTAACTGTAAGACTAAAGCCTGCATGGGAACGGCGTGCCCGCCACCGGCGGCGCGCTGCCAGCTGCCCAAGTCACTCCATGATATTAGTTTAGGTAGCGCTTCAGTGAGGCTGCTGAAGTACTATGCATATGCGTGACAACGCATTTCATTGCGGTGATGCGGATCACCACACTGAAATGCGTTAGTACGCCTGATGCGTGATACTTGGCAGGACTGATAAAGGCAACTGGCTGATCAAGGCCCTCTTCATTTAGCTGTGACAACACTGCCCCAATCCCTTGCTCTGAAGCATCTGTGTGAACCACACATTCTTTTGTGTAGTCAGAGGCCAGCAGCACTGGTGCTGAACACATAGCAGCTTTCAGAGTATCAAAAGCCTTCTGAGACTCTGGGGTCCAATCCACCTTCTTGGGCCTCTTCTTAGAAGTGAGTTCTGTTAGGGGCCTCACAGTGGTACCATAATTTTGAACAAACCTTCTATAATACCCTGTCAGTCCAAGGAATGCCCTGACCTGAGTCTGGGTAACAGGAGCTGTCCAATCCAAAATAGTTTGAATCTTGGCCTGGAGAGGCTGTACATGGCCTCCACCTACCAGGTGGCCCAGGTATACCACAGAACTCTGCCCTATATGGCACTTACTTGCCTTAATAGTCTGGCCTGCCTGCTTCATGGCCTGAAGCACTTCCCTTAGGTGGCTTAAGTGATCCCCCAGGTAGAACTATATACAGCTATATCGTCCAGGTAAGCTGCACTGAACTGTTCCAACCCAGACAAGACCCTGTTCACCAACCTTTGGAAGGTGGAAGGTGCATTCTTTAAGCCAAACGGCATTACCTTGAACTGATAATGTCCCTCTGGTATGGAGAATGCTGACCTCTCCTTTGTTCCATCAGTGAGGTCAATCTGCCAGTAACCTGAAGTCAAATCAAAAGTACTCAGGTACTTAGCAGCCCCTAACCTGTCAATTAGCTCATCAGCTCTTTGTGACTGCATTCAATACTCTGTAGTCCACACAGGACCAGAACTCCTTGGGTCCCCCCTGTGGATTAGGTTTGGGCACCAGCACCACTGGACTGGCCCATGGACTTTCAGACGGTTCAATTACCCCCAATTCCAGCATTTTAGCTACCTCAGCTTTAATGGTGGCTCTGACATGGTCAGACAACCTGTACAGTTTATTTTTGACAGGTAGGCTGTCACCAGTGTCAATGTGGTGCACCACCCACTCAGTGATGCCTGGGGTCAAAGAGAACAGGCCAGCAAACTGCTTCAGCACTTGCTTACATTAAGTCTCTGTGCTGCTGGTCTGTCAACTTGGGAGAGAGTACAACCCAACACCAATTTATAACACTAGGAAATATTGTTATCTTTAAAATGACACCCAAACGACAAAAATCCAATGTAGGGATCCGGAGATATGAATTTGTAAAGATTCAGCATTATATAGCACATAGAAACCTATAGCGCCTTATAGGGACGTCTGGTCGCGATAGACCGGGTCAAAGTCAAAGTTTCAGGCCGACTGCGATGGAGCCCTGCTCGGCTACCCCTCGCGGTAAGTCTCAGTCAAGGTTTTTACCTTCTGACTTAGAAACTTTTCTGGAGCTTTTCTTCCCAGGGTCTCTCGAAGCTCTCAGTCAGTCCGGATTCAGTGAAGGTTCGCCGGTTTTCCTTGCGACGAGCTCCTGGTCAAACTTATGGAAGTCCGACCTCCGGAGTGTTCCAGTGGGACGAACCAAGTATCCAGGCTGGCTCGCAGTTGAAGGCAGGTGGCTTGTCTGGCCAGGTTGAGTCGGACCACTTATGGAGCTTTTTCCCAAAGTTGCTCCAAACTTCTGGAACTTCTTCTTTAAGTTCCCCAAAGGGTCCCAAAGTGTCTCAAACTTACTCCAAGGGTCTGGAAGCTCCAAGATGGTCCTTGAAAGTTGAGGACCTCAGTTCCCACAATCCACTTGGACAAAACCCTTACAAATCCACTGGTGGTGCTCCAGGTTGAGGATTCTTGGTGGTGATGTTCCAGGTGAGCTCTGTTAACCTGTAGCATGCAGGGAGTCCACTCTTTAGTCCTTTTACAGCAAGGTAGTCCACAGGGCTGTAGTTCTAGATGGTGCAGAAGGCGCAGTCTTCATAGAGCAGGCCTTAGTGAATTGCACATCAAACTTCTCAGCATGGCCCTTCTTGCTCCCTTAGGTTTCAAGCAGCAGATCTGGGAGGCTCTGCCCCTCTCAGATACTTATTCCAAGTTCTCTGGGTCAAGCAGGAGGGCACTCCTGTCCAATGGGGGGGCAGGGTAATGCCCCAAGGTATGACCACATTCTGCAGAGTGTGGCGCTATTTTGTCTCAGAGTGCACAAATTCTTCCAAATTAATCATGGCTGATTCTCCAGCAGGGAGAGAAGAGCTGGCTAAACACACCCCTAGGGTGGTTAATCTCCATAGTCTCTCCCTCTTGCATCTGCTCATTCCTTCCTAGCATCTGGCTGGGTTCAAAAGAGTAGAGTTGTAAATTACACTGGTGTCTTCCCCTTCCCTTGAAGTCCATTGTTCATGACTCCCCCCCCCTGCTCTGGCATTCCTGTGAGCAGAAAACTGCCCTCCCAGCAGAGCTGGTTAACCCCAGGGCTCTTTATCACCTCTTCAAAGGAGCCTGGCTAATCCACTTAACTCTGACCAATCAGGACAGACCACTGGAAGGCTGAATCTGGGCTTACAGACAAGAAAGTCTTACAACTTCTTGTCTCTACATTTTAGGAGAAATTCAACAATATCATATTGTTGGATTTATCAATACCATTCTGGGAAGTCTTTGAATGCTATTTTTATCATTCTCTTTAACTTCTGGCCATGTTAACCTATGTGGCAGGAGATTTGCAATGGGAAAAATGAGTTGGGCCATTTTTCCAGCACCAGGGCTGATGAAAACATATTTTATAAGTACTCTGCCTATATCTACAGAACCCCCACCCCTGGAACACCTAGAGGAGACTTTAGGGGTTCTGAATATGTAAAAATATTGCAGATCCTCCCTCCACAGTGCTCCAAGCACCAAAGTCGATTTTGTGCAGCACTTTATCACAATGTGGGGAGTGAAATGCGCAATTTCACTTAACCCAGGTCATATAAAACTCATTTATAAGGTTCCTCCTTATAAATACCTGACCCCCCTACCACTGGGACACCTAGGGGAGACCCTGGGGCTACCTAATATGCCCAAACATTGTAGGTTGTCCATTTTTAAGTGCCCCAAACACTAGAGTCGAGTGTGTGCACAATTTACTTTTTAAAAGCAGTCCTGCAACACAGAGATACTTTTAAACTGACCTCAGGCTTCAGCAGTGCACTCATGCAAGTGCAGAAAGGGCTGCTGGCCTCTAAACTGCCATGCCCTATTATATACTAGGGACTTAGAGGTAGTTTTAACCCCCCTGCCCTATTATGTACCAGGGCCTTATAGGGTAGGTCATGTCAATCACAGGGGTACCCCAACCCATAGTGTACCCTAGTATATGTAGGTGTTTTCACTGTTTTCTAAGTGTCTCTTTCAGCATAGCACTGGCCCTGGTTAGGCAGAGCCCAGGGTCAGTCAGGGTCAGTTACCACCAGTACCAGTCAGCAAAAAGTTGGGGGGTGCCCAGGGCACAGGATGACTTTGCAACATAGCCCCTCCCCCCAAACGAAAGGTGATGGGTTACTAACTGTTAGCGGACAGTAGGAATGGGCAGGACTACTTGTGCTTTCAGTGAAGATTTTATTGGGCGAAGTGTACGGGTCCTTCGTGAAGCCAGTATACAGGCCAAACAGAACCCCAGAGAAACGATAGTCCAACAAGTCCCCTCATCCGGTTTCACGGGCCCTGCTTCCAGCGTCTTCCGGCGTCTCTCAGGGCTCGATCCCGGGTTCTGGCGCTGATCCACGACGTGGGGGTCATACGAGGTGGAAAGGAAGAAAGAACACGGGGTGAGTGTCAGGACTGTTCAGGTGTTGAGGGGTCGGGTAGTGAGGGAACACCACCGGTAAAGTGCGCAGGATAAGGACTGGGGGAGTGATAGTGCTGGGGTCGGGTGTCAAACCACACACAAACGAGGGAAGGGGTAAAGTCCCTTACGTATCCGACTTCTGCCGCCGCCCTGCCCAGCCCGTGAAACGCTTGTGTACCTGTGTTAGCCACGCTCCTCCTGGAGCGTGGCTGGGCGAAGCGTGGTCCTCGTAGCCCCGCGGCTCTCCGGACGTCCTCCGCTCCTCGATGTCCTCCGTCCCGCCAGATGTTGTTCGCGTCCTGCTTCTTGCTCCCTCGTCTCTCTCTCTGCCTCGGTCTCCACCTTCCGCACTCCTCCGCTCTCTCTGCTCCTCTCGACCTCCGGTGATAAAACACACCTCCTTCCTGGTTCCGTCGTCTCTTGTGTAGGCATCGTCTGCCACGTCACACCAAGGGGCGGGGTTGTAGAGTTCATCGTACTGGTTAAGGGAACAGTCTCCTTTTTCTGGGGCTGGCTCGTCAGCCCCTCGTGAAGCCGGCATCCACTCTTCCTGCTGGGTAGAGAGAGAGGATAAAGTGCCAGGATTAACCTCCCACCAGTCCAGCTTCTCCTCAGGGCTACCGGCTCTGTGACACTAACCTACACCCTGGTAGTCCTCATCAGCTAAGTGGAAAAACCTGGAAAGTCCATCCGCATTTGCATAGGCCACCCTAGGTCTGTGTTCCACTGTAAAGTCCATTCCTTGTAGTGAAATGGACCACCTTAACAGCTTGGGATTCTCCCCTCTCATCTGTATGAGCCATCTGAGAGGCCTGTGGTTAGTCCGAATGTTAGAAATGGGATCTCTAGTTGGCAAGGGCTTGCACCTTTGTCCAAGTAGGGAACCTTCTTCCTAGTCAGGGTAAGGGTTGTTACACTCGTGAAGTAACCCCTGCTCACCCTCGTGGTAGCTTGGCACGAGCAGTCAGGCTTAATTCAGAGGCAGTGTGTAAAGCATTTGCACATAACCAACAGTAATATAGTGTAAGCACTACAAACGGACACCACACCAGTTTAGAAAAATAACCAATATTTTATATACTCAAGACAAGACCAATTACGACAAAAATCCACAATACTGTACTTTGAAAATGAATGCTTGATACGATAACTTCTTCTTTGCAAGAATAGCACCAAAGCAAAGTTCGTACGAGTCGGTAGCTCCGTCCGAGCCTACCGTGATGCTGAAAACCACAGAGTCTAACAGTTCCAGCCGACCGCGTCGATACGGGCCAGCAGAGTCATGAACAGACTCGGTCACAGTACCTTTTTTCGTTGTGGCTGGTACGGGGTGTACGAGCCGGTCGGCGTTCGTCGCGGTTGCGGTGCAAGACGGAGCGATGCAAGGTGCGGTGTCCCTCGATGCGGTGCAGGCAGCGGCTCGATGAGCGTCGGGCAGACGGAGTCGGTGAGTCCAAGGCGTGCGATGCAGGGCGAGACGATGCTCGATGCGGTGCTGACAGGTTGCGATGCAGGCGACCTAGCCGGAGTGCGGGAGCTGGCGTCGGACAGCGGTGCGAGTCGGAGCGGTGCGTCGCAGACGTGCGAGCGGTGCCCCAAATGCGGTGCGGTCTCGACTCTTGAGCCAGTTGCAGCGACAGTGTCGGTCTGGTCCGGCTGGCCCAGTGAAGCGATGCGATGCGAACTGCGGTGCCCACAGGTCACGGTGCAAGCAGCGGCTCGATGTTGGCGGCGTCGGACGTCGCCTACGGTGAGACCAGGGTTGCGATGCGAAGCGGGGCGATGCGGTCTGCGGTGCAAACAGGTCACCGGCCAGGGATGGATTCGGTTGACGGAGTCGGTTGCAGTTCCCTTCCTCTGTGGCAACTGAAACAGCGTTCCAGAAGCGGTACCCAGAGGCTTGTGAAGTCTTTGCAGTCCCTGAGACTTCTTAACAGGAGGCCAGCTCGGTTTCTGGCCCTTGGAGATACTCAGCACAAGTTTGGAGAAAGTTCAGTCCAGTCCTTTCACTGCCCAAGGCAGAAGCAGCAGCTGCAGGCCAACCCAACAAAGCAACAACACAGCAAAGGGGCAGTACTCCTCCTGGCAGCTCTTCCAGCTCTTCGTCTTGGCAGGTTCCTTGATTCCAGCGAGATCTAAATTCATGGGGTCAGGGCCCCAATATTTATATCCCAAATTCCTTTGTTCTCTGAAGGCAGAGAGGCCTTTGCCTAGTCCAAACCAGTTCTGGAGCACTTTGTTGACAAGTCTCCGTCCCTTCTTTCAGTGAGTAGGCCAGGGACATCAGACGCACCACAGGAGGTGGAGCCAGCATTGTGGAGGGAAGGCACTGTCCTATTCAGGGCCCAGGTGCGACCCCTCCCACCCATCTACAGGTCGATCTGGCTATTCAGCCCTGCGCTGACCCACCCTGTCTCCTGGCATCCCCCAGCCCCTGTCACTCACATTCCAGACACGGAATACACAATCTCGCAGAGGCAGGCTTGGATGGTTAGGCAAGAAAATACCCACTTTCTAAAAGTGGTATTTTCAAACCCAGAATGGTAAAACCAACCTTACTAAAAGCTGCATTTTATCCTTCTGAGTCCAGGCATACTAAACTCGAATTTCTACCATGTTCCCGGGGTCAGTTAGGATTATAAGCTGTAATAATCAAAACCGCCCGTTCTGGCCTAGGGGGAACAGGTAGCCTTGCAATAGTGAAAAACGAACTAGGCTGTAATTCACTATCAGGACATGCCGCACACACCCGGGCATGTCCTACCTTTCGCGTACAACGCACCCTGCCCACAGGGGTACCTTGGGCCTACCTTAGGGGTGACTAACATGTAGCAAAGGGAAGGTTTAGGGACTTGCAAGTGTGTGCACTTGCCAAGTCGACATGGCAGCCTCAGGCTGCGCACAGGCTCTGCGATGGCAGGCCCGAGTTACACTTTACGGGCTGTTTGCGTGGGTGGCACAATCCAGTGCTGCAGCCCACCAACAGCATTTGGTCTATAGGCCCTGGCACTCGCAGTGCACTTTACAAGGGACTGACACATAAACCAAATAGGCCAATCATGGAAACACCAATCCATAACACATTTTATACAGGAGCACTTGCACTTTCCCACTGGACCGCAGTGAGGAAAGTGCGCAGAATCATCACACCAGCAAAAACAGAGTCAAAACCGGGAGGTCAGAAAGCAAAAAGTCAGGGGAAACACGCCAAAAGATGCCAAGTCTAACACATGTCCCCTCCAGCTGAAAGTAGGAGAACTACCCAACCCCATGGGAGTTCTCTTCACTAAGGCGGAAGAACCTGGACAGACCATCTGCGTTGGCGTGTTCTGTACCAGGACGGTGTTCCACCGTAAAGTCCATTCCCTGTAGGGAGATGGACCACCTCAGCAGTTTTGGATTCTCGCCCTCATTTGCATCAACCATCTGAGGGGCCTGTGGTCTGTCTGAACCCGGAAGTGAGTCCCAAACAGGTATGGTCTCAACTTCTTCAGCGCCCAGACCACAGCAAAAGCTTCCCTTTCTATGGCACTCCACCTCTGTTCCCTGGGAAGTAGTCTCCTGCTAAGGAAGACTACAGGCTGATCCAGGCCCTCTTCGTTCAGTTGTGAGAGCACCGCTCCCACACCATGCTCTGAAGCGTCAGTCTGCACGACGAATTCCTTGGAGAAGTCAGGTGCCTTGAGCACGGGCGCCGTGCACATGGCTGCCTTCAGGGCATCAAAAGCTTTCTGGCAGGACTCAGTCCAGATCACTTTCCTGGGCTGCCTCTTAGAGGTCAGCTCTGTTAAGGGGGCAACGATGGTGCCATAGCCCTTAACAAATCTCCTATAATAGCCGGTGAGACCTAAGAAGGCTCTCACCTCTGTCTGGGTCTTGGGGGGCTCCCAAGCCAGAATGGTGTCAATCTTGGGTTGTAGGGCGCCACCTGGCCGCTTCCTACCTGGTGTCCCAAGTACACCACAGAACCCTGCCTATCTGGCACTTACTGGCCTTGATCGTGAGGCCTGCACCTTGCAGAGCCCTCAACACTTTCTCAAGGTGCTGTAAATGTTCTTCCCAGCTGGAACTGAACACAGCAATGTCATCCAGGTAGGCGGCACTGAAATCCTCCAGCCCAGCCAACACCTGATTGACCAACCTCTGAAAGGTGGCAGGGGCATTCTTCAACCCAAAGGGCATCACCCGGAATTGGTAATGACCTTCTGGGGTTGAGAATGCGGATCTCTCCTTGGCCCCATCGGTTAAGGCAATCTGCCAGTACCCAGACGTCAAATCAAACGTGCTGAGGAACCGGGCAGCTCCCAACCGATCAATGAGCTCATCAGCTCTGGGGATGGGGTGCGCGTCAGTCCTGGTGACGGCATTGAGCCCACGGTAGTCCACACAAAACCGGAGTTCTGGAGTGGCACCGGGCGCCGCAGCCTTTGGGACCAAGACCACTGGGCTGGCCCAAGGACTGTGGGAGGGCTCAATCACCCCTAACGCCAACATCTTAGAGACCTCCTCCTTGATGCTGGCTCTGACCCGGTCAGTCAACCTGTAAATCTTGTGCTTCACAGGATGGCTGTCACCAGTGTCCACGTCATGGGTACACCAGTGAGTAACACCGGGGGTCAGAGAGAACAGTGGGGCGAACTGTCCCAACAACTGGCGACAGTCCCCCTGCTGCTCCTGAGTCAGAGTAGGGGAGAGGATCACACCCTCTACTGACCCATCATGCTCCTTGGTAGACAGGAGGTCAGGGAGAGGCTCGCTCTCCTCTTCCACCCCATCATCTGTCGCCAAGAGCATACTCACTTCGGACCTCTCGAAGTGGGGCTTGAGGCGGTTCACGTGAAGGACCCTCAAAGGGTTCCTTGGAGCCTGCAAATCCACCAGGTAGGTGACGTCACTTTTGCGCTCCTTTACCTCATATGGCCCAGTCCACTTGTCCTGCAAGGCACAAGGTGCTACTGGGGCCATGACCCACACTTTTTGTCCAGGTTGAAATTCGACCAGAGTGGCGTTCTGGTCATACCATCTCTTCATTTCTTCCTGGCTTGCTTCTAGGTTCGCCTGAGCGAGTTTCCTGAAGCGGGCAGTTTGGTTTCTAAAGGCCAGCATGTAGCTAAATACATCCTGGGGAGTTTTCCTGGGAGCTGCCTCCCAGCCTTCCTTTACCAAACTCAGAGGTCCTCTGACAGGGTGGCCATACAGGAGCTCAAAGGGGCTGTACCCAAGAGACTTCTGAGGCACCTCCCTGTACGCAAAGAGTAGGCATGGCAAGAGGACGTCCCACTTACGCCTCATGGGTTCCGTTAGACCCTTGATCATGCCTTTCAAGGTCTGGTTGAATCTCTCCACCAGACCGTTTCCTTGTGGGTGGTAAGGAGTGGTGAACTTGTAGGTTACCCCACACTCCTTCCACAGGGATGTCATATACTTCGATATGAAATTGGTCCCCCTATCAGAAACCACCTCTCTGGGGAATCCCACACGGGAAAAGATCCCCATTAACGCCCGGCCCACCACTGGCGCCGTCGTTGTCCTGAGAGGATTGCCTCCGGGTACCGGGTGGCATGGTCCACCAAGACCAGGATGTACCTGTTGCCCATGGCTGTCTTGGGATCCAGTGGCCCCACAATATCCATCCCTACCCTTTCAAAGGGTGTTCCAACAACCGGAAAAGGTTGGAGAGGAGCTTTGACCTTCCTCCCACTCTTACCACTTGCCTGGCAAGTTTGGCAAGACCTGCAGTGTGCATCTGACTGCCTTCGCATTTGGGGCCAAAAGAAGTGGGTGACAAGCCTGTCAAAGGTCTTGTCCTGCCCCAAATGTCCTGCCAAAGGCACGTCATGAGCCAGACCCAGTAGGAAGGTCCTGAAGCGCTGGGGTACCACCAGCACACGGGCTGACCCAGGCTCAGCAACCTTAGGCTCACTGTATAGGAGACCGCTCTCCCAGTAGATCAGATGTGACCCGGACTGATTACCAGCTGCCTGGTCTGCAGCCTGCCGCCGCAGACCCTCCAGAGTAGGGCACTCGTTCTGCTCCCTGCAGAACTCCTCCCTGGTGGGACCCCCTTCTTGCTGCCAATGGGTCAGCTCAGAGATGTCTCCCAGTTCGGCTACTTGCTCCCCTGTAGGCACCGGGCGTCCCCCTCGAGGTCCGCCTCCTCCCGGTCCGTGGGAACTTCGGGGGCCGGTTTCCCGCGCCCCTGCCCTTTCTCTTGGCAGGGACTTGGGCCACTGTTTCAGGCTCCAAGTCCTCTTGATCACCCTTTCTGGCCGCCATTGACCGAGTAGACACGCATGCCCACTCTGGCAACCCAAGCATCTCCAAGTGAGACCTGAGCTCAACCTCCTTCCATGAGGACTGCTCCAGGTCGTTTCCTAGCAGACAATCTACAGGCATGGTAGGGCTCACAACCACCCTCAAGGGACCTGAGACCCCCCCATTCAAAGGGAACCTGCGCCACCATACATTGGCGCTCTGAGTTGTCGACAGCAACTACTTGGTGGAATGCTCCTGGGACTACTTGCTTCTCAGACACCAGGTGACACCGGACTGAGGTCACACTGGCTCCAGTATCTCTGAGAGCCTCTACCCTGTTCCCATTGATGGTCACCCAGGTGCTATATTTCTTTGTGTTAGGGGGCACCTGGTTTCCTGGGACCATCTCACTGTCCCCGAGTGAGACAAGGGTCATTTCTGCGGGATCCCCACCCTCCTGTGGGCACCCCTCCTCCCCAAGCGCTACACTAGCCAACACTTTGGACTGTCCACCGGTGGGTGGCTGTGTCCCCTTCGGGCACTTGGGGTCCCCCTTAAAGTGACCTACCTGGTCACATGCATAACACTTGCGGGGGCCGGTCTCAACAGGCTTCCCTGTAGAGACCCCTTTCTTCTTATCACCGGGGGCTGGGAACCTTTACCCTGGGTACTAGTTTGGGGCCCTTTAGAGAACTCCTGTGCTTTACCCTTGTCCCCCCACCTTTCTGCTGGGGACCCTGCCCACCTTTGGCTGAGTCTCCCCAAACGCTTTCTTGTGGACCCTGGTACTCACCCAGCGGTCCGCTTCCATAGCAAGCTTCCTGGGGTCAGTTAGCTTACTATCAACTAGGTGCTGGCGCAGATCTGCAAAACATAGACTAGACAAGTGCTCCCATGCAATCAAGTTGTAGAGCCCCTGAAAATCTGTTACACTACTGCCCTTCACCCAACCATCCAGAGACCTGCAGAACACATCCACACATTCCAACCAAGTGTTGACATCAGACTTCTTACTGGACCTGAACTGATCCCTGTACTTTTCAGGAGTAAGACCATACTTCGTGAGAAGGGCATCCTTCATGTCAGCATAGGTGAGGTGATACCCCTTACCCAAAGCTATCAGAGCATCCCTTGCTTCTTCCGGGAAAAGTGGCCACAATCCTGCTCCCCAATTCTCCTCAGGGACCCCATTCATGTGTATGGCTGCCTCATAACCCTGGAACCACCTTTGTATGTCATCCCCCTTCTTGAACTCCTTGCCTACGTTCTTGGGAATGTGCACAATCCTGTCTGCTTTTCTGGACGAATTGCTGCCACCATCTGAGCCTGACTTACTCCTAAGTTCTAGCTCCTTCAGTTCTCTCTCATGCTCTAAGAGCATCTTCCTCTCTTCTATGGCCAATCTCTTCTCCTCCCGCTCACTCTCCAGCCTGAGCTTCTGCAGCTCGAACTGCCTTGCCTCCCGCCTGTCCTCCAGCTCCTCTGGGGACAGACTGCTGCTGCCTGACCTGGCGGGTTCCCCCTACCCAAAAGCACATCCACCCTGGAAATAGGCTCCTCCGCCTCCTCACTGAGATCACCAGGCTGCCCATTGGCATGTCTGGCTGCTACCCAGGCCCTCAGCGCCTTCTGTAGCTCCTCCTTCCTTGTGAGGCCTTTAATTTGGACTTTCAGGTTTTTACAAATCGTTCGTAACTCCTTTACGGCGTAGGATTCCAACCTGTCCTCCTCAAAGATAACTTCCAGAGATGCAACGGATGATGCAATTGATTCAGGCATGACAAAAGTCGTGAGTTGAAAACTGGCAAGATCAAAAATAGGCCAAAAGAAAAAGAACCAGTATGTGGTACGTAATGGTCTGCGATATGGTAGTAGTGCACACCAATCACTGTAAGTCAAGTGCAAACGCAAGTCCTATCCTCACCGCTGACAACCAATGTTAGAAATGGGATCTCTAGTTGGCAAGGGCTTGCACCTTTGTCCAAGTAGGGACCCTTCTTCCTAGTCAGGGTAAGGGTTGTTACACTCGTGAAGTAACCCCTGCTCACCCTCGTGGTAGCTTGGCACGAGCAGTCAGGCTTAATTCAGAGGCAGTGTGTAAAGCATTTGCACATAACCAATAGTAATACAGTGTAAGCACTACAAACGGACACCACACCAGTTTAGAAAAATAACCAATATTTTATATACTCAAGACAAGACCAATTACGACAAAAATCCACAATACTGTACTTTGAAAATGAATGCTTGATACGATAACTTCTTCTTTGCAAGAATAGCACCAAAGCAAAGTTCGTACGAGTCGGTAGCTCCGTCCGAGCCTACCGTGATGCTGAAAACCACAGAGTCTAACAGTTCCAGCCGACCGCGTCGATACGGGCCAGCAGAGTCATGAACAGACTCGGTCACAGTACCTTTTCTCGTTGTGGCTGGTACGGGGTGTACGAGCCGGTCGGCGTTCGTCGCGGTTGCGGTGCAAGACGGAGCGATGCAAGGTGCGGTGTCCCTCGATGCGGTGCAGGCAGCGGCTCGATGAGCGTCGGGCAGACGGAGTCGGTGAGTCCAAGGCGTGCGATGCAGGGCGAGACGATGCTCGATGCGGTGCTGACAGGTTGCGATGCAGGCGACCTAGCCGGAGTGCGGGAGCTGGCGTCGGACAGCGGTGCGAGTCGGAGCGGTGCGTCGCAGACGTGCGAGCGGTGCCCCAAATGCGGTGCGGTCTCGACTCTTGAGCCAGTTGCAGCGACAGTGTCGGTCTGGTCCGGCTGGCCCAGTGAAGCGATGCAATGCGAACTGCGGTGCCCACAGGTCACGGTGCAAGCAGCGGCTCGATGTTGGCGGCGTCGGACGTCGCCTACGGTGAGACCAGGGTTGCGATGCGAAGCGGGGCGATGCGGTCTGCGGTGCAAACAGGTCACCGGCCAGGGATGGATTCGGTTGACGGAGTCGGTTGCAGTTCCCTTCCTCTGTGGCAACTGAAACAGCGTTCCAGAAGCGGTACCCAGAGGCTTGTGAAGTCTTTGCAGTCCCTGAGACTTCTTAACAGGAGGCCAGCTCGGTTTCTGGCCCTTGGAGATACTCAGCACAAGTTTGGAGAAAGTTCAGTCCAGTCCTTTCACTGCCCAAGGCAGAAGCAGCAGCTGCAGGCCAACCCAACAAAGCAACAACACAGCAAAGGGGCAGTACTCCTCCTGGCAGCTCTTCCAGCTCTTCGTCTTGGCAGGTTCCTTGATTCCAGCGAGATCTAAATTCATGGGGTCAGGGCCCCAATATTTATATCCCAAATTCCTTTGTTCTCTGAAGGCAGAGAGGCCTTTGCCTAGTCCAAACCAGTTCTGGAGCACTTTGTTGACAAGTCTCCGTCCCTTCTTTCAGTGAGTAGGCCAGGGACATCAGACGCACCACAGGAGGTGGAGCCAGCATTGTGGAGGGAAGGCACTGTCCTATTCAGGGCCCAGGTGCGACCCCTCCCACCCATCTACAGGTCGATCTGGCTATTCAGCCCTGCGCTGACTCACCCTGTCTCCTGGCATCCCCCAGCCCCTGTCACTCACATTCCAGACACGGAATACACAATCTCGCAGAGGCAGGCTTGGATGGTTAGGCAAGAAAATACCCACTTTCTAAAAGTGGTATTTTCAAACCCAGAATGGTAAAACCAACCTTACTAAAAGCTGCATTTTATCCTTCTGAGTCCAGGCATACTAAACTCGAATTTCTACCATGTTCCCGGGGTCAGTTAGGATTATAAGCTGTAATAAACAAAACCGCCCGTTCTGGCCTAGGGGGAACAGGTAGCCTTGCAATAGTGAAAAACGAACTAGGCTGTAATTCACTATCAGGACATGCCGCACACACCCGGGCATGTCCTACCTTTCGCGTACAACGCACCCTGCCCACAGGGGTACCTTGGGCCTACCTTAGGGGTGACTAACATGTAGCAAAGGGAAGGTTTAGGGACTTGCAAGTGTGTGCACTTGCCAAGTCGACATGGCAGCCTCAGGCTGCGCACAGGCTCTGCGATGGCAGGCCCGAGTTACACTTTACGGGCTGTTTGCGTGGGTGGCACAATCCAGTGCTGCAGCCCACCAACAGCATTTGGTCTATAGGCCCTGGCACTCGCAGTGCACTTTACAAGGGACTGACACATAAACCAAATAGGCCAATCATGGAAACACCAATCCATAACACATTTTATACAGGAGCACTTGCACTTTCCCACTGGACCGCAGTGAGGAAAGTGCGCAGAATCATCACACCAGCAAAAACAGAGTCAAAACCGGGAGGTCAGAAAGCAAAAAGTCAGGGGAAACACGCCAAAAGATGCCAAGTCTAACACCGAACAAGAAAGTGAGTCCCAAACAAATATGGTCTCAACTTTTTCAGGGACCAAACCAGAGCAAAAGCCTCTCTCTCTGTGGCACTCCACCTCTGCTCTCTGGTAAGAAGTCTCCTGCTTATAAAGCATAGCTGCCAAGGTTTGAGATTGCTATGTGTGACATTTTCATAAATTCAGTATAATTATGAGTGACATTTCAACAACTACGAGTGACACTTTCTTGAGGGCAAATTGAGACTCTCCTCTTCCTAGCATGTCCACCACGGTGTCCTTGGACTACTTGCACTGACGGTTCCTGCACTCTCCCTGAGCGAGACAGCGCCAGAGCCCTCCTTAGGTGGTGGAGCTCACCCGCAGCACCTCCAATGCGAAAGGGATTCTCCACGTGCCACAGGCCCTGGAGTGGCCTATGGAACCAAAGCCCCATGCAGGTGCGCTGATTGACCAACCATATGTGGTCGCCAACCCTAGGGGATCACTTCGTACAGGCCTTTAACTACAAGGCAAGGTACGGCCGTTCAGTTGCATCGCCTCCTCAGCGCAGACCCGCGGTCCTCTTCATCCGACCGCCAGTCCCCGTCCCCCCTGGAAGAAATAGTAATCAATTTCTTTTCCATTAAAGATTTTTCTTTGGGTATTGAGCAAAGGCAGGCTCAGTATGACTTGGTGTGACGCCAAGTGTAATCCCACATGACCCTTATGAACAGCAGAAAGTGCTCCCTGAGGACGCAGTCCAAAAAAACAGGAATTACACTGGTTTCATTTTTATTATTGTTTTTTTCAGCAGTTTGGTTCAAAGGTAGAAATAGAAGCTCCGTATTGAAGGCCGAAATCAGGGACCACTACATTAGCTTAACACTGTCCTGTGAAGGCATAGAACAAAACTTGATATATAATCTAAAGACACTCATAACTGAGAGAAAAACAGAGCTTGCAGCATGTGTGGGTATTGCTCAGATGGATTCCATGTATATGCCATCTCGTGTTGGGCTTGGAATGGTACAACCATTTTTTTCTTGAAGAACCTCTTTCGGTTTCGGGGTGTGAATTCTGATACCTCCCCCTGAAAACAACAATGCACTACAAACACACTGACTCCCTCTTAAATGTTGTTTTTCCTGCCATAGTGCCCGGACGTGTTTTTAAAATCTCCATTCTGCTGCTCACTGGAGTTCTATCGTTTGCAGCCTCAGTGAGCCAGGGTAGAACTTGCTAGTAACACCGACCAGCAGGGAGCTGATCGCGCTAAGCGCTTAAAAGCAAATTTCAATTAACACTCGGCTGGCACTCACTGACGTGACTTACTTGTGACTCAGGCGAGCCAAAGAAATTTGGTTACAGCCCACTCGGCCGTCTCCTTAGAGTCCTGCCTGGCTGCACGACTCGCTTTGCAAATGTGCGCTGCGCTCCCCGGGCATCAGACTCACTCAGAGCAGCAGGTACATTTGAGCTGCACAGTGGGCTCCAGCGGCTGCCACGGACCCGTGGGGTTGGGTCTGATGCCATCATTGATTTTAATTTACCGCCTGCAGTGGGAGCAGCGCTGCAGCTCAGAAGCAGGGGTATCTGCTCCCTACTCCGTAGAGCTCATATACCGGGAACAGCTGTAACTAAACGGTTTTAAAGATCAAGTGGGGCTGCAGCCGCATTGATGTGTTAATTGAAACTTGTGTGGCTGGTACTTACTTCAAGTCGTTTGCCACCCGCTTCCTTAGCCCAGGGCTGTCCTCAGAGTCTGCTGTGTTATCCAATGACAGACACTGTCCTGGGCGGCCGCTGCAACTGCCGGTCACCGTGACCGACTCCATGATGTGAGCTTGTTAATGAATAATTGAGACAGCACACGACGGCAGCCCTGGCAGGTGTGAGCAGCAGGCAGCGCGTCGAGCTCCATAATTGCGGCAGCGCCCGCAAATCCAGCCCGAGCAGCGGCCCGCTTCCTCCGAAAACAAACTCCCCGCCTTTGGTAGCAGGACGTGACGCCCCCACCCAACGGCGCCAGACGTCTAATTACACTGGGCACTACCATGACGTCAGGCTGTAAGAACCGCGCCACGGGAAATATTCAAAATGAAACATTGTTGCACATCAGTGAGCCAGCAGCCTTAACTGTAAGACTAAAGCCTGCATGGGAACGCCGCGCCCGCCACCTGCGGCGCGCTGCCTGCTGCCCAAGTCACTCCATGATATTAGTTTAGGTAGCTCTTCAGTGAGGCTGCTGAAGTACTATGCATATGCGTGACAACGCATTTCATTGCGGTGATGCGGATCACCACACTGAAATGCGTTAGTACGCCTGATGCGTGATACTTGGCAGGACTGATAAAGGCAACTGGCTGATCAAGGCCCTCTTCATTTAGCTGTGACAACACTGCCCCAATCCCTTGCTCTGAAGCATCTGTGTGAACCACACATTCTTTTGTGTAGTCAGAGGCCAGCAGCACTGGTGCTGAACACATAGCAGCTTTCAGAGTATCAAAAGCCTTCTGAGACTCTGGGGTCCAATCCACCTTTTTGGGCCTCTTCTTAGAAGTGAGTTCTGTTAGGGGCCTCACAGTGGTACCATAATTTTGAACAAACCTTCTATAATACCCTGTCAGTCCAAGGAATGCCCTGACCTGAGTCTGGGTAACAGGAGCTGTCCAATCCAAAATAGTTTGAATCTTGGCCTGGAGAGGCTGTACATGGCCTCCACCTACCAGGTGGCCCAGGTACACCACAGAACTCTGCCCTATATGGCACTTACTTGCCTTAATAGTCTGGCCTGCCTGCTTCATGGCCTGAAGCACTTCCCTTAGGTGGCTTAAGTGATCCCCCCAGGTAGAACTATATACAGCTATATAGTCCAGGTAAGTTGCACTGAACTGTTCCAACCCAGACAAGACCCTGTTCACCAACCTTTGGAAGGTGCATTCTTTAAGCCAAAAGGCATTACCTTGAACTGATAATGTCCCTCTGGTATGGAGAATGCTGACCTCTCCTTTGTTCCATCAGTGAGGGCAATCTGCCAGTAACCTGAAGTCAAATCAAAAGTACTCAGGTACTTAGCAGCCCCTAACCTGTCAATTAGCTCATCAGCTCTTTGTGACTGCATTCAATCCTCTGTAGTCCACACAGAACCAGAACTCCTTGGGTCCCCCCTGTGGATTAGGTTTGGGCACCAGCACCACTGGACTGGCCCATGGACTTTCAGACGGTTCAATTACCCCCAATTCCTGCATTTTAGCTACCTCAGCTTTAATGCTGGCTCTGACATGGTCAGACAACCTGTACAGTTTATTTTTGACAGGTAGGCTGTCACCAGTGTCAATGTGGTGCATACACCACTCAGTGATGCCTGGGGTCAAAGAGAACAGGCCAGCAAACTGCTCCAGCACTTGCTTACAGTCTCTGTGCTGCTGGTCTGTCAACTTGGGAGAGAGTACAACCCAACACCAATTTATAACAATAGGAAATATTGTTATCTTTCAAATGACACCCAAACGACAAAAATCCAATGTAGGGATCCGGAGATATGAATTTGTAAAGATTCAGCATTATATAGCACATAGAAACCTATAGCGCCTTATAGGGACATCTGGTCGAGATAGACCGGGTCAAAGTCAAAGTTTCAGGCCGACTGCGATGGAGCCCTGCTTGGCTACCCCTCGCGGTAAGTCTCAGTCAAGGTTTTTACCTTCTAACTTAGAAACTTTTCTGGAGCTTTTCTTCCCAGGGTCTCTCGAAGCTCTCAGTCAGTCCGGATTCAGTGAAGGTTTGCCGGTTTGCCTTGCGACGAGCTCCTGGTCAAACTTATGGAAGTCCGACCTCCGGAGTGTTCCAGTGGGACGAACCAAGGATCCAGGCTGGCTCGCAGTTGAAGGCAGGCGGCTTGTCTGGCCAGGTTGAGTCGGACCACTTATGGAGCTTTTTCCCAAAGTTGCTCCAAACTTCTGGAACTTCTTCTTTAAGTTCCCCAAAGGGTCCCAAAGTGTCTCAAACTTACTCCAAGGGTCTGGCAGCTCCAAGATGGTCCTTGAAAGTTGAGGACCTCAGTTCCCACAATCCACTTGGACAAAACCCTTACAAATCCACTGGTGGTGCTCCAGGTTGAGGATTCTTGGTGGTGATGTTCCAGGTGAGCTCTGTTAACCTGTAGCATGCAGGGAGTCCACTCTTTAGTCCTTTTACAGCAAGGTAGTCCACAGGGCTGTAGTTCTAGATGGTGCAGAAGGCGCAGTCTTCATAGAGCAGGCCTTAGTGAATTGCACATCAAACTTCTCAGCATGGCCCTTCTTGCTCCCTTAGGTTTCAAGCAGCAGATCTGGGAGGCTCTGCCCCTCTCAGATACTTATTCCAAGTTCTCTGGGTCAAGCAGGAGGGCACTCCTGTCCAATGGGGGGCAGGGTAACGCCCCAAGGTATGACCACATTCATCAGAGTGTGGCGCTATTTTGCCTCAGAGTGCACAAATTCTTCCAAATTCATCATGGCTGATTCTCCAGCAGGGAGAGAAGAGCTGGCTAAACACACCCCTAGGGTGGTTAATCTGCATAGTCTCTCCCTCTTGCATCTGCTCATTCCTTCCTTAATCCTAGCATCTGGCTGGGTTCAAAAGAGTAGAGTTGTAAATTACACTGGTGTCTTCCCCTTCCTTTGAAGTCCATTGTTCATGACTCCCCCCCCTCCCCCTCCCCTGCTCTGGCATTCCTGTGTAGCAGAAAACTGCCCTCCCAGCAGAGCTGGTTAACCCCAGGGGCTCTTTATCACCTCTTCAAAGGAGCCTGGCTAATCCACTTAACTCTGACCAATCAGGACAGACCACTGGAAGGCTGAATCTGGGCTTACAGACAAGAAAGTCTTACAACTTCTTGTCTCTACATTTTAGGAGAAATTCAACAATATCATATTGTTGGATTTATCAATACCATTCTGGGAAGTCTTTGAATGCTATTTTTATCATTCTCTTTAACTTCTGGCCATGTTAACCTATGTGGCAGGAGATTTGCAATGGGAAAAATGAGTTGGGCCATTTTTCCAGCACCAGGGCTGATGAAAACATATTTTATAAGTACTCTGCCTATATATACAGAACCCCCACCCCTGGAACACCTAGAGGAGACTTTAGGGGTTCTGAATATGTAAAAATATTGCAGATCCTCCCTCCACAGTGCTCCAAGCACCAAAGTCGATTTTGTGCAGCACTTTATCACAATGTGGGGAGTGAAATGCGCAATTTCACTTAACCCAGGTCATATAAAACTCATTTATAAGGTTCCTCCTTATAAATACCTGACCCCCCTACCACTGGGACACCTAGGGGAGACCCTGGGGCTACCTAATATGCCCAAACATTGTAGGTTGTCCATTTTTAAGTGCCCCAAACACCAGAGTCGAGTGTGTGCACAATTTACTTTTTAAAAGCAGTCCTGCAACACAGAGATACTTTTAAACTGACCTCAGGCTTCAGCAGTGCACTCATGCAAGTGCAGAAAGGGCTGCTGGCCTCTAAACTGCCATGCCCTATTATATACTAGGGACTTAGAGGTAGTTTCAACCCCCCTGCCCTATTATGTACCAGGGCCTTATAGGGTAGGTCATGCCAATCACAGGGGTACCCCAACCCATAGTGTACCCCAGTATATGTAGGTGTTTCACTGTTTTCTAAGTGTCTCTTTCAGCATAGCACTGGCCCTGGTTAGGCAGAGCCCAGGGTCAGTCAGGGTCAGTTACCACCAGTACCAGTCAGCAAAAAGTTGGGGGGTGCCCAGGGCACAGGATGACTTTGCAACATAGCCCCTCCCCCCCAAACGAAAGGTGATGGGTTACTAACCTACACCCTGGTAGTCCTCATCAGCTAAGTGGAAAAACCTGGAAAGTCCATCCGCATTTGCATAGGCCACCCTAGGTCTGTGTTCCACTGTAAAGTCCATTCCTTGTAGTGAAATGGACCACCTTAACAGCTTGGGATTCTCCCCTCTCATCTGTATGAGCCATCTGAGAGGCCTGTGGTTAGTCCGAACAAGAAAGTGAGTCCCAAACAAATATGGTCTCAACTTTTTCAGGGACCAAACCACAGCAAAAGCCTCTCTCTCTGTGGCACTCCACCTCTGCTCTCTGGTAAGAAGTCTCCTGCTTATAAAGCATAGCTGCCAAGGTTTGAGATTGCTATGTGTGACATTTTCATAAATTCAGTATAATTATGAGTGACATTTCAACAACTACGAGTGACACTTTCTTGAGGGCAAATTGAGACTCTCCTCTTCCTAGCATGTCCACCACGGTGTCCTTGGACTACTTGCACTGACGGTTCCTGCACTCTCCCTGAGCGAGACAGCGCCAGAGCCCTCCTTAGGTGGTGGAGCTCACCCGCAGCACCTCCAATGCGAAAGGGATTCTCCACGTGCCACAGGCCCTGGAGTGGCCTATGGAACCAAAGCCCCATGCAGGTGCGCTGATTGACCAACCATATGTGGTCGCCAACCCTAGGGGATCACTTCGTACAGGCCTTTAACTACAAGGCAAGGTACGGCCGTTCAGTTGCATCGCCTCCTCAGCGCAGACCCGCGGTCCTCTTCATCCGACCGCCAGTCCCCGTCCCCCCTGGAAGAAATAGTAATCAATTTCTTTTCCATTAAAGATTTTTCTTTGGGTATTGAGCAAAGGCAGGCTCAGTATGACTTGGTGTGACGCCAAGTGTAATCCCACATGACCCTTATGAACAGCAGAAAGTGCTCCCTGAGGACGCAGTCCAAAAAAACAGGAATTCCACCCCATTACACTGGTTTCATTTTTATTATTGTTTTTTTCAGCAGTTTGGTTCAAAGGTAGAAATAGAAGCTCTGTATTGAAGGCCGAAATCAGGGACCACTACATTAGCTTAACACTGTCCTGTGAAGGCATAGAACAAAACTTGATATATAATCTAAAGACACTCATAACTGAGAGAAAAACAGAGCTTGCAGCATGTGTGGGTATTGCTCAGATGGATTCCATGTATATGCCATCTCGTGTTGGGCTTGGAATGGTACAACCATTTTTTCTTGAAGAACCTCTTTCGGTTTCGGGGTGTGAATTCTGATACCTCCCCTGAAAACAACAATGCACTACAAACACACTGACTCCCTCTTAAATGTTGTTTTTCCTGCCATAGTGCCCGGACGTGTTTTTAAAATCTCCATTCTGCTGCTCACTGGAGTTCTATCGTTTGCAGCCTCAGTGAGCCAGGGTAGAACTTGCTAGTAACACCGACCAGCAGAGAGCTGATCGCGCTAAGCGCTTAAAAGCAAATTTCAATTAACACTCGGCTGGCACTCACTGACGTGACTTACTTGTGACTCAGGCGAGCCAAAGAAATTTGGTTACAGCCCACCCGGCCGTCTCCTTAGAGTCCTGCCTGGCTGCACGACTCGCTTTGCAAATGTGCGCTGCGCTCCCCGGGCATCAGACTCACTCAGAGCAGCAGGTACATTTGAGCTGCACAGTGGGCTCCAGCGGCTGCCACGGACCCGTGGGGTTGGGTCTGATGCCATCATTGATTTTAATTTACCGCCTGCAGTGGGAGCAGCGCTGCAGCTCAGAAGCAGGGGTATCTGCTCCCTACTCCGTAGAGCTCATATACCGGGAACAGCTGTAACTAAACGGTTTTAAAGATCAAGTAGGGCTGCAGCCGCATTGATGTGTTAATTGAAACTCGTGTGGCTGGTACTTACTTCAAGTCGTTTGCCACCCGCTTCCTTAGCCCAGGGCTGTCCTCAGAGTCTGCTGTGTTATCCAATGACAGACACTGTCCTGGGCGGCCGCTGCAACTGCCGGTCACCGTGACCGACTCCATGATGTGAGCTTGTTAATGAATAATTGAGACAGCACACGACGGCGGCCCTGGCAGGTGTGAGCAGCAGGCAGCGCGTCGAGCTCCATAATTGCGGCAGCGCCCGCAAATCCAGCCCGAGCAGCGGCCCGCTTCCTCCGAAAACAAACTCCCCGCCTTTGGTAGCAGGACGTGACGCCCCCACCCAACGGCGCCAGACGTCTAATTACACTGGGCACTACCATGACGTCAGGCTGTAAGAACCTCGCCACGGGAAATATTCAAAATGAAACATTGTTGCACATCAGTGAGCCAGCAGCCTTAACTGTAAGACTAAAGCCTGCATGGGAACGCCGCGCCCGCCACCGGCGGCGCGCTGCCTGCTGCCCAAGTCACTCCATGATATTAGTTTAGGTAGCTCTTCAGTGAGGCTGCTGAAGTACTATGCATATGCGTGACAACGCATTTCATTGCGGTGATGCGGATCACCACACTGAAATGTGTTAGTACGCCTGATTCGTGATACTTGGCAGGACTGATAAAGGCAACTGGCTGATCAAGGCCCTCTTCATTTAGCTGTGACAACACTGCCCCAATCCCTTGCTCTGAAGCATCTGTGTGAACCACACATTCTTTTGTGTAGTCAGAGGCCAGCAGCACTGGTGCTGAACACATAGCAGCTTTCAGAGTATCAAAAGCCTTCTGAGACTCTGGGGTCCAATCCACCTTTTTGGGCCTCTTCTTAGAAGTGAGTTCTGTTAGGGGCCTCACAGTGGTACCATAATTTTGAACAAACCTTCTATAATACCCTGTCAGTCCAAGGAATGCCCTGACCTGAGTCTGGGTAACAGGAGCTGTCCAATCCAAAATAGTTTGAATCTTGGCCTGGAGAGGCTGTACATGGCCTCCACCTACCAGGTGGCCCAGGTACACCACAGAACTCTGCCCTATATGGCACTTACTTGCCTTAATAGTCTGGCCTGCCTGCTTCATGGCCTGAAGCACTTCCCTTAGGTGGCTTAAGTGATCCCCCCAGGTAGAACTATATACAGCTATATCGTCCAGGTAAGTTGCACTGAACTGTTCCAACCAAGACAAGACCCTGTTCACCAACCTTTGGATGGTGGAATGTGCATTCTTTAAGCCAAAAGGCATTACCTTGAACTGATAATGTCCCTCTGGTATGGAGAATGCTGACCTCTCCTTTGTTCCATCAGTGAGGGCAATCTGCCAGTAACCTGAAGTCAAATCAAAAGTACTCAGGTACTTAGCAGCCCCTAACCTGTCAATTAGCTCATCAGCTCTTTGTGACTGCATTCAATCCTCTGTAGTCCACACAGAACCAGAACTCCTTGGGTCCCCCCTGTGGATTAGGTTTGGGCACCAGCACCACTGGACTGGCCCATGGACTTTCAGACGGTTCAATTACCCCCAATTCCAGCATTTTAGCTACCTCAGCTTTAATGCTGGCTCTGACATGGTCAGACAACCTGTACAGTTTATTTTTGACAGGTAGGCTGTCACCAGTGTCAATGTGGTGCATACACCACTCAGTGATGCCTGGGGTCAAAGAGAACAGGCCAGCAAACTGCTCCAGCACTTGCTTACAGTCTCTGTGCTGCTGGTCTGTCAACTTGGGAGAGAGTACAACCCAACACCAATTTATAACAATAGGAAATATTGTTATCTTTAAAATGACACCCAAACGACAAAAATCCAATGTAGGGATCCGGAGATATGAATTTGTAAAGATTCAGCATTATATAGCACATAGAAACCTATAGCGCCTTATAGGGACATCTGGTCGTGATAGACCGGGTCAAAGTCAAAGTTTCAGGCCGACTGCGATGGAGCCCTGCTCGGCTACCCCTCGCGGTAAGTCTCAGTCAAGGTTTTTACCTTCTGACTTAGAAACTTTTCTGGAGCTTTTCTTCCCAGGGTCTCTCGAAGCTCTCAGTCAGTCCGGATTCAGTGAAGGTTTGCCGGTTTGCCTTGCGACGAGCTCCTGGTCAAACTTATGGAAGTCCGACCTCCGGAGTGTTCCAGTGGGACGAACCAAGGATCCAGGCTGGCTCACAGTTGAAGGCAGGCGGCTTGTCTGGCCAGGTTGAGTCGGACCACTTATGGAGCTTTTTCCCAAAGTTGCTCCAAACTTCTGGAACTTCTTCTTTAAGTTCCCCAAAGGGTCCCAAAGTGTCTCAAACTTACTCCAAGGGTCTGGCAGCTCCAAGATGGTCCTTGAAAATTGAGGATCTCAGTTCCCACAATCCACTTGGACAAAGCATTTACAAATCCACTGGTGGTGCTCCAGGTTGAGGATTCTTGGTGGTGATGTTCCAGGTGAGCTCTGTTAACCTGTAGCATGCAGGGAGTCCACTCTTTAGTCCTTTTACAGCAAGGTAGTCCACAGGGCTGTAGTTCTAGATGGTGCAGAAGGCGCAGTCTTCATAGAGCAGGCCTTAGTGAATTGCACATCAAACTTCTCAGCATGGCCCTTCTTGCTCCCTTAGGTTTCAAGCAGCAGATCTGGGAGGCTCTGCCCCTCTCAGATACTTATTCCAAGTTCTCTGGGTCAAGCAGGAGGGCACTCCTGTCCAATGGGGGGCAGGGTAACGCCCCAAGGTATGACCACATTCTGCAGAGTGTGGCGCTATTTTGTCTCAGAGTGCACAAATTCTTCCAAATTCATCATGGCTGATTCTCCAGCAGGGAGAGAAGAGCTGGCTAAACACACCCCTAGGGTGGTTAATCTCCATAGTCTCTCCCTCTTGCATCTGCTCATTCCTTCCTTAATCCTAGCATCTGGCTGGGTTCAAAAGAGTAGAGTTGTAAATTACACTGGTGTCTTCCCCTTCCTTTGAAGTCCATTGTTCATGACTCCCCCCCCCCTTGCTCTGGCATTCCTGTGTAGCAGAAAACTGCCCTCCCAGCAGAGATGGTTAACCCCAGGGGCTCTTTATCACCTCTTCAAAGGAGCCTGGCTAATCCACTTAACTCTGACCAATCAGGACAGACCACTGGAAGGCTGAATCTGGGCTTACAGACAAGAAAGTCTTACAACTTCTTGTCTCTACATTTTAGGAGAAATTCAACAATATCATATTGTTGGATTTATCAATACCATTCTGGGAAGTCTTTGAATGCTATTTTTATCATTCTCTTTAACTTCTGGCCATGTTAACCTATGTGGCAGGAGATTTGCAATGGGAAAAATGAGTTGGGCCATTTTTCCAGCACCAGGGCTGATGAAAACATATTTTATAAGTACTCTGCCTATATCTACAGAACCCCCACCCCTGGAACACCTAGAGGAGACTTTAGGGGTTCTGAATATGTAAAAATATTGCAGATCCTCCCTCCACAGTGCTCCAAGCACCAAAGTCGATTTTGTGCAGCACTTTATCACAATGTGGGGAGTTAAATGCGCAATTTCACTTAACCCAGGTCATATACAACTCATTTATAAGGTTCCTCCTTATAAATACCTGACCCCCCTACCACTGGGACACCTAGGGGAGACCCTGGGGCTATCTAATATGCCCAAACATTGTAGGTTATCCATTTTTAAGTGCCCCAAACACCAGAGTCGAGTGTGTGCACAATTTACTTTTTAAAAGCAGTCCTGCAACACAGAGATACTTTTAAACTGACCTCAGGCTTCAGCAGTGCACTCATGCAAGTGCAGAAAGGGCTGCTGGCCTCTAAACTGCCATGCCCTATTATATACTAGGGACTTAGAGGTAGTTTCAACCCCCCTTCCCTATTATGTACCAGGGCCTTATAGGGTAGGTCCTGCCAATCACAGGGGTACCCCAACCCATAGTGTACCCTAGTGTATGTAGGTGTTTTCACTGTTTTCTAAGTGTCTCTTTCAGCATAGCACTGGCCCTGGGTAGGCAGAGCCCAGGGTCAGTCAGGGTCAGTTACCACCAGTACCAGTCAGCAAAAAGTTGGGGGGTGCCCAGGGCACAGGATGACTTTGCAACATAGCCCCTCCCCCCAAACGAAAGGTGATGGGTTACTAACCTACACCCTGGTAGTCCTCATCAGCTAAGTGGAAAAACCTGGAAAGTCCATCCGCATTTGCATAGGCCACCCTAGGTCTGTGTTCCACTGTAAAGTCCATTCCTTGTAGTGAAATGGACCACCTTAACAGCTTGGGATTCTCCCCTCTCATGTGTATGAGCCATCTGAGAGGCCTGTGGTTAGTCCGAACAAGAAAGTGAGTCCCAAACAAATATGGTCTCAACTTTTTCAGGGCCCAAACCACAGCAAAAGCCTCTCTCTCTGTGGCACTCCACCTCTGCTCTCTGGTAAGAAGTCTCCTGCTTATAAAGCATAGCTGCCAAGGTTTGAGATTGCTATGTGTGACATTTTCATAAATTCAGTATAATTATGAGTGACATTTCAACAACTACGAGTGACACTTTCTTGAGGGCAAATTGAGACTCTCCTCTTCCTAGCATGTCCACCACGGTGTCCTTGGACTACTTGCACTGACGGTTCCTGCACTCTCCCTGAGCGAGACAGCGCCAGAGCCCTCCTTAGGTGGTGGAGCTCACCCGCAGCACCTCCAATGCGAAAGGGATTCTCCACGTGCCACAGGCCCTGGAGTGGCCTATGGAACCAAAGCCCCATGCAGGTGCGCTGATTGACCAACCATATGTGGTCGCCAACCCTAGGGGATCACTTCGTACAGGCCTTTAACTACAAGGCAAGGCACGGCCGTTCAGTTGCATCGTCTCCTCAGCGCAGACCCGCGGTCCTCTTCATCCGACCGCCAGTCCCCGACCCCCCCTGGAAGAAATAGTAATCAATTTCTTTTCCATTAAAGGTTTTTCTTTGGGTATTGAGCAAAGGCAGGCTCAGTATGACTTGGTGTGACGCCAAGTGTAATCCCACATGACCCTTATGAAAAGCAGAAAGTGGTCCCTGAGGACGCAGTCCAAAAAAACAGGAATTCCACCCCATTACACTGGTTTCATTTTTATTATAGTTTTTTTCAGCAGTTTGGTTCAAAGGTAGAAATAGAAGCTCCGTATTGAAGGCCGAAATCAGGGACCACTACATTAGCTTAACACTGTCCTGTGAAGGCATAGAACAAAACTTGATATATAATCTAAAGACACTCATAACTGAGAGAAAAACAGAGCTTGCAGCATGTGTGGGTATTGCTCAGATGGATTCCATGTATATGCCATCTCGTGTTGGGCTTGGAATGGTACAACCATTTTTTTCTTGAAGAACCTCTTTCGGTTTCGGGGTGTGAATTCTGATACCTCCCCTGAAAACAACAATGCACTACAAACACACTGACTCCCTCTTAAATGTTGTTTTTCCTGCCATAGTGCCCGGACGTGTTTTTAAAATCTCCATTCTGCTGCTCACTGGAGTTCTATCGTTTGCAGCCTCAGTGAGCCAGGGTAGAACTTGCTAGTAACACCGACCAGCAGGGAGCTGATCGCGCTAAGCGCTTAAAAGCAAATTTCAATTAACACTCGGCTGGCACTCACTGACATGTGACTTACTTGTGACTCAGGCGAGCCAAAGAAATTTGGTTACAGCCCACCCGGCCGTCTCCTTAGAGTCCTGCCTGGCTGCACGACTCGCTTTGCAAATGTGCGCTGCGCTCCCCGGGCATCAGACTCACTCAGAGCAGCAGGTACATTTGAGCTGCACAGTGGGCTCCAGCGGCTGCCACGGACCCGTGGGGTTGGGTCTGATGCCATCATTGATTTTAATTTACCGCCTGCAGTGGGAGCAGCGCTGCAGCTCAGAAGCAGGGGTATCTGCTCCCTACTCCGTAGAGCTCATATACCGGGAACAGCTGTAACTAAACGGTTTTAAAGATCAAGTAGGGCTGCAGCCGCATTGATGTGTTAATTGAAACTCGTGTGGCTGGTACTTACTTCAAGTCGTTTGCCACCCGCTTCCTTAGCCCAGGGCTGTCCTCAGAGTCTGCTGTGTTATCCAATGACAGACACTGTCCTGGGCGGCCGCTGCAACTGCCGGTCACCGTGACCGACTCCATGATGTGAGCTTGTTAATGAATAATTGAGACAGCACACGACGGCGGCCCTGGCAGGTGTGAGCAGCAGGCAGCGCGTCGAGCTCCATAATTGCGGCAGCGCCCGCAAATCCAGCCCGAGCAGCGGCCCGCTTCCTCCGAAAACAAACTCCCCGCCTTTGGTAGCAGGACGTGACGCCCCCACCCAACGGCGCCAGACGTCTAATTACACTGGGCACTACCATGACGTCAGGCTGTAAGAACCGCGCCACGGGAAATATTCAAAATGAAACATTGTTGCACATCAGTGAGCCAGCAGCCTTAACTGTAAGACTAAAGCCTGCATGGGAACGGCGCGCCCGCCACCGGCGGCGCGCTGCCAGCTGCCCAAGTCACTCCATGATATTAGTTTAGGTAGCTCTTCAGTGAGGCTGCTGAAGTACTATGCATATGCGTGACAACGCATTTCATTGCGGTGATGCGGATCACCACACAGAAATGCGTTAGTACGGCTGATGCGTGATACTTGGCAGGACTGATAAAGGCAACTGGCTGATCAAGGCCCTCTTCATTTAGCTGTGACAACACTGCCCCAATCCCTTGCTCTGAAGCATCTGTGTGAACCACACATTCTTTTGTGTAGTCAGAGGCCAGCAGCACTGGTGCTGAACACATAGCAGCTTTCAGAGTATCAAAAGCCTTCTGAGACTCTGGGGTCCAATCCACCTTTTTGGGCCTCTTCTTAGAAGTGAGTTCTGTTAGGGGCCTCACAGTGGTACCATAATTTTGAACAAACCTTCTATAATACCCTGTCAGTCCAAGGAATGCCCTGACCTGAGTCTGGGTAACATGAGTTGTCCAATCCAAAATAGTTTGAATCTTGGCCTGGAGAGACTGTACATGGCCTCCACCTACCCGGTGGCCCAGGTACACCACAGAACTCTGCCCTATATGGCACTTACTTGCCTTAATAGTCTGGCCTGCCTGCTTCATGGCCTGAAGCACTTCCCTTAGGTGGCTTAAGTGATCCCCCCAGGTAGAACTATATACAGCTATATCGTCCAGGTAAGTTGCACTGAACTGTTCCAACCCAGACAAGACCCTGTTCACCAACCTTTGGAAGGTGGAAGGTGCATTCTTTAAGCCAAAAGGCATTACCTTGAACTAATAATGTCCCTCTGGTATGGAGAATGCTGACCTCTCCTTTGTTCCATCAGTGAGGGCAATCTGCCAGTAACCTGAAGTCAAATCAAAAGTACTCAGGTACTTAGCAGCCCCTAACCTGTCAATTAGCTCATCAGCTCTTTGTGACTGCATTCAATCCTCTGTAGTCCACACAGAACCAGAACTCCTTGGGTCCCCCCTGTGGATTAAGTTTGGGCACCAGCACCACTGGACTGGCCCATGGACTTTCAGACGGTTCAATTACCCCCAATTCCAGCGTTTTAGCTACCTCAGCTTTAATGCTGGCTCTGACATGGTCAGACAACCTGTACAGTTTATTTTTGACAGGTAGGCTGTCACCAGTGTCAATGTGGTGCATACACCACTCAGTGATGCCTGGGGTCAAAGAGAACAGGCCAGCAAACTGCTCCAGCACTTGCTTACAGTCTCTGTGCTGCTGGTCTGTCAACTTGGGAGAGAGTACAACCCAACACCAATTTATAACAATAGGAAATATTGTTATCTTTAAAATGACACCCAAACGACAAAAATCCAATGTAGGGATCCGGAGATATGAATTTGTAAAGATTCAGCATTATATAGCACATAGAAACCTATAGCGCCTTATAGGGACATCTGGTCGTGATAGACCGGGTCAAAGTCAAAGTTTCAGGCCGACTGCGATGGAGCCCTGCTCGGCTACCCCTCGCGGTAAGTCTCAGTCAAGGTTTTTACCTTCTGACTTAGAAACTTTTCTGGAGCTTTTCTTCCCAGGGTCTCTCGAAGCTCTCAGTCAGTCCGGATTCAGTGAAGGTTTGCCGGTTTGCCTTGCGACGAGCTCCGGGTCAAACTTATGGAAGTCCGACCTCCGGAGTGTTCCAGTGGGACGAACCAAGGATCCAGGCTGGCTCGCAGTTGAAGGCAGGCGGCTTGTCTGGCCAGGTTGAGTCGGACCACTTATGGAGCTTTTTCCCAAAGTTGCTCCAAACTTCTGGAACTTCTTCTTTAAGTTCCCCAAAGGGTCCCAAAGTGTCTCAAACTTACTCCAAGGGTCTGGCAGCTCCAAGATGGTCCTTGAAAGTTGAGGACCTCAGTTCCCACAATCCACTTGGACAAAACCCTTACAAATCCACTGGTGGTGCTCCAGGTTGAGGATTCTTGGTGGTGATGTTCCAGGTGAGCTCTGTTAACCTGTAGCATGCAGGGAGTCCACTCTTTAGTCCTTTTACAGCAAGGTAGTCCACAGGGCTGTAGTTCTAGATGGTGCAGAAGGCGCAGTCTTCATAGAGCAGGCCTTAGTGAATTGCACATCAAACTTCTCAGCATGGCCCTTCTTGCTCCCTTAGGTTTCAAGCAGCAGATCTGGGAGGCTCTGCCCCTCTCAGATACTTATTCCAAGTTCTCTGGGTCAAGCAGGAGGGCACTCCTGTCCAATGAGGGGCAGGGTAACGCCCCAAGGTATGACCACGTTCTGCAGAGTGTGGCGCTATTTTGTCTCAGAGTGCACAAATTCTTCCAAATTCATCATGGCTGATTCTCCAGCAGGGAGAGAAGAGCTGGCTAAACACACCCCTAGGGTGGTTAATCTCCATAGTCTCTCCCTCTTGCATCTGCTCATTCCTTCCTTAATCTTAGCATCTGGCTGGGTTCAAAAGAGTAGAGTTGTAAATTACACTGGTGTCTTCCCCTTCCCTTGAAGTCCATTGTTCATGACTCCCCCCCTCCCTGCTCTGGCATTCCTGTGTAGCAGAAAACTGCCCTCCCAGCAGAGCTGGTTAACCCCAGGGGCTCTTTATCACCTCTTCAAAGGAGCCTGGCTAATCCACTTAACTCTGACCAATCAGGACCGACCACTGGAAGGCTGAATCTGGGCTTAGAGACAAGAAAGTCTTACAACTTCTTGTCTCTACATTTTAGGAGAAATTCAACAATATCATATTGTTGGATTTATCAATACCATTCTGGGAAGTCTTTGAATGCTATTTTTATCATTCTCTTTAACTTCTGGCCATGTTAACCTATGTGGCAGGAGATTTGCAATGGGAAAAATGAGTTGGGCCATTTTTCCAGCACCAGGGCTGATGAAAACATATTTTATAAGTACTCTGCCTATATCTACAGAACCCCCACCCCTGGAACACCTAGAGGAGACTTTAGGGGTTCTGAATATGTAAAAATATTGCAGATCCTCCCTCAACAGTGCTCCAAGCACCAAAGTCGATTTTGTGCAGCACTTTATCACAATGTGGGGAGTGAAATGCGCAATTTCACTTAACCCAGGTCATATAAAACTCATTTATAAGGTTCCTCCTTATAAATACCTGACCCCCCTACCACTGGGACACCTAGGGGAGACCCTGGGGCTATCTAATATGCCCAAACATTGTAGGTTATCCATTTTTAAGTGCCCCAAACACCAGAGTCGAGTGTGTGCACAATTTACTTTTTAAAAGCAGTCCTGCAACACAGAGATACTTTTAAACTGACCTCAGGCTTCAGCAGTGCACTCATGCAAGTGCAGAAAGGGCTGCTGGCCTCTAAACTGCCATGCCCTATTATATACTGGGGACTTAGAGGTAGTTTCAACCCCCCTGCCCTATTATGTACCAGGGCCTTATAGGGTAGGTTATGCCAATCACAGCGGTACCCCAACCCATAGTGTACCCTAGTGTATGTAGGTGTTTTCACTGTTTTCTAAGTGTCTCTTTCAGCATAGCACTGGCCCTGGTTAGGCAGAACCCAGGGTCAGTCAGGGTCAGTTACCACCAGTACCAGTCAGCAAAAAGTTGGGGGTGCCCAGGGCACAGGATGACTTTGCAACATAGCCCCTCCCCCCAAACGAAAGGTGATGGGTTACTAACCTACACCCTGGTAGTCCTCATCAGCTAAGTGGAAAAACCTGGAAAGTCCATCCGCATTTGCATAGGCCACCCTAGGTCTGTGTTCCACTGTAAAGTCCATTCCTTGTAGTGAAATGGACCACCTTAACAGCTTGGGATTCTCCCCTCTCATCTGTATGAGCCATCTGAGAGGCCTGTGGTTAGTCCGAACAAGAAAGTGAGTCCCAAACAAATATGGTCTCAACTTTTTCAGGGACCAAACCACAGCAAAAGCCTCTCTCTCTGTGGCACTCCACCTCTGCTCTCTGGTAAGAAGTCTCCTGCTTATAAAGCATCGCTGCCAAGGTTTGAGATTGCTATGTGTGACATTTTCATAAATTCAGTATAATTATGAGTGACATTTCAACAACTACGAGTGACACTTTCTTGAGGGCAAATTGAGACTCTCCTCTTCCTAGCATGTCCACCACGGTGTCCTTGGACTACTTGCACTGACGGTTCCTGCACTCTCCCTGAGCGAGACAGCGCCAGAGCCCTCCTTAGGTGGTGGAGCTCACCCGCAGCACCTCCAATGCGAAAGGGATTCTCCACGTGCCACAGGCCCTGGAGTGGCCTATGGAACCAAAGCCCCATGCAGGTGCGCTAATTGACCCACCATATGTGGTCGCCAACCCTAGGGGATCACTTCGTACAGGCCTTTAACTACAAGGAAAGGTACGGCCGTTCAGTTGCATCGTCTCCTCAGCGCAGACCCGCCGTCCTCTTCATCCAACCGCCAGTCCCTGTCCCCCCCTGGAAGAAATAGTAATCAATTTCTTTTCCATTAAAGATTTTTCTTTGGGTATTGAGCAATGGCAGGCTCAGTATGACTTGGTGTGACGCCAAGTGTAATCCCACATGACCCTTATGAACAGCAGAAAGTGCTCCCTGAGGACGCAGTCCAAAAAAACAGGAATTCCACCCCATTACACTGGTTTCATTTTTATTATTGTTTTTTTCAGCAGTTTGGTTCAAAGGTAGAAATAGAAGCTCCGTATTGAAGGCCGAAATCAGGGACCACTACATTAGCTTAACACTGTCCTGTGAAGCCATAGAACAAAACTTGATATATAATCTAAAGACACTCATAACTGAGAGAAAAACAGAGCTTGCAGCATGTGTGGGTATTGCTCAGATGGATTCCATGTATATGCCATCTCGTGTTGGGCTTGGAATGGTACAACCATTTTTTTCTTGAAGAACCTCTTTCGGTTTCGGGGTGTGAATTCTGATACCTCCCCCTGAAAACAACAATGCACTACAAACACACTGACTCCCTCTTAAATGTTGTTTTTCCTGCCATAGTGCCCGGACGTGTTTTTAAAATCTCCATTCTGCTGCTCACTGGAGTTCTATCGTTTGCAGCCTCAGTGAGCCAGGGTAGAACTTGCTAGTAACACCGACCATCAGGGAGCTGATCGCGCTAAGCGCTTAAAAGCAAATTTCAATTAACACTCGGCTGGCACTCACTGACATGTGACTTACTTGTGACTCAGGCGAGCCAAAGAACTTTGGTTACAGCCCACCCGGCCGTCTCCTTAGAGTCCTGCCTGGCTGCACGACTCGCTTTGCAAATGTGCGCTGCGCTCCCCGGGCATCAGACACACTCAGAGCAGCAGGTACATTTGAGCTGCACAGTGGGCTCCAGCGGCTGCCACGGACCCGTGGGGTTGGGTCTGATGCCATCATTGATTTTAATTTACCGCCTGCAGTGGGAGCAGCGCTGCAGCTCAGAAGCAGGGGTATCTGCTCCCTACTCCGTAGAGCTCATATACCGGGAACAGCTGTAACTAAACGGTTTTAAAGATCAAGTAGGGCTGCAGCCGCATTGATGTGTTAATTGAAACTCGTGTGGCTGGTACTTACTTCAAGTCGTTTGCCACCCGCTTCCTTAGCCCAGGGCTGTCCTCAGAGTCTGCTGTGTTATCCAATGACAGACACTGTCCTGGCCGGCCGCTACAACTGCCGGTCACCGTGACCGACTCCATGATGTGAGCTTGTTAATGAATAATTGAGACAGCATACGACGGCGGCCCTGGCAGGTGTGAGCAGCAGGCAGCGCGTCGAGCTCCATAATTGCGGCAGCACCCGCAAATCCAGCCCGAGCAGCGGCCCGCTTCCTCCGAAAACAAACTCCCCGCCTTTGGTAGCAGGACGTGACGCCCCCACCCAACAGCGCCAGACGTCTAATTACACTGGGCACTACCATGACGTCAGGCTGTAAGAGCTGCGCTATGGGAAATATTCAAAATGAAACATTGTTGCACATCAGTGAGCCAGCAGCCTTAACTGTAAGACTAAAGCCTGCATGGGAACGGCGCGCCCGCCACCGGCGGCGCGCTGCCAGCTGCCCAAGTCACTCCATGATATTAGTTTAGGTAGCGCTTCAGTGAGGCTGCTGAAGTACTATGCATATGCGTGACAACGCATTTCATTGCGGTGATGCGGATCACCACACTGAAATGCGTTAGTACGCCTGATGCGTGATACTTGGCAGGACTGATAAAGGCAACTGGCTGATCAAGGCCCTCTTCATTTAGCTGTGACAACACTGCCCCAATCCCTTGCTCTGAAGCATCTGTGTGAACCACACATTCTTTTGTGTAGTCAGATGCCAGCAGCACTGGTGCTGAACACATAGCAGCTTTCAGAGTATCAAAAGCCTTCTGAGACTCTAGGGTCCAATCCACCTTTTTGGGCCTCTTCTTAGAAGTGAGTTCTGTTAGGGGCCTCACAGTGGTACCATCATTTTGAACAAACCTTCTATAATACCCTGTCAGTCCAAGGAATTCCCTGACCTGAGTCTGGGTAACATGAGTTGTCCAATCCAAAATAGTTTGAACCTTGGCCTGGAGAGGCTGTACATGGCCTCCACCTACCAGGTGGCCCAGGTACACCACAGAACTCTGCCCTATATGGCACTTACTTGCCTTAATAGTCTGGCCTGCCTGCTTCATGGCCTGAAGCACTTCCCTTAGGTGGCTTAAGTGATCCCCCCAGGTAGAACTATATACAGCTATATCGTCCAGGTAAGTTGCACTGAACTGTTCCAACCCAGACAAGACCCTGTTCACCAACCTTTGGAAGGTGGAAGGTGCATTCTTTAAGCCAAAAGGCATTACCTTGAACTGATAATGTCCCTCTGGTATGGAGAATGCTGACCTCTCCTTTGTTCCATCAGTGAGGGCAATCTGCCAGTAACCTGAAGTCAAATCAAAAGTACTCAGGTACTTAGCAGCCCCTAATCTGTCAATTAGCTCATCAGCTCTTTGTGACTGCATTCAATCCTCTGTAGTCCACACAGAACCAGAACTCCTTGGGTCCCCCCTGTGGATTAGGTTTGGGCACCAGCACCACTGGACTGGCCCATGGACTTTCAGACAGTTCAATTACCCCCAATTCCAGCATTTTAGCTACCTCAGCTTTAATGCTGGCTCTGACATGGTCAGACAACCTGTACAGTTTATTTTGGACAGGTAGGCTGTCACCAGTGTCAATGTGGTGCACACACCACTCAGAGATGCCTGGGGTCAAAGAGAACAGGCCAGCAAACTGCTCCAGCACTTGCTTACAGTCTCTGTGCTGCTGGTCTGTCAACTTGGGAGAGAGTACAACTCCCTCCACTGATGCATCTTGCACATTTCTCGAGAGGAGGCCGGGCACTGGCTCAGTTTCCTCCTCCACTCCTTCATCAGTGACCAGTAACATGGTCATATCTGCCCTGTTATGGTGGGGTTTCAATCTATTCATATGCAGGACCATATGAGGGTTCCTGGGGGTGCCAAGGCCAACCAAATAGGTAACCTCACCCTTCTTTTTTAAGATTGAATGGGCCCACTCCACTTGTCATGGAGGGCTCTGGGAGCCACAGGCTCCAACACCCACACCAATTGTCCTGGAGTATACTCGGGCATAGTAGCCTTCTGATCATACCAGTGCTACATGAGCTCTTGGCTGGGCTCCAGTTTCCTGCTTGCCTTGTACATGTACTCTGCCATTCTAGATCTCAGGCCTAGCACATAGTCAAGCACATTGTTCTTTGCTTCTTCAAGAGGCTTCTCTAAAGACTCTCTCAACAGGCACAATGACCCCCTCACAGGGTGTCCAAACAACAACTCAAAGGGACTGAAAACAACCCCTTTCTGTGGCACCTCCCTGTAAGCAAACAGTAGGCATGGGAGGAGACCATCCCATTTCCTCCTGAGTTTCTCTGACAACCCATTTATCATGCCCTTCAGGGTTTTGTAGAACCTCTCAACTAGACCATTTGCTTGTGGGTGATAGGGGGTGGTGAACTTTTAGTTGACACCACACTCATCCCACATAGCAGTCAGATAGTTGGACAGAAAGTTCGTGCCCCTGACACCACCTCTTTCGGAAAACCCACTCTGTTGAACATACTAAGCAGTGCTCTAGCCACTGCAGGAGCATCAATGGTTCTAAGAGGGATTGCTTCAGGGTATCTAGTGGCATGGCCCACTACCACCAAGATATACCTATTCCCTGATGCAGTAGGTGGGTCCAGGGGACCAACAATGTCCATCCCCACCCTTTCAAAAGGAACCCCAACCACTGGCAGTGGTATTAGGGGAGCCTTTGTCTGGCCCCCTGCCTTGCCACTGGCCTGACAGGTGACACAGGAGCTGCAAAACTCCTTTACCTTTTCAGACATATGGGCCCAGTAGAAATGGTTCACCAACCGGTTCCATGTCTTTGTCAGTCTCAAATGTCCTGCCAAGGGAATATCATGACCCAAAGTCAGGATGAACTCTCTGTACTTCTGGGGCACCACCAACCTCCTGGTGGCCCATTCTTGAGGTTTCTGGCCTCAGTATAAAGCAGTCCATCTTCCCAGTAGATTCTATGAAACCCACTGTCATCCCCTTCCTCTTGCTTAGAGGCAATCCGCCTCAAGCTCTCAAGTGTGGGACAGTCTCTGTCCCTTACTGAACTCCTCTCTGGAGGGTCCACCTGCTCCTGTCATTTCTGCCAAATCTGACAGCTCTGGCAGGAAGGGAGTCCCTCCCTCAGAGGCCAGATCCTCACCATCATGGTTAGATTCTTCTTGCACCTCTGGAGTTCCCTGGGCTGACTCACCAGGCCCAGTACCCTTGTCCTTGGATGCTTGGCCCTTTGTTCCTGGGTCCAAGTGTCCAGCCCCTCCCTTCTGGCTAGTCTGTGACCTAATCACAGCACATACCCACACAGGGAGCTCCAATATTTTCAAATGAAGTCCTCTCTCCACCTCTGACCACTCAGAGGCTTCAAGATCATTGCCCAGTAAACACTGGGCTGGGAGCACCTTTGACACAGCTACCTTCATACGGCCTGTCACACCTCCCTATTCCAAATCCACCACAGCCATAGAATGGAGTTTGGTAGTGCTGTTTGCATACGTCACCTGGGGAAACTCACCAGGTAGCAACCTTCCTGGAGGCACCAGCTCATCCAGGACCATAGTTACACTAGCCCCTGTGTATCTGATAGCCTCAACCTCAGACCCTTTCACTCTAGGCCTCTGCCTTTACTTGTCCATGTTTGGAGGTAAGGCAGCAAGGGTTGCAATATTCACCCCACCCAGGGACACTAAGGTTGCTTCCACTACCTGACTACCCTTGTCTGGGGCACCACTCTCCACCCCTACACTTACACTGGCAATCCCTGTGGATGGCCCCTTATGGGGGGAGCTTCTTGGCGCAGACAGCATCTCCCTGTTTGCGCCCTGGCTGGTTACAGTAAAAGCACTTACCCACCTTTGAGGGATCAAAGAACCTACCATTCTTTCCCTGATACCCCCACCCTTTGAATTTGGGTTGGCTCGGGCCCCCCTCCTTGTTCAGGTTTTTGTGGGTCTTTTGAGGACTTGTTAGGTTTTTGACCTTCTTTTCCCTGGGCTTTCCCCTGGGGAGGGACCTGTCCTCCTTTCTTCTGGACACCCCCCTGGTGCTGAATGGAAACCCGGGTTCTCACCCACTCATCAGCTGCTTTCCCCAGCTCCCTGGGGTCTGTCAGCTTAGAGTCCACTAGATACTGGCGTAACTTCTCTTCGGCACAATGAGTCAAAATATGTTCTTTCAAAAACAAATTATACAAACCTTCATATGTGTCAATTTTGTTACCAACAATCCAGCCTTCCAGTGCCTTCACTGAAACATCCACAAAGTCTACCCAAGACTTTGAACTCACTTTCTGGGTGCCTCTAAACTTCACCCTGTACTGCTCTGGAGACAGACCAAATCTCTTGACTAGGCATACCTTCATCATCTGGTATGATTCTGCATCCTCCCCCCTCAGGGTCAGGAGCCTATCCCTCCCAGCTACTGGAATCAACTACCACAGGGGTGCACCCCAATACTTAGAGTGGACCCTACTCATTCTAAGGGCCCTTTCAAAGGCTGCTAGCCACTTATCAATGTCATTTCCCTCTGTGTACTTGGTTACTATACCCTTGGGAAGTTTGTGATCAAATCCACCACCCCTGGACATCTCAAAATCGTCATCATTTTCACTGCCACCATTTCTTTTGAGCACCTCCTCCCTCTCCCACCTTTTCTCGGCCAATTCCAGTTTCCTCTGCTCCAAAGCTATCAAAGTTAATTGAGCCTCAAGATGTCTCTCTGCAAGGGACAGTGGTAGTTCCTGAGTAAGGGACCCTTCCCCCTCCCACCATCTGGAATCATATGGCTAACACTAGAGAAAATGGAAGAGGCATCATCCTCATCCCCCTCTTGGGTGAGGCTGGGGGGAACACCCTCCATTTCCCCTTGAATCTCCTCAGCTACCCCAGCCCAGGCCTTTAGGGACTTAAGCAACCCTGCCTTCTTAATCTTGTTGGCAGCAGGCAGCCCCCTAAGCCTACACTGCACCCTAAGATCAGCCACCCTAAACTGGGACAGTTTAGCCAGGTCCAGCTCCATGGTTCCCTAGTTTTGGGTCACAACAACTAGGCACAACAGACTTGGAACAATTTGGAAAAATCAAAACAATGGATTAAAAACAGTTTAGTCCAAATTCCAAAAATCAAACTCAAAAGTTTTGTTCTAAGGCAATTTAGAGGATTTGTAAAATCTTAATTCACTTTACTGAAAGGTGTACTTTTTAAACACAAGTCCTCATCCACACTGCTGAGCACCAAATGTTGGAAAGTGGATTATTAGTAGGGGCAAATGTATATCTGCCGCTAGCAATAAGGCCACTAACACAGTGTAGGGCTCAGAATAGGTCTTGGAAAATTATTCCCATGCTCAACCCTTGGTAGCTTGGCTGCGAGCAGGCAGGCTTAACTTCAAAGACAGGTCTGTAAAGCATTTAAAAACACCAATTCAGTAAATAATTAAGACACAATGCACAATAAAAATCCAACACCAATTTATAACAATAGGAAATATTTTTATCTTTAAAATGACACCAAAACGATAAAAATCCAATGTAGGGAACCGGAGATATGAATTTTTAAAGATTCAGCTTTATACAGCACATAGAAACCTATTGCTCCTTATCGGGACATTTGGTCACGATAGACCGGGTCAAAGTCAAAGTTTCAGGCTGACCTTGATGGAGCCCTGCTTGGCTACCCCTCGCGGTAGTTTTCACCTTCTGACTTAGAAACTTTTCTAGAGCTTTTCTTCCCGGGGTCTCTCGAAGCTCTCAGCCAGTCCAGATTCGGTGAGGGTTCGCCGGATTGCCTTGCGACGAGCTCCCGGTCAAACTTATGGAAGTCCGACCTCCGGAGCATTTCAGCGGAACAAACCAAGGATCCAGGCCGGCTCGCGGTTGAAGGCAGGCGGCTTGGCTCTCGCGGTTGCTCCCAGTCACCTTTTCTTCGTTCGGACGTAGAAACTTTTACAGAGCTTTTTCTTGTGGGGTCCCTCGATGCTCTTCACCAGGCCAGATTCGGTGAGGGCTCGCTGGCCTCGGATTTCTCCTACTCCCGGTCAAACTCTGGAAGTTGGACCTACGGAGCTTTTCACCGGGACAAATGTGGACTGCAGGCCAGCTCGCGGTTGAAGGCAGGCGGCTTGTCTGGCCAGGTTGAGTCGGTCCACTTATGGAGCTTTTTCCCAAAATTGCTCCAAACTTCTGGAACTTCTTCTTTAAGTTTCCCAAAGGGTCCCAAAGTGTCTCAAACTTACTCCAAGGGTCTGGAAGCTCCAAGATGGTCCTTGATAGTTGAGGACTTAAATTCCTACAATCCACTTGGACAAAAACCTTACAAATCCACTGGTAGTGCTCCAGGTTGAGGATTCTTGGTGGTGATGTTCCAGGTGAGCTCTGTCAACCTGTAGCTTGCAGGGAGTCCACTCTTTAGTCCTTTTACAGCAAGGTAGTCCACAGGGCTGTAGTTCTAGACCAGTGGTCTTCAAACTTTTTGATGTCGAGACCCCCTTGTCAAACCTTTTTAGGCGTAAGGACCCCTTCTGACAAAATTTTCTAGAAACTGGTTCTCCTCATCATCAACATCTATCGACAACCATAAATGCCCGTTAGACCTGGCATCTTTTGCCATGTTTCCCCTGTCTTTTTCCTTTCTGACCTCCTACTTTTGACTCTGTTTTTGCTGGTTCAGTGTCTCTGCGCACTTTGTCACCGCTGTTCAGTGTTAAAGTGCAAGTGCTCCTATTGTAAATTGTATTATGGATTGGTGTTTCCATGATTGGCATGTTTGACTTACTAGTAAGTCCCTGGTAAAGTGCACTGAGGGTGCCAGGGCCTGTAAATCAAATGCTGCTGGTGGGCCTGCAGTACTGATTGTGCCACTCACCCATGCAGCCCTGAAAAGGGTCATCAGACCTGCCACTGCAGTGTCTGTGCGGTTTGTAGCTGCAATGTCGACCTGGCAAGTGCACCCACTTGCCAAGCCCTAATCTTCACTTTTCTTACATGCAAGTCACCCCTAAGGTAGGCCCAAGGTACCCTTGTGGGCAGGGTGCCGTGTATTTTAAAGGTAGGACATGTACTGGTGTGTGTGACATGTCCTTGTAGTGAATTACAGTGTGTTTCATTTTTCACTATGGAAAGGCTATCTGTCCCATAGGATAGAATGGGAGTTTACTTATAACATCTTATAAGCATATCTTCCCATTGGGATAAGATAGAGAAATTGGGTTTAGCATGCCTGAACTCAGAATATAAAAATGCATCTTTTAGTAAAGATGATTTTTATGTTCTGTGTTTGAAAATACCACTTTTAGAAAGTAGGTATTGTCTTGCTTAGCCATCCTGTGTGCCTCTGCTGGGTTTGTGGATTGACTGTCTGGCTTTGGAGTGACAGGGGCTGGGGATGTGCATTCTCATCAGACAGCCACTGGGGGGTCAAGGTGTGTCCTGCCTTTCCTGGATGAGTCAGGGCTGGGCTGAATAGACATGGGCTGTATTTATAGTAGTGGGAGGAGATTTCCTTGCACCTGAATGGGCCTGGTCTGCCTTGGACAATGCTGTCTCCACCTCCTGCCAGGAAGCTGGGCCAGAGAGGATGGAACTGGTTTGGGCTGGGCACAGGCACTCTCTCCCCAAAAGCACAAAGAGAAACTGAGCATAAATATTGGGGTCCAGACCCTAGAACTTTAGAACTCGCTGGAATCAAGGAACCTGCCAAGAAGAAGAGCTGGAAGAACTGCCAAGAGGAGTGCAACTTTGCTGTATTGTTACTTTGTTGGTTTGGCCTGCAGTTGCTGCTTCTGCCTTGGGCAGTGAAAGGACTGGACTGAACTTTCTTTACTTGTTGCCTCCTGTTCTGAAGTCTCAGGGACCGCAAAGACTTCACTGACCTCTGGGTACCGCCTCTGGAACCGTGGTTTCAGTTGCCACAGAGGGGAAAGAAACCGACTCCGTCACTGATTCTGCCGTTGGCTCCGTGCCCTGAAGGCACCGCAGAGGGCACCGCTGCATCTCGCACCGCAACCCTGGTCTCACTGATGACGGCCGCCGAGCTGCTGCTTGCACCGTGACCTGTGGGCACCGCACTCCGCACCACATCGCTTCACTTCGCCGCCCTGGTCTCACCGACGCCGTCACTGACTTCGACAACCGTGACCGCACCGTGGCTTGGGGGCACTGCTCGTAAGTCTTGGGACACACTGCCCCGTCCCACACCACAGTCCGGACCGACCGACGCCAGCTCCCCGCAAAGTGCATATTTTTAAGTACTGTAGGTTGGATTTTTATCGTTTTAGTCTTGTTTTGAAAATATAAAGTATTGGATATTTTTCTAAACTGGTGTGGTGTCCTTTTGTAGTGTTTTCAGTGTATTGCTGTTGGTTATGTGCAAATCCTTTACACACTGCCTCTGAAATAAGCCTGACTGCTCGTGCCAAGCTACCAAGGTGGTGAGCAGGGGTTATTTCAGTAGTGTATCCCTCTTACCCTGACTAGAAGGAAGGGTCCCTACTTGGAGAAAGGTGCAAACCATTGCCAACTAGAGACCCTCATTTCTAACAGCCCCCAATTACAACAGCAAATAGTTTTACCGGTGGGGAAATGACATTAAACAGTGTTTAGCAAACCAAAGGTCATTAAGCGTAGGGGTGTAGCCAAAGGTGTAGCTAAAAACAAAGGGCCTCATTTATGAGGAATTGGCGTAGGGCAGCGCTGCAAGTCTTCTTGCGGCGCTGCCCTATGCCAATGTGAAAGGGCAGGAATGCACTGTAATTATGAAATACTGTGCATTCCAGTCCTTTTCCCTTCACAAATTGCTGCCTAGCACCAACGTAGGCAGAATTGTTTTTGTACGGGAAGAGGCACCTTCCTTCACAAAAACAATCCTGAGGAGTGTTTTCCTATTTCTATGAGAGTTGCAGAATGCAGCACACATGGAAAGAGGAAAGAAAACATTTCTCCTCGTTACGCCTCCACTGGAGAGGCGTCAGTTTTTGGAGCGGCCCCAGGTTTACGTAATTTTGTAAATATGGGGCAGCATCAAAATCCATGGGCTTTGCATGGGAACCCCACGCAAAGCCCATGGAACACCTCGTTGATGCAGAGTAAGGCAACGCAGTGATATGCGCTGCTATGTCTTACTCCATATCTATGAGGCAATGCAAAGCCATGCAGGGTGACTTTGCACTGCCTCATAGGTATGGTTGAGATGCTTGCGCCACCGGAGCATCAAAAAAGTGATGCTCTGGCGATGCAAGCCTCTCATAAATAAGCCCAAAATATTCTGTACGTTTTTAGGTCTTTCAACTTCAGGTATCTACATATAAAATAATGGGCAGCGTAAATTATAAATAAATAAAAAAAAGTTATTGCTCAGTGCGAAATGCACTGTAGTACATTAAAAACCTCTATTAGTTAATGCACTGCCGAGGTCTGTGTGTAACCAGAGAACCACAGAATTAAATCTTGATTGGTGCAGTGGAGAATAGTGATGTGTATTTTTAGTGCTACGAAGTCACAGCCTGTGACGGAAAGCACTGTGAATATGTAAGTCAATTTTCTATACTTGCATTACACACAGGGTAAGATAGAATGCTGCAAAATGTGCGAATAGTTTTACAGTAAAATGGTGCTTTCAAAATGCAGGTTTTAATAATACCAGAGCGTATGTAATGCAGTTTTCTTTTTTACATAACTGTCCCTTCAACACCTCTTTAGGGGCATTAAGGGCTGTGTAAATGCAGTTAAAATTAAAAGCAAGAGCTTCCCAGCCCAGTAGTTAACTGTTTGCACTTCCATTCAAAAACACACATCTTTGTCTTCACAAAGAGCCAGAACTGCTCCCAAGCATCCTTTACACTTGAAGATTACCAGATAAGGCACATTTGCCTTTCATTCAGGCAAGCAGCTGATAACGATCTCAATTAGCCTCCCAGGGCGGCTGTCTTTTTACAGGGACAAGTGAAGCTGGGGAATCTGTGACCCCCTTCCTAGGACTCCACGACCCCCCTGGGGGTCGCGCCCCACAGTTTGAAGACCTCTGTTCTAGACGGTGCAGAAGGCGCAATCTTCAGAGTGCAGGCCTTAGTGAATTGCACATCAAACTTCTCAGCATGGCCCTTCTTGCACCCTTAGGTTTCAAGCAGTAGATCTGGGAGGCTCTGCCCCTCTCAGATACTTATTCCAAGTTCTCTGGGTCAAGCAGGAGGGCACTCCTGTCCAATGGGGGGCAGGGTAACACCCCAAGGTATGACCACATCCTGCAGAGTGTGGCACTATTTTGTCCAAGAGTGCACCAATTCTTCCAAATTCATGGCTGAATCTCCAGCAGGGCGAGAAGAGCTGACTAAACCCACCCCTAGGACGGCTAATCTCCTTGGTCTCTCCCCCTTGCATCTGCTCATTTCTTCCTTAAGCCTAGCATCTGGCTGGGTTCAAAATAGTAGAGTTGTAAATACCACTGGTTTCTTCCCCTTCCCTTGAAGTCCATTGTTTATAACTCCCCCTCTATGTGGCAGGGGATTTGCAATGGATAAAATGACTTGGGCCATTTTTCCAGCACCAGGGCTTATACAAACATATTTTATAAGTACTCTGCCTATATCTACAGGACCCCTACCCCTGGAACACCTAGGGTAGACTTTAGGGTTTCTGAATATGTATAAATATTGCAGATCCTCCCTCCACAGTGCTCCTAGCACCAAAGTCGATTTTGTGCAGCACTTTATCACAATGTGGGGAGTGAAATGTGCAATTTCACTTAACCCAGGGCATATAAAACTCATTTTATAAGGTTCCTCCTTATAAATACCTGTCCTCCCACCCCTGGGACACGTAGGGGAGACCCTGGAGGTACCTATTATGCCCAAACATTGTAGGTTATCCATTTTTAAGAGCCCCAAACACCAAAGTTGAGTTTGGGCACAATTTACTTTTTAAAAGCAGTCCTGCAACACAGAGCTACTTTTAAACTGACCTCAGGCTTCAGCAGTGCACACATGCAAGTGCAGAAAGGGCTGCTGGCCTCTAAACTGCCATGCCTTATTATATACTAGGGACTTAGAGGTTGTTTCAATCCCCTTGCCCCATTATGTACTAGGGCCTTATAGGGTAGGTCATGCCAATCACAGGGGTACCCCAACCCATAGTGTACCCAAGTGTATGTAGGTGTTTTCACTGTTTTCTAAGTGTCTCTTTCAGCATAACACTGGCCCTGGTTAGGCAGAGCCCAGGGTCAGTCAGAGTCAGTTACCACCAGTACCAGTCAGTAAAAGGTTGGGGGGTGCCCAGGGCACAGGATGACTTTGCAACAGGGAGGCGCTGAAGTTGGTAGTAAGGGGCGACTTCACCGCTATATTGGCGGCAGAAAAACGAATGTGCCATGAAAAGCGTCGGCATCTGGAGCAGGCGGTCTCTGAGTTGTAGGACATTCATAAGCATACAGGGGCCCCCAGGGTCTGTCGAGACCTGGAGCGACAGAGGCTTCTTTTGAAGCATCTGGACCTGGATAGGGCAAAGTATGCTCCTCTCCAGCTCAGACACAAATTTTACCTGAGTAGTGCCCGCTGCGGCGCATGCTAGCTCATAGGCTCCGCACTAAGACTTTGTCTGGTTCAGTGAGCTCGATTCGGACGGCATTGAGGGAGGAGGTGCACACGGATGAGGAAATCGCTACAACCTTTAAAGAGTTTTACAGCACTCTATACTCAGACGGCTCTCGGGTGACCCGAGACTTTATCTGCAGGGGATCCCCTCACTCATTTGCAGAAGGCGCTCACGTCCCAATTGGATCAGCCGATACGTGTCGAGGAGGTGGTTGCAGCAATTGCGCGTCTTAAGCCTGCTAAGGCGCCGGGGCAGATGGGTTCACGGCCCAATTCCATAAGTCCTTTTGCCAGGAGTTAGCTCCCCTCCTTACCCAACTTTTTAATTCTTTTCTTGACTCGGCACATTGACAGACTCGATGATGGAGGCATCCATATCTGTGATACTTAAGCCAACGAAGATCCCCGGGGACTGTGGGTCATATAGACCCATCTCCCTTCTCAACATAGACGCCAAGCTCTTCGCCAGTGTTCTGGCCTCCCGGCTGAACGCAATCATGGCACTGCTGGTCCACCTGATCAAGCCAGTTTTATCCCTACGAGACAAAGCTGGGACCATACCAAAAGGCTTTTGCACCTCCTTGACATCACTCGGAGGTCCCGAAAAGAGGTGCTTTTCCTCTCCATTGACGCAATGAAAGCGTTTGACCACGTCCAGTGGCCATACCTGTTTGAAACTCTTCGCCACTTTGGATTTGGGGACACATTTATCAGATGGGTAGGCTGTATTTATAGGGCCCCCAGAGCCTCCGTCCGGATCAATGGGACGTCATCTGCTACGTTCCCGATAACGTGTGACACCCGTCAGGGGTGCCCTCTATCGCCACTCCTCTTTGCGCTCTATGTGGAGCCTATGGTGCAGTGAATTAGAGATAATCCACAGATATCCAGTATCCGGTTTGGTGCTGACACTCATACCTTCAGCCTGTGCGTTGATGATGTCATCCTCTCGCTTGTGGACCCTATGACGTCTTTGTAGTCCCTACTTGATGAATTGTGGCTATTTGAAGAGGTCTCGGGGTTTAAAGTTAACCTTAAAAAGTCTCAGATTTTGAACATATTGGTCACTCCCCCTCATGAGGCGGCACTTTGCGCCCAGTTTCCCTTGGCATGGATGACGGAGGCCATACCGTATCTGGGCATACAGCTCGCTTCCACTATAGCAAAGACGTTGGCCGCAAACTATGGGTCCCTCCTCGACCAGACGAATAAATTGATGTCATCATGGAGTCGTCTGCGGTTGGCCTGGACGGGACACATTGCGGCTGTCAAAATGACTGTACTCCCGCGTATTCTTGACATCTTTCAGACCTTACCGTTAACTCCCTCTCCCTCGGTGCTACGCTCTTTACAACTCGCTATTAACAATTTCATCAGGAGCGGGAAGAGACCGCGTCTTCATTATAACCAACTTTCACGGCCTAAGGGCGAGGGCGGCTTAGGGCTCCCCCTGATCAATTGGTATTACCAAGCCACGTAACTTCAATACCTTGTAGATTGGAATAGGCCTGTCTCCGAAAAGCACTGGGCCTTTATGGACCAGACGTTGCAGGTGTGAATATCTGGCGGGAAGCTTGGCTACTTCGCAAACTCAGGGCTTTGGGGCTGTGTTCTTTACTGGTGACTGCAACGACAATGAAAGTATGGGACAGCGTTGCCCTCAGAAGGGGCCTGACGTCGTTCCCCTCCCCGATGTTGCCGATTGTTGATAACCCTAACTTCCCCCCTGGGTGCGGCTCAGAGGTATTCAGCCATTGTCGTGGGCAAGGGAGTAAATGGGTGGGCTCCCTTTTCAATCCCTCAGGGATTATCCCCTTTGATCAACTTCAACAGGACTACTCTCTCCCTGCATCTGATGTGTTCCACTATCTGCAGCTGAGGCACAGGGTGACCTCACCGGGTTATAAGACGTCGGCCTTCCGTCCCCTTACTGTTTTTGAGAAATGGCTGGTCTGCAAGGAGGGCGATAAGCGCCTTATCTCTGAACTCTATGCTATGCTTTCAGAGGGTGGCTCTGCGTGTAAATCCAAGGCCAGTTGCACTGGGAGGAGGAATTGGGGCGCTCTCTCTCCTCCTTAGAGAGGGTTGAAATTTTTTATAGGATACATCACACCACACATAACATGGCCAGTATGGAGGCAGCCTACAAAATAGCCTCCTACTGGTATCTTATGCCAGCACGTATCCACAGATGGAACAAGGGGCGCTCAGAGAAATTTTGGAGGGGTTGCGGACAGACGGTTCTCTTCTTCATCTCCTGTGGCACTGTCCAACACTGTCCAGATTCTGGGAGCAGGTCTTAAACGATATTGACTCAGCGTTTGACACTACTCTTCCACGCTTCCCCGCATACACTATACTTGGACTGCCGAACCCCCTAACTTTCCCGCTGCCCTCGCTACGGGGCGGCAGCTGGCCTTAGCGTTAAATGCTGTGCGCCAAATGATCCTCGCGCACCGGGGATCTGAGAGCATCCCGCACCATACCTCCTGGCTCCATAAACTATGGTTTTCTTTGGCAATGGAGCGACTGTCTCTCACAGTGGAGAACAGAGCAGCTGCATACCCTGATCTATGGGCCCCCTTTATCTGAATTCTCTCGGTAGAATTTAGGGAAGTGACTTGCCCCAAATACTTACAGATTTTGCGCTTGCTTCCCTCACGAGAAGCTGAACTGGCATAATCCCTACAGGACTGGACTCCTTCCAGGGCCCTCAGGGGACCTAATACTGAGTGCAATGAGTACATGATTCTAGTGCGGAGGAGAGGGTGGTAAGAGGAGGGGTTTAGTGGCTGAAGTCTTGTTAGTGACCTATTTTGTTTTTTGGTTAAATGGTCCCTGCATCGCTGCCGGCCTCCGGGTTGTTGGCATACAGCTGTGTATTACTGGCTCTATATGGTGTATGTTGCTGACCGCTGGTTGTAAAGCAAACACAAGGAGACCGCTGGTTGTAGGCAGAAAGCTGTGTTATATACACTGTGAACCTTAATAAATAGAATTGTTCCATAAAACAGATATACAGGATCCAAGAATTTTGGGAATTTCCCAATAAATTGTGCGTTTTTCATCGAGAAGCAGTATCTAACTGCATTGTTCTATAGGTTGCTCTAATAAAACCAGACTTCAAGTACTTTTTCCTTAGATATTACAACTTAGGGCATATACCAATAACATGTTCTATTGATTTGGTCTTGTAACTACAGAGCTGACATAATTTTGTTACAAAGGCACTTACTATTCCATGAACCTTCAAATTGAACGATTGGGATATACATGAGGAGAAATCTCAGTAACATTATTTTGTAACCAGGGTATAAAGAATAGGATAAATAGTCCTGTTGCATGTTTGTTTACGTGTCAAAAATGTAATCAAAATGCTTATATTGCAATAAGTTGGTCAGATCAGTCTGTCTGAAGTTTTCCCTGAGAGACCGCCTTATGAGAGCCTTCCAGGCTGAGCATGACAGGCTTGAGAGGAGCAGCAATAAGGGTAAACTATTCTGGGTTAACTTTGTTTATTGCTGTGAGGCTCAAGGCTGACGAGGGATCCCGTGAAGCGAGGGTAAAGCAAGCTCCAATCGGGTTTTGCAGTGCTATATTGAAGAAAGTAGGCCCAGCAAAAGTTTAATTTCTTCATACAGAAGTTGTTCAGTTCTGTGATTGTTTCATCATTGAAGACCAAGGAGGTGTGCAGAAGGTGTTGGGATGAGTTTGCTGTTAAAAACCTCAACTGTTTGAAGAATAGCCTTGCTTTTGGCATGATGTGCTTTAGTTTGGCTGTTTGTTATATGTTCAGCCCAAGTCAGTTTTTTTTATCAACTGTTACACCCTAATAGTTATAATGGGCTACTTCTTCTTGGTAATTTTTTTTTTAAGCTTTATTTATATTTTCATAAACATAACATCCAGTAGACACTATACATTTATCATAGTACATCTGCAGTAGGGATTCTGTATATTATCTGTGGCACTGTTACATTTGGACCAGCTTTCCATGTAAGCTCATTTGCCACCGAATTGCTTGGGTTTCTATTGTGTTCCCGCACCTCAACTCCTGTATGTGTGCTCCTCGACTTTCTATATGCACATTTAGTAACATTGTGGCTGCTCCGTATTAGCGACTGCTAGCGCATGCAGGGTCCTACTCTGGAGTGTAGCCTATCCAATACCTGCATCATTCAATGGTGTACGTTCCTCTTCCTCTGCTGCTTTCCTTATTAAGTACGCTTGATAGGGTCCCCAAATATTTTTGGGTCTGCAACGATCTGGAATTAGGGCATTATAGTTATCTGATCGTATTGAGCAGTATGCCAGGTCTGTATGCCATTTATGTAACGTGGGTAACGAGCCCTGCATCCATCACATTGCAATTCTCCTTTTTGCTAAAAGGATACCTATTGCCACCAACTTTTGGCCTGTCTTATGTATTCCATCATACCCTAGTAGTGCAACTAGTGGGGTTTCAGGCACATGCCTCTCCGGCATATCACTCAGTGTCGTGAACACTTCCGCCCAGAATGACCGAATACCAGGGCACCCCCACGCCACATGAATAAAATTTACCTCACATGCCCCAAATCGCGGACACCTGTTGTCTTTCCTCTGGCCATATTTGTGCAGCGGTATAGTGGACTCTCTGTAAGTATTTGTAGTGTATTAGCCTATGCTTTCCATTTTGCGAAATGGTCCTAGTCCTTGCACAACAATATGCCCAGTGTGCCTCAGTGATCTCAATTCCTAATACGTCTTGCCATTCCTGCTGAGTTTTAATCAATATCTGGATATTATGTGATTTGGAGAGTGCGTAGAGGACAGAGATCCCACGTTGTGGTGATGTTGCCTGGAGCAAGTGTGTTAATGGTGCTAATTCCTGTGGCTCCGTCATGTCTTCCCCAATAGTGCCCGCACTGATTGTCTCACTCGGTGGTATTGATATCTGTCTAATGCAGTCGAGTGGAGCGCATGCACTTGTATTTGGTCCCACGTCTTCATCACCCCTTCTTGAAAAAGATCTGCCAAACGTTCTATGTGTAGTGCGTGACTGCCTTTTCCTTGCTCAGTGGGACCCAGTCGCACCATTCAATAGATAACTTGGGGGAGTATGGAGGTGAGATTAGCTGATTATCCGCTATATGTCTCTTTTGGGTCACTGTACATCCGACAGGGTCTATGGTATGGAATCTGCGCTAAGTTTTGCATATCAAATGCTGGGGGAGTGGGACAGGGTCAGCCTCATCTCTTTCGATATAGAGGTGTGGGAGGGTGGCGGGGCCATGTATCCAGTAATGTGCATGTAATGGTTGCGCTGCCCTGTAATATGTTTCGAGATCGGGTGCAGTTAACCCACCTTCTGCATAGGACTTTGTCAGTGTTTCCCATTTTACCCGGGGTTGTTTACCTGCCCAAGCCAAACGAATCAGCAGGGTCCTAAGGTTACGGAAGAATGACCTTGGTAGTGCGACTGGGATGTTCGCAAAGAAGAAGAGAAACTGAGGGAGCACAATCATTTTCATTAACCCGATACGACAGAAGAGTGACAGAGGGAGTCTGATGCATCTATCGATAGCCTCTGTGAGTTGCTGAACTGCCCGCCCATAGTTTTCAAGCACAACCACTTCTGGGTCAGTGTGTATCTGGATACCCAGGTATCTTATGTGGTCAGTGGTCCATTGTATGGGGTATTCCGTTCGGGTGGGGACCATGCTGAGGGTGAGGGGGATTATTATTGATTTATGCCAGTTAATGGGCAGACCCGAGTGTTGCCCAAATCGTTCCACTTCCTGCAGCATTGGCCCTATATTATGCTCTGGGTTGCCTAAGTACAATAGTGTATCGTCTGCATACACCAAGATAACCAAATTGTATTGTGGGAACCTTACGCCTCTGTGCGAGTGATATTTCCTCATGGCGCAAGCCAGGGGCTCTGCAACTAGCTCGTACAGCAGTGGTGAGATCGGGCAGCCCTGTCTGCTGCCTCTGGTGATCGCTATCGGCTTAGAGAGTAGGCCGTTAACCCTCACCCTTGCCGAGGGTTGCGTGTACAAGACTTCAACCAACTTAAGGAATACTGCCCACACGCTTCAGGACTGCCCATAGGAATTTCCATTCAACCGAGTTGAATGCCTTCTCGGCGTCTAGAAAGAGAGCTGCGGCGTGGACATCCGGATCAATACGCATTATGGTGCAGAAAAGGGTACGTGATGGAGCGCTGTTTGTTCTTGTCCAATTATACCCGGCAGCATAGGGGCTATTCTATTTGCTAAGACCTTGGCGAACAATTTGGTATCTGTGTTAAGTAATGATAGGGGTCGATATGAGGAGCACTGTTCCAGTGGTTTTCCTGGCTTTAGTAGGGCGATCAGAGTAGCCTCTCGCATAGAGGATGGCATTATGCCCTCGTTGGCCATTTCAATAAAAAGGTTCATTAAGTGCGGTATCAACTGTTTTTGGTAGGTTTTATAAAAGGCTACAGTCAACCCATCAGACCCCGGCACTTTATCCTTCTGCATGCTTTTTAGCGCTGCAGTAATTTCTGTGGGACGGATTGGGGCCATGGGTCTTTCCCTGTCTGAATTGGTCAGCCACTTCATCGCTATGTGGGCAAGATATTCTTCATCAGTTTAATCAGCGTTGGGGTTGCGTGTGGCATATAGTTTAGCATAATAATTACTGAATACCTCCATTATCTTAGATGCAGTGTTAACAAGCTCACCGTTGTCATTATAGATTTACATAACATCATTGCCCCTTTTGCTTGGTTTGGTCAATGCCGCCGGCGTGGTGCTGGACCTCTCCCCATCCGCAAACACCCTGGCTGTAGAGTATTGTCCTAGGTGTTTAATCTCTGTGTTTGCTAGTTCATGAAATTAATCTATATTTGCCCTGATTTGTAGTAGAAGTCTGGGTTCAGTCTTGTCCCGCACTTGACTTTCTAGCCCTTTCAGTTCCGTTTCCACTTTCTGTAATTGGGTTCTGATCGACCGAAGTACTCCGGCATGCTTAGAAATTGTTATTCCCCTAATATATACTTTAAACGTCTCCCAGGTAGTGCACATCTTGGGGACGCTTCCTAGATTAGTGCTGAAAAACTCATCTATTGCTTTTGCCAGTTCATCAAGAAACACCGGGTCTAGCAGTGAGTATTGCGGAAATCGCCATTCCGGCATTCTGGGCTGTATATTATTGATTCTCCTGCTCATCTTTACAGGTGAATGGTCAGAGTATGTTCGTGGCATGTGTTCGTATTCGCTGATATAGGGTAATCGCTCTCGCGATGCAAACTAATAATCACTGCATGTGCTTGTGTCGTTTACAGTTGAATAATGTGTATATTCTCTGCCCAGAGGTGATCGGTGATTCCATACATCTACCAATGCCTCTGCTTCGGCTATTGTTGCTATAGCTTTTGCAGCTGCTGAGGGCCGCCTGGAGATCCCTTGGATCTATCCAGGTCCAGGCACTGGATACAGTTAAAGTTTCCCCACCAGAGTTGAGGAATGTGCGAATATTTTGTGGTTTTGGCGTGTAATGACTGGTAAAATTGTGGGTCATCCTGTTTGGGTCCATAGACACCAACCAGGAGCACATTGAAACTACCACTTCTTGGTAATTATTGTCAAGCGTCTGTCTTGTGTAAATTTTAGTGTTGCCAAAGGACATGATTTTTGCCTTATTGCAGTTAACTTGTAAGTCATTCTGGGCCTTATTTACAACAAAATGACGTAGTGTGGAGTGGCAAGCCACTTTGCTACGCCAAGCTTCGTCATTTTAAAAGTACAGGGATGCTTCATAACTACAACAATATGACGCATCCTTGTGCTTTTCCCTGTGCTGGCGCACAATTGGCTGCCATGTACCAACCCAGGCACCCTTGCACCATGGTGCGAGGGTGCCTGCGTTGCGGGGATGATTGGTTTTGTGCCGGAAGAGACACCTTCCTGCACAAAAACAATCACAAGAGGCTTTTTCCTCTTTCTATGTGTGCTGCAGAATGCAGCATGCATAGAAAGAGGAAAAAACGAGGAGAAATAAAAGTATTTCTCCTCGTTGCACCTCCTTAAACCTCCCTTGGGGAAGCATAGGATTCTGACACATTCCCAGTTTATGAAATGTTGTAAGTCTGTAAAAAGTAGAGAGGTGTGGTGCAGCGGCCAGGGCAGCTGACTTCGGAGCACAGGGTTCACGGTTCGATCCCCGGCTCCGGCGGCAGCTCAGCTCAGCACCATGTGACTCTGGGCAATAGCTCACTTAATTTCCACGACGGCCCCCAGCGCCTTGAGACCCGTAAGGGTGAGTAGCTGCGCTATATAAAAACGGACTTTTTTTTTACTTACAAATCTGGGTATGCGGCAGAATCCATGGGTGTTGCGTGGGAACACCCACAGCAACACCTATGGCATGCCTCTTTGACGCAAATTGTAGCGCTTGACTCTCACAGGGTAGTGAAGCGGACCAGTCCCAGGCTTACTCAAGGGAGGTGTTGTGGGCTAGCAATGACCAATCACTGGCCCACAATAATAACACCCAATAACTGATTGTTCAGTCAGTACTTTTTCTTTAGAAAAAGGAGAAATACATTTATTACACACACTACTAAATACTACGCAATCATTTACAAATATGTACATTGCAGATGGAACATACCATAGATGACATTGGGTAATCACTGGTGACACCCAGACGGGTCACCCAAACATCTCAAGTAAGTTAAATAATTTGTTTTGTAATAAACACATTTTTTTTGCAGAAATCATTGCCACTATCGTGATAATCAATAAAACATTTGCATTCGTTATGGTAACCCCAAGCAGCATTTATCAGGAATAAACCTTGTGTTTGTGTATTCTTTGATGGGTTTGATATCAGAGCTGAATGGTAAAAACAGCCCCTAAAGGACATCACGTTTAAAAAAGCATTGCATTGCAACCATATTGTCAGCCCCTAGAAGGCATAACAACATCCACATTACATTGGTGGATTTTTCAGGCCTTCCAGATCTGATTAAATGTTACCAATCACGTGGCCCATAGAGAGTGAAACACTCCCAACTGTAGAGCAAAAGCTCTAGCCATAGAGGAGCTTGAAAAGACATTGCAATCCAGGGGAGAAGCTAATTTTCGAGTGCCCAACTCAGGGTTAGGACTCTGGAAGTACCTCTAAAAGAAAAACTGCTTTGTGCTGACTTGGTTGGTGGTGGTCCCGTTGTCCTAGGACCACCACAAGCAGAGATATGGGCCAAAAAGTGTTCAAACAGCAAGGCCCCAACAGGCATTATAGGGCGATTTTCTGAGAAAACAGTGAATATGGTAGCAGCGGCTCTCCCATGGCGCTGGGGAGAGCCAAGTAAGTTTTGTACCTTTGTTTTCTTTTTTTAAGCTGCCTCGTGCCACACTTTGTTTAGGGTCGGGGTATATGAGAGCAATAAGCAGATGAAACAGCGTCTGACATTTGATCTCGATCTTCAGTTGTCAAGCGCATTGTGAGGCGCAAACGCACTGTATGGCGGTGGCGGGGGAAAGGGATGAGAGAGACAGGGGCTGGGGAAAAGTGATAATAGAGACAGGGTGGAAAACAATGTGGAGCAATTGTTTATGAGAGCAATCAGCAGATGAGACAGCGTGTTAAAACAGCCCCTAGAGAGCACCACATTAAAAAAGCATTGCAATGCAACCAAATAGTCAGCCCCAGGAGGGCATAACAACATCAACATTACATTTGTGCATTATCAGGCCTTCCAGATCGGATTAAATGATTAAATGTTACCATACACAGCTCTTAGCGAACAAAACACTCCCAGCTTTAGAGCAAAAGCTCTAGCCATGAGAGATGTTGTTAAGAAATCCATAGGAGGTGCAAATTTTGGAGTATCCCCCCAACTTAGGGCGAGGACTTTGTACCTTTAAAAGAAAGGCTGCACTGTGGTGACTTGGTTGGTGGTGGTCCCGTCATCCTGGGACCACCACAAGCAGAGATATGGGCCAAAATGTGTTGAAACAGCAAGGCCCCGCAAAGCATTATGGGGCGATTTTCTGAGAAAGCAGTGAATATGGTAGCAGCGGCACTCCCATAGCACTGGGGAGAGACACGTATGTTTTGTTCCTTTGGTTTCCTTTTTTTAAGCGGCCTCACACCGCGCTTCGTTTACGGGTTGGGGTATACAAGAGAAGTCAGCAGATGAGTCAGCTGTCATGTGCATTGTAAGGCGCAAACGCACTGTATGACGGTGGGCGGTGGTGAAAGGGATGAGAGAGACGGGGGCGCAACACTGGGCGGAGCAATTGTATATGAGAGCAATCAGCAGATGAGACGGCGTCTGACATTTGATATCAGTGTTTGAATGCACAGCAAATGTGACGAGATAAGAACAAGATTTACAGCACTGTTTACAGCGGAGCTCGGAGAACAACAAGCGCTCGTCTCAAGTGCTCCAAATTAAAGAAAAAAGTAGTTCTGATAACAGATGCTAAAATGGCAGCTGAGGATGGATAGTAGTAATTGGTCCCTGCTCTCGGGGAGGGCTGAACACAGGAAGTGGCATGAAGCATCCATGCCATGGCAAATGGAGAGAAAGATTTGGAGAGCGACGATGGAGCCAGCAAATAGGAAGCCTATGGACGGGCTGAAGCCCACTAAGTATAGACATGTCTCTTTCGAGTCTAGAGCCGAGACCTAATAAAGTCCTACCTTATAGGGATCTCGATCGCATACTCCATTTTGTATAGCATATCTTAGAGTGGGATCTTTATTGTTGGGAAGCCCTGAAATCTTGTTGGTCTTCCCACAAAAGAATGTTGTTAGATTTTGTACCTCTAAAAAGTCCCATTCTGTTGCCTTATGCATTTTTTCTGCTCTTCTCACTCTTCAGGGTTTTCTTGGTATAAGTGATATTGCTATTGTTATTCATTTTGAGAATGGGATTCCTGTAGCCAACCATCTAAGTAGTGAGAGAACACATGTAAGAACAAACAGTCCTGAAATTTCAAATTGCCATTATCAGATATAAAGTCTTAGTGGAGATAAGTCACCACCCTTAGTCTTGTAGGTATAGTAGAATAGGGTATCAAGTAATATGGCAAAGAGATATGTTTTCCTATTCCCGTTCACAATGGTACCAACAACTCTTTCTCCTAGTATATACCAATCTTCAGTAGCCCATTTGGCATTAACTATCATTTGATGACACTTGGGGCATATGTACAAGGGGATTGCGCCACCGGAAAGTCACTATTTTTTGACATTCTGGTGGCGCAATGCCCTGCACCATATTTACAAAGCGTTGTTAATCCACTTTGAATGGCTTAATGCCACTTTGTAAACATGGTACCCTTTCACGTAGGTATCTGCATGAAAGGGGCGTGTAATGGGTGTTGCTGTTGGCATTTCACCGCAACACCCATTGCTTTTTGACGCTGTCCCCAATTTACAAGGATCTGTAAATCTGAGGCAGCACCAAAAACTTATACCATGCAAAAGCAGGCATTAGATTGGCGCAATGAGGAGAAATACTTTTATTTCTCCTTGTTTTGCTTTTTCTATGTGTGCTGCATTCTACAGAACAAATAGAAAGAGCAAAACGCCATTAATTATTGTTTTTGTTCAGGAAGGTGTCCCTTAATGCACAAAAACAATCATTAAATAATGGCGATTCGCCACTTCTACGTGTGCTTCAAAATGCAGCACACATAGAAGTAGCAAATAGCCAATATTGATTGTTTATGGGACACATTCCTGCTCATAAACAATCATCCCTGCAATGCAGGTACCCTTGCACTATGGCGCAAGGGTGTCTGTGTTGGCACTAGGCAGCTATTTTTGGTGCCAGCGCTAGGGAAAACACAGGGGTGCACCGTATTCTTGTAAATAGGGTGCATCCCTGCATTTTGGAAATTACACAGTGCGGCGCTGCAAAATTTGCTGCAGTGCCACGTTGCGCCATTTCCTTGTACATATACCCCTATGTATCTATAAGGGCTTCAATGAACTGCACTTGTATCATTATTGAATGTCTCTATTTCTCCCTGGTTTGCTCTGGTGTTTAGGATATGTGGTCCCAATTCTTATAATTCCCTTGGGAAACTGGGGAAGAAACAGGAGTTTTGGGGACAACTAATTCATTCAAATTAAGGTTTAGGGCACTAAGTGCAGATGTACTAACAATTTGCGATTCCTAAATTGGTCGCACATAGGTTAGTGACTAAGACAAGATAAGATTTGTATGTATCAGTGTGTTTTTTGGTACCAGCTGCAAAAATGGCAAAAATAATGATACAAACCGAATTTTAACAAATCAATATATTTGCAACTGGAATTAGCTATCACCTATTCATGATTCTCAATTTCCGTTTCTTATTTTGGAATGTTCTGTCAGCGCCAAAATTAAGAATAGTTGCAAAAACAGGTTTTAGCACTTGCAAATTTGCATCAAATGGAAGCAGGTGGTAATCAGGTGCAATATATAAAAGGGGTGGAAACTTGGATTTTTTCCAGTAATGGCTGCTGTGTTTGCTATGGCGAAGAGGATGAGGCTGTTTGCTGCACACCACCACATGAAAAGGCAAAGACCAACACTGTTATTTTGGATTTAATAGCTGAATTAGACCCTGTGTTGAGGTGGGACACAAACAGGACCCACAACCCACATTCAGGTACTTTGCTGCTTACAACTTTTAGCCTCAGGAGGCGGGGGTTGTCGTCACTGCAGAAGGGGTTTCAAAACTGCACTTTCTTTAAGGAATTGTTTTAGATGGAATGCTGTTAAACATTCACTGATATATTTTTTTGCATCGTACATTTCACACAGGGTACAGGCTGTGCTGATTGGAAACATGTCTTAATTTGCCCTCGTAGTGCTACTAAATTTTTATACAAGACTCAGAAAAGCCAGCACTCCTTAAACATTCAGATAGTTTACAATGATGGGTCCATGATAACTGACCTTGTTGCAAAACTCCGAGGTTCTGCTCATGACTCCTATAAATTCCGACACTCTCCTACAACCGGCTTGCAAGAGGATCTTTGAGGATGGTTTTCTTTTAAATATTTGTAACTTTCTACATTTTTTTTATTAATCCATACTATATATTAGTGGTTGTAATTTTATGTTTCATTCATGTTAGGTGACAGGGCTCATGCAATATGCACATGGATCATGGCTTCAAACCTCAATCCAACTACTAGGAGAGAACACTGGTATAATATTGCCCACAGGCGAACAAGGTCTGTTTAGAATGCATTTTTTAAAAATCTTTTTTATTCAAGTTTTCAATTTATAGCATTCAATAGCACTGAACAACAAAATCCCCCACTCACATGGCATTCCATATCTAGCAATCATGTGCAAATTCACTTAACAGCTTTTCAGTAAATTACATCTCCCTGGAGTCCGAACCATTGATCCACCAGTCCGGTTCCACCTTGCTAGTCCCAGAATCATCCCTTCCTTCCATCATTCTTCCTCCCTTATCTCATCACAAGTCCAATTGTCCTATGGATGGCTCCTTATGACATATTGTCCGCCAGGCCTTTCCATGGGCCCCAGACTTTGGTATATTTGCTAGGGCATGCACAGGTTTTGTATATCTGTTCTTCTGCATGCATGCACCAGTCCATGTTGGCTTCCCATCTAACCATTGGATAATTAGCACTTCTCCATTTCTGTATGACCGCATCTGGCTACCTTTAGAGCTACATTACAGAAGAGAAATGCATATCTATCTAGTGTTTTTTCCCCCCCAGAGTCTAAGCATAACCATTATGGGATTAAGCTCCAGCAGCCTTTACAAGGCCGGTGACACCCTGCATTGGATCCCACTCCAGGAAGGACGCAGCCGCAGGCAGTTTCATATTGTGTGTTCAAGTGTACCCCTAAGGTGCGCAACCCTTTAGGTAGCGATCAGGTGTAATCCTATCCATGGCAAATAGCCATGTCCCATTTCCTACCTCCTTCAACCTCCTGTAATGGTGCATGGCTGCAGCATCCAACAACGGGGTCTCCAGGGAACTGTGTCCTGCCATCCAATCCTTTTTGTTGCCCTCTCCACACCTTGCTTACCATCGCCATAGGGATGATATTGTTCAACTTCCCCTTCCCGTAGAGCTGCCTAACATAACCCAGTGGGTCCATGGTTCAGCTGTCCGCCATTAGCGAGGGTTCCTTCTGTTCCACAAACGACTAGTCATTAAGTACCACTGGTTGGGTCACCTAATAATAGAGGCACAGGTTTTGTAGGGCTATTGTAAATACAGCAGAGCTATTCCCCTGTTAAATGTTTTTCTAGTCAGTGCTGCCATCGCTATTCGCGGTGCTCCACCATCCCACCACAATATCCTGGTTTCAGCATGCACCGTCATGAACAACCTCTCAGGGATCTCAAAAACAGACTTCTTGAGGACATACAGGAACGTAGGTAAGTATATCATTTTTCTAGAGTGCACTTTTGGCCTGCTTAAGTTGAGGTTTTGCTGCCTTCCAAAGAGCTGGGGAGCACTACAATATTCACCTCCTGTGGCATGCAAGATAGTGGCAGTGCGTGCTAATGCTGCAACGTATAGCTACAAGGGAGGGCCTTCCAATGCAGCCTGAAAAGGACAGCTTTGAAGAAGAGAAAGACCACCAACCCCCAACACTTCCCAAGAAGCCATCAGAGCAGCAGATGGGAGGGAGAGAGACAGGTACATTAACCGACAATCATTTCTAAGGTAAGAGCATTAAAATCAAACCATGTTATATACAATGAGGTACTCGCAGTCAAAATGCAGAACAGTAATTTTTATTTCAGCAGTACACCCGTGATTATTAACACTTGGCTACAAAGATATCTCTGTTCTTGAGCCACATGGGCTTTCATCCAGAGACCCTGACAGGCATGAAGCCACCTCAGCCTACAGTTTCACTGGTCTCTTTGCACATCAGTATGCATGTGACTGACCTAGTACCCTTCACTCCAGCCTGTTCAAAGAGAAGGAAGGCATGGAAGAATCTGCAGGGAACATTTTAAAACCTGCTGCTGTTTATCCCCTGAGATCTGTAGGTTGGTTATCCGTGAAGTATAGCTAATAAATAAAGATTTACCAAAACATGACTGATATTTCTTTCCTTTAGAATGGGATTGGTCCATAGCTGAGCAGCTCATCATGCGACAAGACACACCTTGTTTTCAGGCTTCGTTGTTATGAAAGGGTCGTCCTTTCTGAAAATATAAATGTTTTGTGACCACATCATCTCGATTTCCTGTGCACACTGAAAAGGAATTCTACTGATGTGAACTCTTGGATTCTGATTGGAGAGGGAACAGTTTGTAATTTTACTGGAAAAGGTTTGAGATGCAACTAGCTTACCTTGGAGGCTGCTCGGTGGTTGAAATGGGAATATAAATGTGCAGGTATACAATACCCAAGAGCACCTCCTTGCTACTGAGAAGTGGAGCTACTCTCCCGTTATAAGTATTACACCCCTACTGTAAAGTGGAGATAGTCTTCCTTTCAAGTTAAAGAAGTGCAGGCACTTAGCATTTGACAGTATCTGCCCATTTAAAACAAAGCGCCTGCTGCAAATATTCTTGCTCCACAGTTGCTAAGAGTCTTTCACTCTAATCAACAAGAAGCTGCCGCCAAGAAGAAGGTTTGAAGGATGCATGCTTCGTCTGGGAGCCCTCACTCCTTCCTGCTCTGGTAAAGTTGCACTCTTTACGTAAAGTGACTCGTTGTCATCTGCTAGTGAGAGTACTTCTAGGGTGAAATCTCTTGAATCACTCGCGGTGACAGCAAATAGGGGAGTGAGGCTTGAAGATATCACCAGAGGATTTTGGGGATTCGAAAGTGAAAAGCCCTCCCTGGAGACAGACAGAGGAGCATGATCACCGTATTATAAACCATTGGACCATTGTCATGGTGCATGATCCATGTGTTTGGGAGACACAACCAAAATGGCGGCTGAGCTGAATGAACGAAGGTAGCACAGTGCACGGCTTCAAGAATGTATGGCAACTTAGAAGCAGTTGCATCCCAGACTTATATAGAAAGGATATCGGATCTTTGCAACTTCTTATAGTGTGTTTAGTTTCAGTTAGACCTTGTAACCTCTGTCACCATCATGATTACTGTGTTTTTCCAGTGATGTCTCTTATTCTTGTTACAGGCCTCGCCCACATGATGGCACCTCCATGCTTGCCTTTCTTGCATTGTGTGTCTGTGCAGTCCCTTGGCACGCTCATTAATTTTCCTACTGTATCAGAGATTTTGAGGCAAAATATTGTGCTATTTCCTCTCTTGAGGTGTGTTCTATGCTTGTTATGTTATGTTACTGATATTTATTAAACGTAGTGTATACCAGCAGTCACCTTGGAAAAACAGTGTAAGAATTAATGAACCATCAGAAAATCCTCACTAAAGATGTAACAAGGTTTCTAAAGCCTTCCTGGATGGCAGGTGGTGATTGTGGTTAACGGGCAGCTGTCAATGTCTTCCATATTAAAGCAGCCTAAATAAGAAACAATCTACTTCCAATATGTGATTTCCTTGTGATCGGAACAACAAGATACCTAGTACCAGATGAGTAAAGCACCCACGCAAGCTGTCAATTTCTTGGCCAAAATGGTTGTATAGGCTCAACATAAGGCTGGTTGCATGAAAAACAAGCATTGGCATGGCCTATAGGTCTCGCCTTTGGGACCTTATAAGTGTTTAGCGAGAGCTATTGCCTTTGCCAGTGTGTTTAAGCTATGGTGTAGCGTAGTGTGTTTGCTGTACAGTACATTAAAGATCTCAGAGGCGCTCTGACCAATCACAACGCTGCATTGCAGCGTTGTGATTGGCTATGGGGAGCCTGGGAGCCGGGTTCTTCCTGCTGGCGGCCAGATGACGAGAACTGAGGAGAGGCGTCTGTCCGTTAAAGGTGAGTGGTTTTTTTCCCCCTTTTTTCTTCCCCGCACCACCCGGGTCCGGTTGCAGCCGCTACTGGATAAACATATATTAAGAACTCGCTAATAGGGAACATGTCCCCCCACACCGCCTCAAAGCAGCTGCCCTGGTGTTCCCACTGAAGGCTTGTCCTGTCATCTTTGTAGTTAGAAAGAACTTGTGGAGCAGCACTTGTGAGACCACTGTCCTAGCGGGGGTGGCATGGGGGTCTTTGCTTGTGCACTTGTTCTTGTCTGAATGAGGAGTGGGCGCACACTACCCGCTGGTGGTGTATGGTTGCACATTTAATGGGGTGCGCCTCATGCCCCACGCGCTGTGCTTCAGTGAACCACCAGCGCCGTGGGCTGAAATGCAGGTTCCTCTTTTAATTTTGAGAATTCACACGTTTGTAAGGCTGAGAAGCAAGCTACTCCCTCCTTGAGGCTAAACTGGCAGTGCGTCGTGTTTGTGGCGAAGAGTGTGAGCGTGAGTTTTATTTTGGCGCGGCCTGATGCGTATAATGATAAGAGAGCGCGAGCACCCCCTCCCAGCCGGCTGCGCTGCGCCAGGTGTGCCACCGCCAATGCGTGAATCTATAGAGTTTAGCGCGCACCGTAAGGAAACTGGTGAACAGCCATCACTGGCAAAGCACGTGGGGTTGACGTTTGCATTTTGTATGCACACGTGAACACTTGCATTCCTACGAGCAGAGGCAGTCAATCACATGGGTAAACTAAGGTTCGTCAGCAGTGCAAAGTATGGGGATAATTTGAGGACAACATGATATATATATTATTTTTTTTGCAGAGTTTTATATAGCGCGAACTTGACCCGAATCGGGTATCAGAGCGCTTTACATAGCACCAGTTACGTTACATTAGGACACACATTTATTTTTGTTAGGCACTGGGAGATTAAGTGATTTGCCCAGAATCACAGGATGTTCAGCGCCATTGCCGAGACTCAAACCCAGTTCCCCAGATTCGAGGTCGGACGCCCTAGCCGTTAGGCCAACTCCTCTACCCATATTTAAATAATGAGTCAAAAATGTGGGGGTGGTGATTGCATGCTTCGCTTAGTTTAGGCCCTGTGCTCTTTACTTGTATGCAGCTATGCGCACAGTGAAAAACTCCAACAGACCTCCCTCCCCCAGGGTTCATAGGCCAAACAGATGGAGGCACTGGCACGGGGGGGCACATAGAGTACCCATGCAAGGAGGGCAGGAGACCCACAGGCAGCCAGCGTGCCCGCTAGACTACAGATATATATATATATATATATTTCCGAGGCCGCGAAAGTTAAAGCGACGCGCACTCTGGACTTTCGGGTACGTTTACGTGCTTCTAGGCAAACCCAAGGGGGTTTGAGTGGAGCGGGGCCGGCAACGCCACAGTGGGGAACGGAGGCGCGGCTTCGAGGCTCAGTCCATGTACAGCGTTTACCTTGCGGGAGCGAGCAGCAGCGCCATCTGTTTCCAAAGCGCGGGCGCGATAATTGCAAACAGATGGCGTCGCTGCTCGCTCCCGCAAGGTAAACGCCGTACATGCACGAGTGCTCATTGGAAACAGTGCAGTACATGAACGAGTTTCCGAAAAAGTCCGGAGTGATTCCAAGAGGTCACTCCAAAGCAGCGCTTGCGCGCTGCGTAGGCGAGACCTAAAAAGCACTTGCCTGGATACTCCCGCCTCCTCTCCTCCGTCCTCTTCTCTTCATACTCCGGGAAGCAGAAAGCACACAGGCTCCTCTAAGCCAATCACGATGCTGCTGTCACTAGCATGACAGCAGCGTCATGATTGGTCTGAGGGGGCTGGTTCGGCGCGCTAACAGGGAGTGGGAGACTGTGCATGTTGTCCACTCGGCTGTGCAATACAGCAGGGTAGAGAACATGCTAAATGCGCATGACTGTTTGGCTAGCCCAAGATAGCCGGCCAAACCATCATGCGCACTTAGAGAGTGCCCATCTACTCCTCCCTGTGCTCTGGCCAGCCCAGCACCGCCCGACTCGCCACGCCCCACACTGAAGACAGTACGGAAAAATAAACTGATAATAACATTGCGTTATTATCATTTTATTTTTCCTTTTTGAACTGCTCTGAGAGCAGTGGGGTAACGCTCCCTCCGCCTTAGCAGACGAGCCGCCGCTGCCTGATTCACAAACTGCATTTTGTACTACTGTAGTACTAGTTACTTAATACAAAATGCAAATCACAAACCTACAAGTTAAATTGCCAACTCCACCTCTATTATCTTATCTATGTAGAGATCCTCACACATGTAAGTTTACTATTTAATAGTAAATGCAGGAGGGATCAAGGGGAGTGTCTGGAAAAAGGAACATGCTTTCTATTAAATGGGAGAGGTTTAGTGAGGAGTAAGAAAGGATGTAAAGTAATGGTGTCACAAAAGAGGCCTAGTGGGGCTGGTGTCCCATCTGTAAATGCCCTGCCTCCACCCTCACCGCCCCCCTTTGTGTCCCACTACCAGTGACAGCCGGCGAAAGCAGGCACTGCCTTCTCAGCCTGGGAAGAGTGATGTTGTTCCTGTTTACATTTCACATTTTACTTACTCTTCACTAAGGGTATTTGCTTTTTCCAGGATGGTGTTTTTCTGTACCTTTCTTATTCAACATATTATTCTTGTATAGTGTGTAGTGTAAAAAGAGTTGCTCCTATTTAGCTGTGTGAGTTCAGGGTGTGGCTGGGCCACAATTAAGAGTTGTGTAGTTCAGGCTGAACACAGCACAAATTTTTCACAGTGCTACGGAGTGGGTCATAAAGGGGTTCGGAATACATTCCCATCCAATCCTTGGCCACTCTGCAGAGTGCACAGAGTAATGGTCAGGTGCGCCAATTGTAATTGCGATTATATGTGAAAGTGGGTGAAGGAGGTACATAGTTGTCAAAATATTAACTTGGCGAAATTGAAAGAAAATGCCATGCGTACAGGTGAGTGGATGCAATGCATGTGTGGGTGATATTGGTGAAGTGAAGGAGAGACAGGAGCGAGTGTAAGAGGGTGCTGAAGAGAAAAGAGATAAGGTGTGGATTATGCAGATTGAGGGGGATATTCACAAGATTCGGCGATAACTAACGCTAACCTCAGTTAGCGTGCGTTTAGTTATCGCCGTGTACCGCGGGAAATTATCGCCGTATTTACAACACGCCGCTAACAGGCGATAATTTCCCCTACCGGGTCAAAAGTCAGGCGATAAGGTTAGCGTCACGGCGATAAAATCCGTCACGCTAACGTGAAAAAAGTGGCGATGGGCCAATTAGCGATCATGAACGGCACGCTAATCAGCGTCATCGCACCTTTTTGCACGTTCGGCGGGAAAAACCACTATAAAACGCCCGCCAAGCAGCCCAAACAAAAAAAAAAAAAAAGAAGAAGGAAACCTATGAGAAGAACCATGGAGGAGGCTGGACCCAGCACAGAGGCCAACAACAACCCCACAAACACCCAGGAGGACCAGCCAGAGCCCCAGGGGGGCAAGCAGAAGAGGAAGAGGAAGACGCGGTTCAGTCAGCAGGAAAACCAGGTCCTGATTGCGGAGGTGACAAAACACCAACAACAACTTTTTGTCACCTCTACTGTGTCATTGGCAAACAAAAATGCAATATGGCAGTCCATCATGGCCAAGGTGAATGCTGTCAGAGAGGTGAGGAGGACAGTGGATGACTGCAAGAAGCGCTGGCATGATGTGAAGCGCCAGACCAAGCTGAAACTCGCAGCCAACCTGAAAAGCAGCAATGCAGACTGGAGGTGGGAGTCCAGTGCCACAGGAGGAGCTGGATCCGTTGGAGGAACAGGTGTCCCAAGTCATCAGTGAGGAGACAGTGGTCAGAGTCCCGGGACAGGATACTGCTCAACACGACCAGACACAACAGCAACAGGGTGAGTACCAACCAGGGACTGGGGGGACAGGGGGAGATGGGCCCAATGGCACTCATGCATAATCAAATATATTGCAGTGCACACCCACAATGACTGTGGATCATGTCCCGGATCCCCTTGGCCCTGGTGGCATAGACACATATCACCTTACTCAACCAATACATTGCAAGACACATATTGGTGGGCACACAGAAATGGAAATGTGCACAGAAAAGTCAAACAAATATAGTCCAAGTATCATATCAGACCACAAGAGAAGGGCTACATGAAAGAGCAAAGGCCCACATTGATAGGAGATGCGGCAGGCTGTCAAAATGGCCCCCTTCTCTCAACCCCACGCATATGCATGTGCCCGTATGTCGGAGTTGTGTGCAAGAATGTGTATGTGCAGCAAGGGTGACACAACTGCACATACACAATCTTGCACACAACGCAGACACATGGGCACAATGCCACATGTCTGATGACATTGGTGGTGGCATCCACACTCATGCACATGCTCAGTCACACACAGTGCATCCACATGTCAAGTATCAGAGAGATGGGGCCCTGTGCAGACGATTTGGAAATGTGTGATGTTGAGGCAAGGGGGCCTTTGGACTTGTCAATCCTAAAGGACTCTGGCTGGCCCTCCACTGGGCATCAATGTAATGTGGGGATTGCCTGGCCACGTACTGGTCCAGTCTCCAACTATGTCAACAGACATGTGAATAAATATCTTTCAATCACACAGATGTCTGTTGTCCATGAACAATCCAGTATAGCTGTCTCGTTAAATGTAGGAGCAGTGAATCCACCAAAAGATACATCCAGGTAAATAATACAAATGTCAATGTTTTACTGTGATCCTGATAGGCAGTGAGAGGACCGGGTATGTGTGGACCAGCTGTGCCCCCATTGCTCCAATACACCAATCTGGCAGTATCCCAAATTAGCCCCACATCCATGGAGGAAATAGGAATGTCTGACAAAAGGCAAAGTCTGTTGCAGGCCACAAGTAGTGTCACCCTTTACAATTGCAGGAAGAATATCTCCGGGCATATCTACTCACACCCTACAGGTTGGACGGAGCCTGTTGTGAAGGTGCACATTGCATTTCACATCCCAAGATGGTGCACACCATATACACATTGATGAAGATACGTAAGGGCACATGTCTACCAGCCACTAATTGAACCACAATTTCGGCCTCAGTGAAGTAGAGTTGGCAATAGGGACTCACCCCAAAGTGTAAGGCGTCAGTCAGCCCCTTCCTGTGGATGACTAATGCTTACTGACTATGGAACCCTCACATGGTGTGACCACTGTGAGCGGGTAGGGCAATGTGACAAGGGATGCGTGGTGCACTGCACTGACCATGAAGTCAGAAGCAGTGCCACCATTTCAAGGGTGGCATCACTATGAGCCAAAAGGTAACAGATGTGAGAATATGCCATGACACTGGCACAAGAGGGAGCAATGCAACATATTACCTTTTGTGGGCAGCAGAACTGTGTGCATGGCCCAAAACGTTAAAGGTGACAAAATCATGACTTCACAACTCCATTGAATCCCAAGAGGCATATAGGAGAAGTGAAGTCAGTACATCTAACTGTACTACTCCTAAATGTCTATTGTGAATACCGGAAAACTTAAACTCATCACTTACTCTCAGATGACTTATTTGTGAATCAGGACCACTGTTCTGCCATATGCATTTCCCAATGGACACACAGAAAGACTACTACTTGCATGGCACGGAGGTTCTGCCTCCATGCACAGGAACATCTAATTCTGAAGAATCTGACACACTTGCACGACACAGCAAGTGTGCCACGGTCTGTGCAATGTAGATGGACTCTGCGCAAGGAGCATGTGAGATGCAGGGCTATGATGCAATCTGTGGTACCCGGCGCATACATCCATCTCCATGATGGATAACAGTAGCTCATAGAATATCCTCTCAATGCCATGTCCCTACCTTGTGTTGTAAATGCACAACAATGTGCTGGGCAACTCTGTGAGTCACACTTAAGATGTACAACTTCCCAAACGACTGCCCCTAGACTACGCAGTAAATCCTACTTGCCACCCTGTCAACCATGCAAGTGTTCGGTGCTCACATCTAAGGTATCCTGACACAATCCATCCTGCTAAGTGACATGTCATGACCACACTTACACATTCAACGGAGAGTCCATTGATGATATGAGATGCCTACAAGGTAAAAATACACACTCCACCACATCACCCCTGACATAAGTGCAAGCCGAAATCCAAACTATTAACCATTTATTATGAAATTGAAAAAATTACCTATCCTACACTAACTATAATCATTACTACTACTATTCTAAAATATACTAACTAGAATTAAGAGAAAAAGTACCTAAACTATCTACCCTAACTAATCCTAAACACGCAAAACATATCTAAGACATCAACCCCCTCCCACCCTTAAGGCACATCACGAGACAGGACAAAGACATCTAAGCTATACATGAACTAACTACACATTTAACCTACACAAAGATATATTTTTTTGTTATTTTTTTGTTTTTTTATTCAAAAAAGACATCAACCCCCCACCCACAGGAAAAGGAAACTTATCCCCAAATACTATACAATATAAAAACACTAAAACTACCTGAAAATCTAACACTAACTATACCTACACTAAAACTACACTACCTAACACTAAATAAACTTACCTTACACTACCTAAAATACTAGTTCAAACATTGGTGGAAGGGAGAAGAGGGGGATGGGGCACAACATGTCCAGACATCATGGCAGTCCCAGGTGTTTTTTAATGTCCTCAAGGTGCCTTGTCTGCTCGGCCATTTCCCGCCTCATCTCGGCCAGCAGCACACTGTTGTCCATTATGAGCCTACTGTGCCGGACAGTAAATGGAATGACCTGATCCGCAGGGCCAGGTGAGATTGTCCCTTGGGTGGGGGTTGTTGAAGGGGGATGGGACACTGACTGACCACGTTGGGACCCACCACTTACGCCAGAGGGGCCTGGGGTGGCCTGTGTGCCACTGCCTTTTCCACGTGTTGCCACATCGGCCACAGATTTCCACTTGCCAGCCGCACGGTCCTCCTGGTACCTCCGCGCCATGTTGCAGTACCCTTTGGCAACCTTCTTGATATGCTGGTACCGCTCCTTCCTCACCTGGAAGGCGTGTAACTCAGCTGGCGTCATGTTGTCTGTGAAATGTGAACAATGGGAAATTGTGAGTCCTTTAGACTATGTCAATGTTCTCCATTCAAATCCATAATACAAGATCACTTCAACATGGGAGCCCACACTCTAGCGTAACTATGTGAAGTCAGAGAGTGACGTGGACAACTAGATGTTGAATCCTGGATCACTGACTACATGCTGTGGAGACTGACATGACAGTGCATGGCATGGGACATGTTCTGTCACAAACAAATTGTACTGACAGTGTCCAATGATGTTGCCATGACATTCCCTGACTGAGGGTGACATGTAATAGGAATCGGAGGGGGGAGGCATTAGCCCCCGGTGTGTAGCACCACCCTCATCCTCTCCTGTGACACAGTGCTGCATCATATGTGCAATGCTCATGTGTAGCCCTGTGTGTCCCACAGCAACGGTGTGCAGTTCATCTAGTCAGCGGTAACACAGGCACTCTTGCACAAGAGTGCAAGTGTGTCTGTGTTTAGGGGGGCTTGTTGATCAGTAGGAATGTTGCCCTACCTGCACAGGAGCAATCCTGGGACAGCCCTACTCACACTTTCATCTGTGCTGCATAACGCAGCACACATGTAAACAGGTTGGGTGGCTGAACACTGACTTGTACATGAGGCGCTGTCCCTCTCTCCACCACTACTTCACAATTGGTGACGCGTTGCAGCTAGAAAGGGGGAAACATCCTTTCCTCTAAATTGTCACTCATGCATGTATTGGATCCACTAATATCACTCCGTAGTAAAGCCAAATATGCAGGCCTTCACAACGCAGACTGTTACAATGCATTCACCATTGTGACGGCACCCTGGAGTCATGATGGTTATAGTGTTGTCATGGGTAATCCTTTCTCACAGATAGCGTTCTTGAGGCCTGCATTGTGAAAATATGGCACAGCAATAAATGCTGAGCTAAAGTATGCAGGGTAAATGCATGCAGAGTAATGTCCACAATTGTGACAGAGGAGCTCGTACACCTGATCCTGAGTCAGCCTGGGAATGACCCCAAGCAGACAGCTTGACAACCCCATTGCAGTGGACAAACATGCCAATGAGATTCATAGGGCCATCTTTGCTCGGTGTTTGTGGAACATGCCATTGATATGCTTGGCTCACAGCTATGCACTGCCACTCCTGTGAAGCTGGTATGCAGCATACCTACGAAAGCACAGTGCAGACCTGTGTCTGAGCATGCACGGCCTGATAACCACTGCCTCCTTGTGCATGATAGGACACACTTGCACAGTCTTCTCAGTCAAGGATGTACATGCATTCCATGTCTGATGATACTCATTGGCAACACCACTTACATGTCTCCTCTCCTATTAGTGCGCTCTGTAATCCACATGCATGTGCTGTGGTGACAGAATCCATAGACCTTATTCCCATGTGTATCACTGACTGGGGATGTGCAAACTTACAACTGGGAGACAAATGCATTGCTCCACCTTCACTTACAGATTTGTACACACTTCTGACTTCTACAATACATCATCACACTGTAGTCATGGTACATGTGATACACACCCATACTGCATACTACAACGTAGATCATTTGAGGCAGACATTCATCACACCGCACTGTGCCAATATATGATGTCCAAACTCACCTGTGGCGTGTGGGTCCTGGAATCTGTCAATGTCCCCCCGTGTGATGATAGGTCGTCCAGCTGTGAGACAACAAAAGTAATTTGTGTTAGTATCAGACGTTAAATCACACGTGTCATATTCATCATACAAATCATCACCATAACTGAAAATGCTACGTAACTGTAGTGTTGCGTTTCATGTTGGCTACATGATTGGGTGTACTTTGCCTGCCATTCACACAAGACCTGTGAATGCTGAGTCTGGCCAAACAAGACAATAATGCTAGCAAACATGCACATACTAGTTGTGTGACACATTCACAAGGCCCCATTTCTACACGTAAAATGATGTAATACATGGTCTGTGTACAAATGCATCGCTGCAGATCGCACACAGCAGTTTCACAGATGTTGGTGGTGTAAGTCACTCTGGAGATCTCCTATTTCATATGAGCATTTGTTCAGATCTCATAGATTGTCACACGGAGACTATGTACAAGGGCAGCGTAGCTAACGTACCACAATTTATGAGGACAGCATTTTGACACTTCATTTTGGCCAGCACACAGGTCACAGAAACAATGCTTTGGATTGTTCATGTACAGTCACCATTCCTGTACACATACAATATTTATCCTGCACCCATTTTTGCACAGGTGTGCCGGCTTTGGCACAACAGTGCTAAGTGTTGCTCCAGCGCAGTGGGTTACACAAACTTGCACCCTATGATTGTCAATATGATATCGCCTTGTGTCTCTGATGTGCCAACATTGTGCGTGGACGCATTACGTCTCCCGCCTCAAGGTGCAACATTTTTGCACTTGGACACCAGTGTGTCCCACCCGGCATACTTTTTTTTTCGTTACAGTATTCATGGATGAATTTGAATTTTGAACTTACCACACTCTAGGCCAACGATGAGTCCCACGTAGTCCAGGAGGTCACCCTCCCGGGCCAGGCTATCCTGCCAGCGGTGCTTCCACTGGCGCACGGTGCGGTCAACTCCAAATACGCGCAGCATCTGCACACGCTCCCACCTCTGCTTGCGCACACTGACAGGGAATTCTTCGAGGATACGGCCTCCCCTCTCCACCATCAAGGGCAGGAAAAACTTTATCAGCCATAGAAGCCCCCCGAAGCCCCCTCGGACATCCTGCCCGCCCTGCCCACACACACCATCTCCCTGCACACACCTAACACCACTGCCAAAATATAAAGAAACCCTAGTTAATATCCCCAACAACTACAAATAAATTTAACTACCCCAAGACAAACACCCGACAAGATTGAGGACAGGAGACAATAAAACACGTAAATGCAAGGACACCACACTTCACAGTAACACAATCGACAGGACACAGGACACAGCAACACTCTCATACTCTCAAATCTGCAGCACACACCACCAAACACGTCCAACACTTTCCACAATCACCAGCAATGTGCTCAAAAGAGAAACTGAAAGTGCACAGCACTCCTCCAGGACACAGGAAGCATGCTGACATCACTTCCTGTGTGAATGCCGCCCGTTTTTTGACTTAGCGATGAAAATCTGCACGCAAAAAGGCTTTGGGGTGACATTTCGTATATATCAATGTGTTTAGCGATGTATTTCCCATCGCTAATATGAAAAATACATCGCATTTTCGGAAAAGCGTGCAGTTTTGCACGCTAAGTGCAACTTCTTACACAGATGAACCTTATTTAATGAAGATGCATCATTTTACAAAAATTACACCATGTTAATTTTGATTGGACCCCAAATGACACCCTAAATTTCATAGTTTACCCCAATTGACACCCTATATTTCATAATTTACCCCAATTGACACCCTATATTTCATAGTTTACCCCAATTGACACCCTAAATTTCATAATTTACCCCAATTGACACCCTATATTTCATAATTTACCCCAATTGACACACTAAATTTCATAATATACCCCAAAATGACACCCTATATTTCATAATTTACCCCAAATTACAGCCTGATATTCATAGTTGACCACTATTGACATCCTATATGTGATTGGAATCCACATATGACACGCTGAACAGTAGATTTTCAAAACACATTTGACACCCTAACATGTCTAGTTTAGAACTGATGTCACACTAAACAGCATCTCTGTTCAGAGGTGACAGATCCACCATCATTTTCTAATTGAGATATTGTGACCACTTAATGTTACACTTACACGTGTCAGAGTGATGTACTCATGCAGATGTTAACATGCACATAGGGTATGTGTGTAGAGTTTTTTATTTAATTTATACTGTGCTTGGGATCATTTGGAACAGATATATGATTGGTAGGGACAGTCACGATGTGACGTGCTCATGTGAAGAAATTGTCTATGATTCTGCTCCTTCGTGCTGTGCCTGCTGCAGAAGCTGTGGGGTGTGCTCCACCTGCCTCATCTTCCTCATTATCCGGAGCATCGCCCAGTGCATCTGGCACTTGGATCCATGGGGCATTGGTGAGTACACATATATTGTGCAATACACAACATGCTATGATCATCTTGCACACTATTTCTGGGCTGTACAACAGTCTTCCACCTGTGATGTCAAGTCACCGGAAACGTGACTTTAGCACGCCAAATGTGCGCTCCACAATGCCCCTGGTGCGTACATGGGCAGAATTATACTGCCTCTGGGCCTGGGTGTTGGTGGCTCGCAGGGGTGTCATCATCCATGGGGTGAGTGCATATCCTTGGTCACCTGTAACAGGTAATGGAGAGATGTGTCCATTAGTAGTTATGCATGCTGTGTGGGCACTGTTAATAGTTTTTTGGTGTGTGATTGGTGCTACTTTGTGAATAATATTTGCCATGTGTAGCTTCTGGCCAATTGACCAGCATCAATGCAAATTACATTGGCTCACAGATGCTCGTACCTCCCCCACAGCATATTCACTTGTGTGCGCTGCGCAGTTGCATTACTAGCACTCCAACAGTGCACCAATGTCAGGCCTGTCTGCACATGTCCGCAAGCCTGACACCTACACAAGCAGGGTCCCTAGCTCTCATAACGTCTAATGCTGCCACCCATCCGCACTACTCACAGTCAACGCCAGGATAACGTTTAGGTACCAATGGGCCACACCGGACACGGCTCATGTTCTGTTCAGCTACTGCCGCTAGACATTCCCCACCGCCCAACACCTGCAGTTTCCGGTCCAGACCTGCCACAAGGCAACAGTCAGTGGCACCCTCAGCTGCAGGGCCCACAGAGGGCGGGAACACTTAGCATTCACCATCAACGTCATCACACTCCACGTCATCTACTCCATGGGCTACGTACTCAGCCATGATCAGGGACTCCACCTCACATACCACAAGTACTCCAAATCCATTACCCTCTTGCAGGTGCTTGCTAACATCGAACTGAGCCAACTCTTCTCGACACTGATCCCATCTTCACATCTGGAAACTGCGTCCACTTCAACAACACCACTCAACGCCCATGGTGTGACCAGCACAGCATACAGTTCCTCGTCATGAAACCCCATGACACACAAACCCACAGCAGGCGCCATACAGACTTACAGGAGCTGAGTCAACGAGGATCTGGTACATTCCACCATCAACAGCAACACCCACACCGCTGCAGGCAACGCCAACAGCGCAGGCCAGATTTTTCAACCATGTATCTCCAACCGCACATACGCACTTGCCCCAATATGCAACTACAGCGTGCTATGAATGCCACATCGTTCACATACAACATCAAAGATGACAGATGCATCTGCAGACGCCTGGAGTAGGACTTGAGCTACATGAAGGGAAACATTGGACATCACCACCTACATGGACACGTAGCTCATATTCTCCCTCAACATGGCACCCCCACACACCAGACTGGGGTTCCAGGGAGGATTGCAGCAAGTTGCAACATGGATGTTCAACAGCTGGGGGGTGCTCTACATAGGGGGGACATTGGTCCTCATCCTCCTGACCAGACCATCAGCATGTGGCAACACCTGGTGGGCCACCACCTTTGCCAGCCCAACACACAACAACTCTAGACTCCCTCTCCATGTACATACAGGTCTACGCAGTGGCCAGCAGCTGCTTCGACAGGCTCTGCATCCTACATGGTGCCTTCACATGGTTCCCACCCCCGTCAGGTAGGACAGTCAACAATGCTGTCATTGCCATCAGGCTGGACAACGGAAACGCACTATATGCCCACTTGGACATGTCTGTGCTCTGCACAATCAAGACTGTCCAGCACACCACTGCCACACTCGGCATTGTGCACATTCTTTCTTCGTAGGTCGAGTGCCTACATTGCACATACTTGGTTGCCACCTCTTACCACATTTGCTAATGTGTGGCAGAGGGGCTATGCTTTTGGTGATGGTTTATCTACATGGCTGACCCCAGTTACCACAGTTACTTGTGTTGTCGTGTCTGGAAGGTGGGCATGTGGATTGGCCTGTAGAATGTGAGCTTGTAACGTGTGCATTCTCACAGTTGTGTGTTCCATGATTGTGGAGTTGAGGTGTGTGTTGTGTTCAGTTAGTACTTACCAACGAGCAGTGCGTATCCATATGTGCCATCCTCAAAGCGCTGATTGATGATGGACTGGCGAAAAATGTAGGAATCATGCACACTTCCTGGGAACTTGGCTACGAGATTGGTGAACAGGCCCCGGTGGTCCACTATTGCCTGCACATTGATGGAATGTGTGTGCTTGCTGTTGCGGTATATGTGGGCAGTGTCCGGAGGTGGGACAAGTAGGACATGTGTGCAGTCAATTGCCCCCAACACATGCGGGAAGCCAGCTATGGCGTAGAAGCCTTGCTTGGTCTCCAGCTGTTCCTGCACAGTGTTGGGGAAGTGAAGGTGCTGGGGTATCAGACTGATTATGCCATCCAAAACTGTTGTGAGGAACTTTGATAGGGCTGGCTGTGAGACTCCTCCGACTCTGGCAGTTGTTGGTTGGAATGTACCTGAGGCCAACATGTGCAGCACAGCCAGCAGCTTTGTTTGTGGAGGGATGTTGGTTATCCGCTGTGTTGGTGCCGTCAGCCTGTGGGCTATCTGTGTCAGGATGCGGAGGATGGATGTCCTTTTGAGCCTGTAGTGGGCAATGACATCCTCTGGCGTTAGGTCTGTGAGGATGGTGCGTCGGCGATAGACCCGCTGTCTTATTTGGCCCAGCCTCGGTGGTGGTCCTGGTGGCATTGGCGGTGGTTGTTGTGGCCTTCTTGGTGCTCCAAGCTGCATGATTAGTACCTCCATGGCATCAGTGGATCATCAGATGGGGCTCTGGGGTAGTCTCCCTTATATGCTGCCACTTTTCACCATTTTTAAGACCTCCTTTTGTCTGGTCTTAAGTTCCTGCAGCTAACGGGCCTTAGCGTGTGTTTTTGTATCGCATCGCCGGTCCGGGCGATCGTTGAGAATATGGCGTAGTGGGGTTAGCGTGCGTTTTAGCACGGCAACGCCTACATTGCATATGATTAGCGGTAGTGGTCGCTGACATCGTTGGCGATGTTGTGAGCGGCCACTATCGCAAGAAATCTGTCGCTAACGGCTGTTGGCGACAGCTTGAGAATAAGGCGATAAAAATATCGCCGCATTAGCTGCAGAAAAGTGCCGCTAACGCGGCGATATCGCCTTGAGAATATGCCCCTGAGTGTTTTGGAAAGATTTAAAGAGAAAAAGAGCATACCTGCCTATGAAAGATACTGCAGAAGACAGAGGTGTGAAGAGGAGAACAGAAGGTATTGAGACACTCCGAAGGCCTGGCCCCTTCCACAGCACAGACCATAGTAATGTTCAAGTCACAGTCTGCTTAAAAAGTTTAAATTACTTTGTATATATCTGTGTGCATGTGTGTGTGTGTGCGTGTGTGCATTTGTGTGTGTGTGTATAGTCACAGATGCCACTTGTTTAGGGAGGGGTTAGGGGCGGGACTTGCACCCACCTACAAAAGATCAAGGCCATTGCTATTCAGCTTCTAAAGTTACTACAGCCAAATGGACCAGACACAGTAGAAAATGTACTCCAGCACCCAAAATAGTCAAGCACTGGTACTGCATCACCCTCCCATAGAAAATAAAGGCGGTAGGGAAAATAAACCCCCATAGGAAATAATGTTAAATTAAACTACATTATTTTAACTAGGTAAAAATGTAAATGAATTTAATTTAAAAAATGTAAATATATTTACTATTTTATTTTATTAATTCTTTTAATTTGAAAATGAATGTAATCTTAATTTGTATTCAAATATAGTTAAATTACTTTTAATTGATTCTATACATTACTTTTTAATAACGTTTAAGACAAAATACTTTATGTGGTAGTTTGTTTTTATTTAATCTTCAAAATCTTCAAAATAATAATTTTAATTAAAGAAGCCAATTTTCCTTTATGTTGGCACGATGCAAAATACTGTTAATAAATACATTTTTTCTTGTTATTCATTTAGGTCACTCTTGCCACTGGTGTGGTGCATGGATTGCGGGAGTACAATACAAGAAGTGTTAGTTTTTATATTGGTTTCTTGTGTGAGGGCCAGAGATGTGCTCTGGAGCAGTTGTGGTGCAATTGATGCCAGGTGTGCTAGTGTCACACAAACGTACATTAAATAGCATAGAAGCTATGTTATTATGCCTACATCAGAAAGCACTAGGAGGTTCCTCTCTTCTGAAAACTAAGGATTCAATGTAGATGATAAGTCATGTTTGGAGGGGAGGGTTGGCCCCAACTATCCAGAAGTGAACCAGCAGGGCAGTTAACTCATACAATGTAACCATTGACAAGATAAAGACCTCCCATCGTATCAACAACAGAAGAGAAAATGATACGGACAGCCTTGGATGGGAATGGAGAGGGGCAGCATAGGAATCACTTTTACTGAAGACTCCTAGACAGGACAAAGGTTTCATGGCAGGATCACCAGAAGGAAATCAAGAGGAGAATCTGAGAATCACTGAAGCCCTTTATCAGGTACATTCAAGTAAGAAAAATGTGGTGGAGCTGAAATTATTCACACCCTAAATCCCCTTGTCGGGTCCACCCAGATGAAACATACTGCAGTAACAGAGAAATAATCTTTCTCAGGTCTAGATAAGATGTGAGGTGATTTGAATATTACTGTCACGTTTTTCACTAACCTTGTGTGCAAGATCCAATGGAAGCAATATTCTTTTCCATTATTATCTACCCCCGCCAGAGAAAACATGTAGTAGAACATGAGAGTCAGTGGTAGAACCATGGAAAGGGGAATGGGATAGAAGAGAGAAAGAGACACAGGGCTCCACACTCTGCCGTGCCACTTCTGGAGTCAAGGGAAGGCTATAGGTTGGAGGGGATCTCTACTAGGGTTCGGCGTAGCTGGCGTAATTCCCTCTAGCATATTAACTTGTAATTACTGCAAAATTACTCGTAAATTTGTGTAATTGTGTGAGAAGTGTGATCCAGCATTTAGTGCTATTTTCTTGCAAAATGCAGCCTGGCGTCCAAAATGGGCCAGAGGATGCATTTGGCGCTAAGAAAATTGCACTTGGTGCTACAGTACATGGACAGTAGCCAGCTGCCACTCGCTCTCTCTAAGTTCTTTGTTCCTGTGCTCCTATCCTATGATTTGTGCCCAAAACCTACTCTTAATTACCCAAGCTGGCTAATCATGTAAATCCGTATTACAAAAGTAATACATAATTACTTTAATTGGTCCAATGTAATTTTAATTTCTTCCAGGCCTAATCTTGCAAGAAAAAGAGACATCTTAAGTGCCTTGTCATTAGAACTCTGAAGATAGCTCTGATTATAAATTGACATACACTAGTAGTATTTCTGTATAACCAACCATCTATGCTTTGACAAAGTACTAGGACTCCCTGAAAGCTAAATATAAAGAGAAATAAATATGTTGCTAAATATATAAATGTGCACCTTTACGCTTATTATAATAATATTAGAGTAACTACTTCCAGATGTATTGCTATACTAATTTTTGTGGAAGGTGAATATCATTTCTACTTGAATGCTGTAGAGGGAAAACATCCTTATCGTTCTGTGATTTCTTACTTGTAGCAACATATATGCATTGTGGAATTCTAATACATTATACACTCATGCATTAACATTTGTGTACATGCAGTGGCGGCTGGTGGAATTTGAAACTGGTGAGGCGTATGCAGAACGAATCAACGTATGCGAGCGCAGCGAGCGAGCCCGACGGCACAAATGAGGGTTCGGGGGGGTTCTCCCCCGTGAAGAAATCTTTTAAAAATTGGCATCTTTTTGGTGCGATTTTCAGCACTATTTCTGTGATAAATGGACTAAAAATTCAGTTCTTCTAGGCATTCATAAAAGAAAACTCATACATTATTTCAGAGAATTTCTGGGTTGCCAAGCAAGTCTGACTTCTGAAGAGGGCTAGGGTACTAAGCAAGACTGCTTTGGCTCTACCCTTTCCAATAGAAAACACTAGTTAGCGATGTGAACAAGTTCAATGGACAAACCTGGGGTCTAGGGAGAGTCCCTCTCCTGAGAATTTTTTTTTAAAAAGATTGGCAAATGGTGCATTTTAAAGCAAATGAATGCAGCGATAAAGCAAGGCTTATTAAACAGTGGGAACGTATAGTCTTGAAATATTAAACACATTAAAAACTGCCCTGTATCTTCTTGCATTAATTTGTTCAACAGTTACTGTAATATGTAAATTGTTCTGCATGACAACTTTAGCCCTTTAAAATGTATGCTTGCCCAGTGTCTTGCTCTGCATGCAGCATTAACTTTGGAAAAATATGCTCTAACCAGACTTCAGGAAGCACCCACAGCTGCCCCAATTTCACCAAACACCAGCAGGCAAGTAATGTCAGTTCCCTTTCAAACTATCCACAGCCACCACATATGACCCTTGTATATGTTAATCCAACTAACAGCCTCGCATCGCACCAGTGTACAGGACTGGAACAAACTGTCAGTCTCTTGAGCGCGACTGAAAACTCGAAAGCGATCACACAAGTCCATACAGTTACACACAGGTTCTTCTCGCCGACAGAGTTCCATTGCGATAAACACACATGTTGGTTTCACAGACGGGTAAATTCCTATTTTCGGACAAGTAAGTACATCCTGACAGACGCTGTAGATTATTCATCACAGGTACTCGAGTTCATCAGTAGACACACTATGCAGTCATCACCGGCACATTCGTCATCAGAGGCCAACCAGTTCATACTAAACACAGACACACAAGTGCAATGGTTGCGACAGGCCAACATAACATCTAATTAAAAGGCAGTGGAGACAAGTAACCAATCATCCACAACAAGGTAAAACACAAAACCTCTCAAGGAGACAAACAGCCATTGATAAAGTGCTCGTGCTTAGTCATCGGTCGGCTCTAAAGTGCTAGCGTTCACAATAAATGCATTGGTTGCGGCTGGCCAACATAACATCTAATTAAAAGGCTGTAGAGAGACGCAGGCCCCCACCCCTTAACCTGATCATAACAGAGGGTTTCCTGACACCCGAGGATCTAGGTACACAGACAACTTTATTGTTTAATTAAACAAACACCCCCGACCTCCGCATATGTATTTAATTTAAAATGAAGTCGAGAGCACTTTTGAAGCCTTTCAACGTCGAGTCACAAAAGCAACACAATCAAAGGCAGCTGTGATTCGCCAAGAAGCGCAGCCCTGCACACACCACAAGAAAAAAAGGCCACAGAAATTATTAAAAAGAGAGTCCGGGCCTTGCAAATGTTTAACGCGGACTTTAACCTCTCGCTGAGCACAGGGAGAATTTTAAATTGCTGTTTTCTTAGGCATTTCACGCATATTTAATATTCTGTAATGGTTTCACTTAAATGGAAGGATGTAACCATAACAAAAGTTGAATTATGGAAACCCCCCACGCCTTTCTGGCGAACAATTCTTGGACTACAAAGGAGCTGCGTTGCGTGTCCCAGCAGTGGCCCCGCACCAGCAGCGATGCCGAAGCACTGGCCTTCAGAAAGCACAACAGCCAATGAGAAGTGCTCTGAATGTGACATTCAAAAACAAAGTAAAGTCTTCTACAACCCCCTGTCCGACCTGCTGGAGGCCCCGGGGCACTTGCGAGCTTAGACAAGGAGTGAAACTGTAAACTATCACTTTTTATATCGAATATCATCCTGGTGTTAATCAGGTTTCAAAGACCTATTTTTGAGAGGCAAAAATAGAAACAGAGGCACTTGGAGACAAGGTGATTTGCACACGATCACATAATTTGTGCTAGTGGGATACGCTAGGATTATATATACATACACCTCTGGTCTGCTGGCTTCAAGGTATACATCTAGCAGAAAGACCCTACCTAGCCTCAGTCATTTTCCACCCATGGAATCTATCACCCTCCTGTGGCATAAATATCAAATAGTTGGAAAGAAGACAGTCTGAACAAGCAGGTGCCACATGGCTCCATGTCTTGTGTGAGACCGTCAGCCGAGGTTCATTTAAGAAACAAAATCTCGCGGCACCTTGAAGCCACATGAAAGGCAGCTAGCTTGTCATTAAACAGTAAAACCGAAGCAGAAGGATGTCATTTATGAAGCGAGTTAAAATACTTTGTATGCAAAAGTATCTATAGAGCACCTTTACGTAAGGCCTGGCCTCAACCAGCTACATATTTTTAACCAACTACGCATTGCATTCTGGGATGTGTAGTTTAATGGGTAATGTTAATAAGCCTGGTGTGACAAAATCGCTGCACGCAGCCATGTGCCGAACAGCCCGTAAGCACAGTCAAAACGATGTCTCGACAGCATCAAATTAACTATTTTCAAGACAACCCCATAAGAATATAGGTAGAAGTGCCGCTGGCCACCAGAGGTTCTAAACGCTATACAAGTAGCAATTATAAACTTAAAATATGTGCGCAATCTCAACTGGTCCCAGTCCAAGAGGGAGGCATCTTCTTCCAGCCCTGGATTCTCACCGACCAGCATTCTGGGACTTGTAGTTTCACTTTTCTCACGGTAAGCACAGACCCCAAAAAACCCTCGTGCGCAGTGATGTCTGGAAAAACATTGAACGGTCAGGATGTAAGTTCCTGATCATTGCGTCTATCTGTAATCAATGTGTTTTATAACTGAGAATGTATATTTCATTTATGTATTGTTTATCAAATTGTCTTAAATGTTTACTCACTGAATGTCCCTTTTTTTTTTTCTCCAAAAAATCATAATTGTCAAAATTATTAAGTCTTAAAACAAATGAACACTTAAAAGTGAAATAATACCAAAAAAAACATATATTTGTATGGTGAAAAATAGTTTTTTATATGTTTATTTATCAAATAAATATTTATTTTTGAATATAATATGTGAAGAGTGACAGTTAATGGCTTAGTCACATTGAAATTGTGTTGCCCGTAACTATTGTAATCAACCTTGCCCAGGTTTTCTTTTTTCATGTACGGTCAGGATGCAAGTCATCGCACCAGGCGCACTCACCTGTCTTGCCAACGCCGCTGCCCCCCAGTACGACAATCTTGATGACCTTGTTGGCAGCCGCGGCCGGCATGCTCACCAGGACTGATGCTCACGGGAGGGGGAGCGCGGGGGAATAAAAAAATAATAAAACGTTACCAATCAGACCGGGGGTCCGCTGGTACCCGCCCGGCCGCTGCTGCAGGTTCAGCCGTTCCCGCCACCCGACGAGGAGGCTCTGATGTCACGCTCGCTCCTGGCTGGCAAGTACCGCCTGCGTCTCTCAGCCAATCCAGACGCTGCTCCAGCAGCAGCGCCAGGATTGGCTTGAGAGCAGTAGTGCGCATGTTCTGTTTAAAAAAATTTGCGACCAGCCCGAACATGCGCACTAGGCTGCTCATTAGAAGAGCGGCATGGAACAACCCTCGCTCTTCTAATGAGCAGCCTAGTGCGCATGTTCGGGCTGGGCCCAAACATTTTATGCCCTAAACAGAACATGCGTACTCTTGTGTGCTCCGCCGACCACCTGATGATACATATTATCCTCAATGTCATGATGACAGACACTTGCACTGAACTCCTGCTGCCCCGCCCCCTTCTGAGCCGACTGCCTCCGGCGGCCTGGGATTGCATTACAAATGTGAGTGAGAGACTGAGAGTGACGGCTGAGCTTGTCACTCAACTCGAGTGCCTCAAATTAATTAGTGGGGCAACGCCCAAGCGCCCTAATGGACGCACCGCCCCTGTGTACATGTGAAATGTGCTTTTAAATGCAGTCCTGTTACGTGACAGAAAATGTAGCAGTCCATGAGCCAATGGGAAATGTAGCACACTGTCACTGTCCATGCTCTACCATGCAATACACTCCCAAACTTGCACAGCTCGAATCCCTTCAGCTCCCATTCTCTACTAATTGCAAGCCTATTTTTGCTGGAAGGGATTCAGAGAAGATGATCTCATGGTACTGCTTCCTTGCAAACAAACCAGACATGACAGTATGTGGCACTTCCAGCCCTGCATCCTGACAATTACTCAGATCACAATCCACTTCTGCGTCCTGCTGATGGGTGCTCCCTTTCCCTCGTCTCTAATTCAGTCACGACTCATCCGCCAAATTCAGGATTTAATTCAAAATTTGGATTCTTATGTTTGCATATCATTTACACCGGCTACTGCACCCCCATAAAGGAGATGCAAGTTTATACATTATGATTTTCTCTCCATGCTATTATTACTTAATATATTTTATATTACATTTATTTTAGCAAATAATTTGCTTGTACGCTAATTCCATGAGCTGTTCCATTTCACAGACACAAACTTATTCCAGTGTGTCTTCTGACTCCATTTTCATAAGGGTCCTCTTGCATTGCATACTGTCCTGAAGATGGTCTCGCACATGTATTCCATTTTTCAATCAAAATGATCATAGTGACTGGGGGGGCAGAACTGAGTTCCGTGGTCTTGGGGGCTAATTCCAGGATGCCTTTTAGATTGGTCGATCGATCCAGTGAGCTGGCCTGTCACTGATTGGGAGCCTCTGGAGGGGCTGGGCTACTGTGTGTGGCCCTGTTGGATGCAATTATGGGCAAAGACAAGCATCCCAAGACACCTGCACATAACCCTATCATGCAGTACGCCACCCTTCGACAGCCGTCACAGTGGCTGATTGATGGGGTGAAAGGGGACTGAAGGAGCGCCTCCCCGAAGCATGGGGGGAGCCCTCGCGGGCCGAATTACTGGTGGCTATACAAGGTTTGCGTACTGTGCTGGAGCATAAGATTGAAACTGTATCTCCTGATGTGAACCTGATTAGGGCTGATTTTAGGAAAGTGGCTGAGAAGGTGACAAATGCTGAGAATTACATTGAGACCCTGCAGTGTGAGATCTCTATGCTAAAGCAGCAGATGGCTAGGATGGCAACGGACACTAGGGAGTTAGAGCCCCTGTGGAGTATGCAGGGGGCACTCACCCTGATGTAACCTGTGGTTGGGGGGTTTCCGGAGCGAGTGGAGGGCTTGCTGGATCAAGCTGCAGCTACGGCCAGTGGGCTGTCTGAGAAATGTTTGGTTGAGAGGGCGCACCATGCTTTGGTGCCTGGAAGTCCTGGGGGGGCTACTATAGCTAAAATACTAAATTATAGGGACAGAGACTGTATCCTAAGAGCAACTAGGTAACAGGAGATCCCGAGAGTTGACAACCATGCTATCACCATTTTCCTGGACTACATGAGTAAAGTTCAGGAGCAGCACAAATTGTTACTTGGTGTCAAACAGAAGTTGTGCACCATGGACCTAAAGTACATGTTGCTTTACCCATTGAAGTTGAAGGTTCTCTCTAATGGTAAGGCACACTTTTTTGAGAGACCCCAAGATGTGTGGGATTGGCTGGAGATATGGGATGGTGCATCGAGCTGTGGCTTGGGAGTCCATGGCTGCTTTGGGGGCCAGAGGGGCTGTGGGGATTGGAGGGGCCATCCCAGATAGGGTTTGCCAGTGGGTTAGTCCCAGGATTTGCATTGAGTCACGATTCAGACAGATGGCACCATGCAAGTGGCTAAGACTAATCCTCTGCGGGTTGAGGGGGCAGTTTCCCCAGCTGATTATTTGGCCTCCGTATTGAATGACTTTCAGCTTCACTTAGCGGAAATTGTACTGGAGTCTAATCTTACAGCAGTGTGATGACCTGTCTTGTATTGTTTTGGTTGCAGGTGGAAGGATGCAGTGTTTTCTGGTGCCTGCGGGGGTGAGGGGGTCTAGGGCAACAATTTTCCTCTCTGTGTAGGCCTGATTCCTCAGAGTGGGTGGCTTTTAGAATGCTGATGGGGACCTGTTTCATTTGGTGATGAGGTCATTCATTTATTTGTACCGTGATGTTTATTATACATTTCTTTGCTCAAGGGCTCGTGATTTACCCCCTTGGGCTCAGTAGTGTGTTTGTTGCAAACTTGCGCTCGGAGCCTGGGTGTGCGCGCGTGGATTGGACAGAAGCTAGGGGTGGGTTGCTGTTGGGGGTCCTTGTTCCAGTTGGATAATTCTGGGATATTCTGTTGTCCTTGCACATGGTACTGGTGGGCATACGTAGCATGACTGTTTTACTATGTTTGTCCTGGGGAGGGGAAGTTTGTTTATCGTTTTATGTTTTTTGATTGGTTGATCTGTTTTTAAAGCAGCGTTCTTGGCAAGCTGTTGAGGTACAGGGGAGATGGAGTAACGGTGCATTGGTATATCAAAAGAATGGGAGGACGGTTTTGGATGCTTACCTGGAATGTTCGGGGTCTTGATACTTCCGTTAAGAGGTAATGATCCTCTCCTTTTTGAAGCATCACAGGGTCAACATCGCCTGTCTCCAGGAGACACACCTCACAGATGTGGAGATTGATATGGTGGCCAAGAAGTGGAATGGCCAATTGTTTCACGCCTCTTATTCAACTTATGCCAGGGAGGAGGGTTCTGTTTTGAGTGGCGCCAGGGACCCTGTTTGTGCCTAGTTATGTGGAGACTGTTGTGCAAGGGAGGTGTGTTTTTCTGCAATGTAGGCTTGACAGGAGGGCTCTTTCATTGCCTAATATTTATGCGCCTAATATTGATGACCCTTGCTTTTACTTCACGCTGCAGCATCTGATGGGTTCTGAGGTTGACAGCCCACTCATTTAGTTGGGAAATTACAATTGTGTCTTGGACGGGGAGCGGGATAGGCGACCTCTGAGGGCAGACACGAAGTCATGAATGACTGCGTCATTGAATGAAGTTATGCCAAATTTGGGGCTGTTGTATGCGTGATGGCTCGTAGACCTGTGGACAGCGTCTTTACCTGTCATTCATTTACCCACCATACCTTTAGTCGGCTGAATAGGATACTGGCAGCTATATTTATAGTAGGGGCCATGCCGTGATGCAGCATTTGGCCCTTTTCTTCTTGGATCATGCACTGGTGCTTGGAGATTGAGGAAAAGTAGGTACACAAGTTTGGAATTGGCACTTTCCAGTGGATGTGTTGGCTGATGTGGTGGGCAGAGATATGCTATCACAGTCAGTGACTGACTATTTACAGACCAATTGGGGATCAACCGGTACCCGTGAAGGTGAGTGGGATGCCATGAAGTCAATGATCAGAGGGCAGTGCATGAGCTTGACATGCGGGGTGCACAGGCAGCTACTGTGGGAGTTGCGTGCAGAGGAGGAGGGGCTAGCGGGGTTAAACAAGCTAGACCTGACCTATCCAGAGAATCAATGGGAAGAGTTAATTGCACGCAGGAGCATAGCGCATAAGTGGGATAGGTTAGATGCGTATACGCTTACACAGCATAGCCAGCGCTTGCATCGGGAGGGGGATAAGTTGAGTAGGATGCTGGCTTGGCTGCTCCGGAGGGAGAGTGCCCCGCCCCCTGTGGTTCATTTGATAGAGCCTGACGGGGTGATTGCATTCTCATGGGTAGATTGGGTGGCAGCCTGTAAGCGCCCCTGTAGGGGATGTACGGGGGGCACTCGTAGCTTGGTGTCTCAGATTCTGTCCTTTTTGGCCCCTCTGGAGCTGACCCAGCTGGGTGCGGTGGCTGCAGAGGAATTGGATGTGGAAGTTAAATTGGAAGAGGTCAGGGCTACTCTGCGGTTGCTCCCAAAGAACAGGGCTCTAGGGGGGATGGTTTCCCTGCAGAATTTTACCAAAGATTTACAGCGGGACTGACGCAGCCATTATTGTAGGTTTTCCTGGAAGCTAAGGAAAAAGGGGTGCTGCCGCCTAGTATGTGTGATGCCTTATATGTATGCTGCCTAAGCCGGGAGAGGACGCTTCTGATCCTGCGTGGTACCGACCGCTCACAATGATAAACAATATTAAAATACTCTGTAAGCTTTTGGCTTGATGCTTGGCCCCAGTTGATACTGAAAAGGCGTTTGATATGGTGGAGTGGTGGTACCTTTTGGAGGTTATGAGAGTCATGGGATTTGGGCTACAGTTACGAGTATGGATTCAGTTGTTGTACACTGACCCTGGTGCACGAGTGGGGGTGGGCCAGCAAAGGTCTGATTAGTGGGATATTGAATGTGGTACTCACCAGGGTTGCCCTCTGTTGCTCTGATTTTTGCCTTGGCGGTGGAGCTTTTAGCAGTGCAGGTCCATACGGTGTTGCATGAGAGGGGGATTGAGTTGGGGTATTCTTGGCATATCATATCTCTGTATGCTGATGATGTGTTGTTTTATCTTAGTGAGCCCAGTATGTTGGTGGCAGCTTTATTGGAGCTGCTGCATGAGTTTGGTGAGGCATCAGGCCTCCGAATTAACAAACGAAAGTCCCTGGTGTTTCCGCTGGCGTCGCTGGCTCGTGTGTCCAGGGTGCGGTTGCTGGATCTGGGGTTGAGATGGGAGATGGGGAAGTTTCGATACCTTGGTATGATGGCAGCACATACACGCAAGAAACAGCTAAAGTATAATATTGGCAGGGCTATTGCCTCTCTACGGACCTCTGTCCAGTTTTGGAGCACTCTACTGTTATCACTGATGGGCTGAGTTGCAGTCGCCAAGATGGTCTTTTTAACTTGATGCCTGTACGTGATTCAAAATTCACTGTGCCCCCTGCGCACAGGGGTGTTCTGACAGTTAAATTTCCTTCTCACCTTGCTCATCTGGGCTCGGAAACAGACTAGAGTAGTGCACCTGATGTTGATGAGGGGGTAGAGGACGATGGACTTGGTGTGCCAAATTTGGAATATTAATATTATGCCTCTCACATGCAGCAGGTGGTGAAATGGATGGAGGAGGGAAACAACTGAGAGATGGATCTCTTAGCGGGCTTGGTGGAGATTACCTAGCCCCCTGCATATCTGATGGTGGGTTCTGAGGTGCCATTTGAGGCACCCTATGTGGTGCAACAGACAGCTGTGGTGTGGCACAGGGTGGTGACGGTGGTGATTAAGAAGGCTACTTCCTGCCAATATGGATTTTGACTTCATTCTGCCAGAAGAAGGAGGCTATGTAATACCACTTTTGGCGTGAGAATGACTGCGAGCTAGTGGGGGGGAGTTTGCTCTCTCAAACGTTTTTGGACCTGGAGAGAGGAGTGGCGGGGGATGAACCCACAGACAGTGAGGGGTGAATATAGCGGTGAGGGGTAAGGCTGTGTCTGGGTGTCAAGAACTGAATGCATTTGCTTTGTGATGTTTACTATGATGACGAAATGTGTCTTTGTCTCCACTAATGTATCTTATTACTGTAATGTAGAAGTTGATGTGGGTCTGGAGAGGCTCTGCTGCGATTGTACTCCACCTCGTTGAACTGCTGCTTTGTTGTTTGTTGTCATGTGTTTATAAAATGACAAATAAAGGGTATTAAAACAAATTGATTGGATTATTGTTGACAAATCAACATATTATTTGTTTTAAAAAACGTAATCACGTCAAACAAATCCTTCACGAGTTCCCTTGTTGTTACTGTTCTACGAACCAAAGCAGCAGCAGCTAGCAGGGAATCCAAGAATTTACAGCTCAGCAGTATTGCAAGACAAAGTTAGGTAGCCATGCCTTCTCCTCTTATAGACCTTAACCTTTATGTAGTTCAGCAACAATTAGTGCCTCAACATTGAGCATGCTCTTCACTTGGTATTCACACTGTTTGCTCAGTAGAATAACACTACTCTTCTACACTTGCTCAATTGCAAAATAAATAAACTATTCCCATATCTGAGTCTGTAAATCTCTTTAAAGTATTTTCCATTCTGACCAATGTACCAGAGTTATGACACTTAGGGCCTCATTTACAAGAAACTAGCGCATCAGCATCGATGCATCAGTTTCCTTGAGCGTGCGCCAAATGTCCTTGTGACACCATGGATGCGCATTATTTACAATACAGGGCTCCATGGCTCAAGGATTAACAGATGCGTCAGAAATTCTGATGCATCTGTTGGCGCAAAAGTGATGCATTGCTGGAGTTGGTTGTAAAACGGACGGAACTCCAGCAATGCACCAGAACACATGGCTGAGTCCCATTGTAAAAGCTTAACACAAATGGTATGCAGTTCCTAATGTTAAAAGCAGGAGGAAGTGTTTTTCAATATAGAGACTCCACATAGAGATATGTAGTGGTGAAAGGTGGGGAGAAGAATCCTCTCCTCTTGGAAAAAGACCCTCACACACCCAGCCTGCTAGGTGTCATGCTTCATCATCGGGTCTGCTCCTTCTCGGGTCGGCGCTGCAATCCCCGATCGGCACCCGTGATGGGGCCTCCTTGGCGGAGATCTTTATTCCATATGCCGGTGGGTGAAGTGCGTGTGAGGGCCCTAAAACAGTGTAGGTGATAAAAATGTGTAGGAAAATAAAAAAGGGGAGGTGGTCCACTCAAAATAATTTTATTAAATGTGGCCCCTACCCTGGTTAAAAAGAAAACAAGACGCTTATCTCCACTCTAAGGATGTAGAGATTTTTGCGTTTGTAAAAGAGGTCAACATGTTTCTTGCCTGATAATATATTAAATGGCAATTCTTCAGGACCAACGATGATCTACCTACACTTAATGGTAGTGGTCAACAATGAAATGAAATAAATTAGTGACCACCATTACAGCACCCTAAAAAGTGGTACCTGTAGATCAAAAAAACAACACAACCCTATTAGGGTCAAGGATGCACGGCATCAGTACCGGCTGGTGTAGACACTAAAATGTAGTGTCAGTTCATCAGGAACAAGGCGGCGGACGTCCTACCCTCACACAGCCGGTCCGGGCAATGATCCCATTGTAAAAGCCCTTCATCATTCCTTACGCCTTTTCTGAGCAAGCGTAAGGATTTTGACGCAGTGAAATCATAGAGTGACGCAGTGAAATGTTGAAAATGTCATTGCACCAGTTCTATGTGGCTTTTTTGTGTGGAAACGCCTACACTGCATACATTATACCTGGGGCAGGTATAATGTGACGCAGGGCTCTACAAACTGACGCATCAGACCCAATGCATCAGTTTGTAGATGTGGTGCAGTGTGGCGCACTGATTGTGCCGCCGCTGTGTCAAAAAAAAGGGATGCAGGAGGCTTGTAAATGAGGCCCTGAGTGTTCAACATATGCATACAAGGACCACTATTTGCCAGCATCTAAACACTCTTGATTCCTCCAAATGTTCAAAAATTCATATCCAAATTCTGCCACCCATGTGGCATCTCAGTTGATCTGCTCTCTCCAAGTATGCACCAATGAGTGCATGAAGGATGCAACTTCTCTAGCGTATCAGAACCCTTGCTTTGTGATACAGCAGGTGACTCTCCAAAGTCACAAGAGATCTCACTCGCCCACTTTTTGTTTCTGCCCTGGATAGCTTCATTGATGGTTCAACAAAATACAAGCATTTGTTTATATGACCTGTATTTATGAATTGATCTATCTTGTTTGGAACAAAGCATTTATGACTCTGATGTTATCAGCAAATTATATGGTTTTTGTTCAATTTGTGCAATGTCTCAGTGCGTCTCTTAGAGACACATATTTTCTCTCTGAACGTAGGAACTGTGCTCTGAGAAAGCTGGACTTTAATTACTGACTATCTCTTCACTGAGGAAAGTATCTTTTATTAGTGCTGTTCCTGTAAAGGGTATTGGTATCAAGTTAGCATATAAAATGCTAGCCTAAGCATGTCTATCAATACCCTGCTTCTACATGAGACATTTGTTTTAATTTAAGCTTAGGATTGTGAAAAAAAAACTATCCAGAAAACTAGGGCTGCAGAATGATTGGGCATCATGTTGTCAAGAATCAGGTTAAGTGGCAGCCATGGAGGGGCTGGAAGGGCTGGGGAACAAGACTGTAGAAACTTAATGGGCGGGAACATTAGACCACTAACTCCTGGGAATGCACACATACTTACTTTCTGGGATCGGGAAATTTCCAAGTCAAGAGGGATAGAGTTCTATATAGACTTCCTAGGACCTTGATTTTCCTATCTTTGCTAGTTTGGACCCATTTTGTTGTTTTCACCCTCTTGATTCCCTCGTTAGTCACCTCTTTTCTTTGCTTTCTTGGTTGTTTGTCTCTTGCACCCCTATCTTGTAGTCTTGTCTGTGTGTGTCCCGCAGCGTCCTGGGGTGCTTGCAAGATTCCCAGTCTGCTCTGTGATCGTCATTGCAGCTTCAGCTGCTAGAAACGGTAAGCCTTGTTACAGTCAGCACCTGTATTTTACATCCATCTGGTATCCGTACTGACATTCTGCCTTCTGTCTCACACCTGATCAGATGTACCCAAGATCCATACCATCAAGGCAGTGGTGACGTACCTACAAGCAGAGACCCAGTCCTGGATTTCTCTCTTACTCCCTGGCCCTGTTTCTCCCATGGCTTCTGTGTCGGGTGATACATATCACTTTGGCCATCAGTACGGAGACTCAGTGATGGCAGGGGCTTTCAGTGTGTCCATGAAATTGAACCCTGACCCATGTCTACAAATGAAATATTGGGCTAAACACAGTGGCGTAGCAAGGTCAGGTGGTACCCGGTGCGGAAAATTTGCCATTTTGTCACCCCCCTCAGTGATTTCTTGTCACCCCCAGCTTGACAAAATGGCAAAAATATGTGTTTAAAACACATATTTTTGCCATTTTGTCACCCCCCTCAGTGATGACACCGGGGCAGCCCACTCCCACCACACCCCCCTTCCTACGCCACTGCCTAAACATAGTTTTCCTTTCTTTAAATTTCCTCTGGTTTCAGTCTGCTTTATATAGTGTTACACTTTAAATCTTTCATCTCACAAGACTTTTAAACTGCTGTGCAGCTTCGTACCTTGGCTATCCTAGACCATTGAACCTTTTTCAGATGAATTCAAGGTTTTGTGATTCCTCTCTAACAGTACATTCTTTTGTGGTGTAATGGTTACTGTTTTGCAATAAGCTATCCTCCAAAAATCTGTTCCTCCATTTTTCTTTCCATTTTTATGAACATGCTCAAGTCCTGGATTTTTAAGCAAGTATGTCCTAACTGGCAAGTGGTTAGAAATCTACTCAGTAGGGCAGGACATAAGTTCAAAAATATAAAAACTATTACCTAAGCATGCACTAAGTAAGATGGTGCAAAAGTAAGCACATATAGCAAAACATGTTAAAGTGACCTCTAGCTATGAATCAGTTAATGTGCTAATATTGTGAAAGCCCCACAGATGAAGTCAGAGCTTGAGTTGTATTCGAAACAAATAAGAGGAGTCACTATATTGGTAAATACCCAAAAGACCCTAGAAATTTAGGACCTAAGTTACTGAGGGATTTTCTGGACTTAAATCAATCTTAAGCAACAACTTTTCTGTAGGCTTAAGACAGTCTTACGATTATCATTAAAGGCAGTCTTAAGACTATGAATCATGGGTTAAGACATGAGACAGTCATAATGCAGGGAAAAACCTTACTTTTGTAGGCTCTGGTTTCCTGGCAAAAGGCAGTACATTTTAGTTACTCAAGCCCATATTGTTTAGGGAGAACTGTAACAATGGCAACAAAACAGTACAACACATTTGGAAGGCAAAGTCTATATAAAATAGATATGAGCCTATGTACTTTAACTAATAAATAAAAATACAAATGCATGAGGGGTGTGGCTCCAGCACCACCTAAAATGGATGCCTTACCCAGGAGCTCTGCAACGCGTCAGAACCTTTGTCGCATTTTCGGCAACTTTCGCTATGTTATAACGAGGGATATTGGATTCTCCTGTCAACGCATCGTCAGGAACATGATTTAAGTGCCCTGCATGCCCTGGGGAACTCTTTCTCTCACTTTTCTGTATGACGGCGCTGCCGCTAAATATTCGTGGCTGCCATTTTGTTTCCTCAGTGCGCCTCACTGGCATTCACGCTCTATTATAATGTGCAATTATCGCTGAGTGCGAGTCTCTCAGGAGGGACTTTTGTAACTTTTTTTCTCGTCATTACCAGCATTCAGCATCTCTCTTTATGTATCATTTCCACCCATATGAAGTCATTTATTTTCCTATTGCAACTTTTCTTCATGTGTGAGACATTTTGCTCGCAGACCCACATATGTTTAGCACCCATGCAGTCCTGCTGTTTCACCACCTATAAGACAGTTGTTTGGTGCTATCCCTATGGCATACAAGACTAATTCGGCACAATTTCAAAGGGTTTTTAGTAAACTCTATATTTCATTTGTATGACAATATTTCATTAACTGTTTATCTAAATATTATATGGGTAGACTAAAGAAATCTCATCTTAATACCATTTACAAAGCGCAATTTACCTCCCAGTCAACCGCGCATTCACCTGCTTGGGGTTCCTTGATAGATAAATTGGTCCCTACCATCAAAATTGCGCACTCAGCTACTCC